>JAYKAV010001665.1:2360028-2669443 GCA_035582835.1 Phoebastria nigripes
TGATGGAAACTGATATTTAAACTTGATTTTTTTTTTTTTTTTTTTTTTTTTTTTCTTTAGATTTCAGAGTGCTTGACACAGTCCTGGAATCTTTTCTGCATTCTCTCTCTCTCTGAAAATCTTATTCCTACTCCTTTTTAAAAATTATTTATTATGAATTACCCTTTAAGTTAACTTTGCAAAGTCACTGTGTGTCCTCACCTCCTCATGGATGTGTTCTGTTCCCTGGCTGTATTATGCTACACGTTGGCTTTGTTGTCGTATGCTTGCAGAAGGTATTGTGTGAATGTATGGCAGCAACATGATGTCTGGCTCTGGACTATACCTCCTAGATGATGTAAAGAAACTTTTTAAAATGTTGATGAAGAAAGAAACATACTAAAGGTTCCATTTTGGACCATTATGTGCTGTACAGATGTTTCTCAGACTTGAAATGGGCAGAGCTCATAATTTTTTAAGTATCTTTATAGGTTGTATGAAGAGACCAAACTTAGAGTTGTTGACAATATGCACCCAAAAAGTGCAGGGWTAGTACGTTCTTTCCCATCATTGCAAACAGGAAACTTGCCCAGATTTTCTTGTGCTTCTCTGGCTCCAAAGAAGAGATCTAAACGTGGGTGTTGGTGTTTAGAAGAGGCTTCCATCAAAGTAATGAAAAGCATTTTTCACAGAGGTGAGGGTAATGAGCTGGTTCAGCACTAGCAAAAGTATTTCACAAGGGCAGACTGTTAGGTGGGGTTTTTTTGGTTGGGTTTTTTTGTTTGTTTTTTTTGTTTGGTTTTTTTTTTTTTTTTTTTTTTTTTTTTTTTTTTTTTTTTTTTTTTAAAATATAATTAAATATAATTTTGACATGTACCTAGAAATGACCTGTTCTCAAAGGATAGCCAGTAGAACATCACCTTCTCCACAACCATTTTCCCCACTGCTGAAGAAATTTGGGTGACTGGATCCCTTGGTCCTTCTTGCACAGGCATGGACCCGACTTCCTCATTTCTGTTCAAGAGCCATGAGTAATTGCTTATGTGAAATTAGATAGGGCTTCTGCTCTTTGCCCCACTTCACTCATGAACATTAGCCAAGCAAATGTTGGTTCTTGGGTCCTATTATAAGATACAACCAGGAATTATACAGCAATCCCAGGAAGAGAACACTTGTCTGTCTTGCAGATGTTTAGTCCTCAGTGCTTAAAAAGTGTTGGAAGAACCAAACATACAAGACCTAGAAATCAGCTGGATTTTTGCAGTTGAAAGAGGTGCTTGGGTCATTCTTCCTCAGGGTCTTTTATTTATAACATACCAAGCTCCTTCCCAGGATAAGTCTCCAAAGTTAATGTCCTGTCATCTTGTGTCATAATCAGGAGCTTTTAGTTTTCTTCCGAAGATGTGCTCCTAATGTTGGTATAGAGATGAACAAAACTGAAGGGAACAAGCTTGACTCTTCCTCTAGTTTTGTGTTTGTTTCCAATTTAGTTCATTTTTTAATCTGTTCCATGTTCTTGAAAAAGGAGTTTTCCCAGTGAATATTATGTCACTTTAGCTTCCAGCTGCTGTGCTGGGACATAGCCACCCAATAATCTCCTTAGGAATAATTGCTGGTGTCTTTTCAGATCATTTTTGTGAAAGGTGACAAACTGCTTGCCACAGTGAGATGTTAATAACACAGGGATGCCCTTTGTTTGAAAGCTGGTGCAGAAATTACCCCATGCAGTTGTTGGAAAGTCAGAGTTGTAATGGTAAGAAGCGAGGAATGGATCTGTTCATTTGCATATAATTCCAGGGCTTATGTGTCATCTTTTGTGTAAACCATACAATTTCTGGCACGGTAGGGAATGTGCACTCATAATACAGAGGGACAGGAACGCGGGCTCCCTCTCAGCATGGATCAGGGTTAAAGAGACGTCATCTACTAAAAAGGAGGGGGGAGAAAAGAAGAAAACATGGTCTGCAGGAGCTACATGGAGAGAAACAGGCATGGATATTTAATGAATCCAAGTTGTCAGACCAACTATACATCCCATCGTCCCCTCTGAGTAAGCATCAGAAAAAGGGAAGAATCTGCCTCCTTCCAGGTGTGTGTTGAGCTGAAGTTTCCCTGCATCCGCCCCGAATCACAACTGAGACCGACTGCATGTTTTTCTTGTTGCTCTTGTAGCAGAGGCTGCCCAACTGTCCCTTTACAGTCAGATACACTACAGGTGTCCGAGATGGACATGTTTGTCTATGACACTGAAATTAAACTCTTAAAGACTCTTTAAACTGCAGCTGAGGGCTTTTGAGCATGTTCCCAGTATAGATTTCTCAGCTTTTTCATAGAGAGATTATTTTTTTGGAAAACAAATGGCACAGGTACCTACGTTGTCTTGTAATTTAGAGTTGGAGAGGTCCATAAGTACTTGTTTTGCCTTTTTTCTTCCTCCTTCTCTCTCTAGGAAGCTAGAAAGTCTCTCTGAGTAGCCAGTCAGTCCCAATGATGAACTTAACAATTAGAGCCTTAGTGCCCATCTTCCAAAATTTCTAATAAAATTGCATGAATATTTAATACCCAATTATTAAATATTTAAAAATTTAAAACTGAACTGTTTTGGAAGTTAGCATGTGATGAATAATTCAGAATTGGGAAACGAGACTTGGTGCTCGGGCTGAGACAGATGTTACCTTTCCCGTCTCCCTGCCCGGAGATGATTTTGGTGGTCCTGCCAGTCTTGGGACAGTTTGTGGGCATTGCTTGGAGACTTCAAGCCTTCACCTCTTGCTCAAGAGCATTAGCACAAGGTTAAGGGAAATAATCCTCCTCATCCATAATAACACTTCAGACTCCTGCGATGGAAATATGAGCTCCAGAGGCTGGAATAATGTGATTGAAAGCTTGGTTATCCAGGAGATGGCTCTGTTTCCAAACATCGTTCATGCTTCAGGGAAAAAAGATTGCTTGTCTTTACGTCTGTGTCACATTCCTGCAGGTTTTGTTATTGGAAAGCCCCTTTTCCCCTCTTGCTGTTCTGCTGCTCCATGCTGAACCAGCGTTTCATTCAGCTCCAGCAYGATCATCTTTAAAGGATTGTTTTCATAAAATGGACACCAGAAAATGAAGTAGAACGTGAAAAATATGCCAATAAAAATAGGGCAGAACCTCCTGTCCTGCGAGAGGAGGTCCAGGGCACTTGGAAGAGAGCACAGAGGAAATGTCTGATGTGATTTTTGATCAGAGTAAGTGCCTTTGGGCCTGCTGCAGGAGCACGAAGAGCAAAAAGAAGGGTCCGGGGAAGGTTTGACTAGTTGGCATCCAGAGTGCTTTCAGGCCAAGAGCAATATGTTTGCAGTGCCAACACTTCAAAACACTATTAAGGGGGATAAACAGGGGAAGGAAAAAAAAAAAAAGGATTGAATAGGAGGAGTGAGTGGAGGCTTTTTAGAGCTTAGTTTCCTTTGGAACAAAAGCCCTAAAACAAACTCCACAATCTTCTCCCATTAAAAACACAAATAAGGTGGCGTGCTGCAGAGACTTGCCTTTATCTGTTGCAGTGCAATTGTATTTTCATCCCCGCTGGCTGGCTAAAATGGTGTGCATTTTTCCTCGCTGTCCTCTGCGACCCTTCAGCCTGCCTGCGTGCTGCGCGCAGCAGAAGCGGTTCCATTAGCCCAGGCCGTGCAAACAAATGAAATGGCAAGCTGACCTTTCAGCAAAGCCGCCTTACCTAGGGGATGGGGGCACTGGGCATTGTCTCAAAAAAGTGACTTCTGGAGCTGGTAATGGTGTTATAATGTCTGTCAAGAAGAGAGGCAGTTCATGGGTAGGCAGGGGTTTAGTCGAACACAGTGGCATGTGCTTATTTACAGCCACCCTCCAAATAGTCAGGGAGTCTGCAGGGTTTAGAGTTCGGTCTGTGCATCCCAAATAAGAACTAAAGGACGCCTGTATGGTGCCCTGTCCCATCTCAGACTCTGTCTCACACCACACAGTTATTTGATAAGCTACTTTAGAAATGGTAGGAATCTCTTTAGGTGTTTATTAATTCTGTATTTAGATCTGTCTGCCTGCAAAGCTATGCTATCTTTGTGTTGTGAGCGCAGACTTCACAGTGCAGGGGAGAGCAGAGACAAGGTACTGTAAGTCACATAATGTTGGACAATGTCACTGAGTCCAAATAGCATTTCCGTGAGTCTCAGCATCAGAATTTGAGCATAGAAAGTTTCTGGAGTAAGAGCAAAACGGCTGTGCTCCTGGGAAACCTTGAAATCATCTCTTGCCAGTGGTGAAAAGCTCCTGTTCGTAGCCTCAGTGAACATCATTAGATAATAAACTTTAAAGCACTCTCTAATGCGTGATTGAATATTGTCCACCCTGYATTGTGAATGACTATAACTCCTGCAAATAATCTTCACAAACAAATATTTCTGGAGCAGTTTTTCTGTGTTTGTTTTAATAGCAGATGTTGGATGCTGTTTCAGAGGTTTAAATAGCATCCAGTGTTTTGAGGTAGTACTAATAGTAGTGATGTGCCAGTGGAAACAAGATAATGGGCAGAGTGCAGGGGAAGTGATCAGACGGGATAAATTCGCCTATTAAATGCTTCTGCAGACCACCCCATGTAATTAACAATGCATGTTACATATGTTAATTATATAGTCACTAGGATTAATTCTTGCATTAGACACTTGAGTGGTTTCAAAACCACTCTTTTTCTTGGAAACAGCCTAGTGGAGAAGTGATTCTCCTTCCTCTGACAAGCAATACAAGTTATGCCCCTGTTCTTGCTACCAGACTTCCCTGAACTACAGTCCATGAAAAGCCCCAGTGACTTTTTTTTTTTAATAACTCCAAAATAGATTACCTGGAAAACAGGTAGACCAAAAGATTTAATGTGTAATATTCGCTGGCTTGCTCTAGAAGTAGAAGATAACTACTTTCCTGTAAACTTAAGTGACACAGTATATTTGTATTTTTAAGGTGAGGCTATTTTTGGCATCTGAAGTTAATGACTAGCTCCAGCTGACATCACGTTGTTCTGGGAAGTGCTGTTGGTCTATAATTGCCATATGGAAGGGAAATGTGGCTAGAAGACTTTAATCATCATTCGGGGGGTGGAGGGAGATGTCTTCCAGGTTGGCTCACAATTTATGACCAGAGTGACAATCCTAACTTCCAAATGGTTTGTGCCATCTCATACTAATTGGTGAAGTCCACCTTGGGCAATAAATAGCTCTCCTGAGGTTAATTTATCCTGCAGCATCTGGGGTGAATGTTGCCATCCCCACCGAGTTCTGTATTGCTGCAAGCAGGCTGTTCGCATCATTTAAGCCAGTGATTTTTAAAGCTACCCAGGGTCTCTTTACACAAGACTGCACTGCCTTCACTGAGAACAGCGTGGACGCGCTGCGGGGGTGGCTGAGGAGCTGAGCTGGGCTTCCAAAAGCCCACTTGTTTCCTGCCTTCCCCCACTCCAAAACAGCTTTGCCAACAAGGAGAAGAAGGGCAGACAAAGCTCCAGGCAGTGCCCATGCTGGGATCCCCCGAGGGAGCCTTTCGCTCGGTGGTGGTTCATCTGCCAGGGCTGAATCCTGTACCTAGGCAAACTGCAAGTGTGCTTGTGAGTTTTGCAACCTTGCATTGTAATCTCAGCATTTTCAGGAGAAGAAGAGAACCCTTTACTTAATCTGAATCCGTATTATATGTGTGTGTAGGTACTACAAGCGAAAGTGTATCTTCTTCTGTAGCTTCCTCTCTCTAGTCCTCAGTGTCCTGCTTCTTTCACCCTAGTCTTCTGATGCCCTCTGCCACTTTGTGCAGGTTATCGGAGGATAAAGGTTAATTATGGACTTACTTCCTAGAAACAGTACCCTTGTAAAGATACGTGGGTTGTCTGAAATGGGGGCTTCAGACAAGCATCTTCAGTGAAGAGAAACACACGGGAAATTTTCTTAGTGGAGAGTTCTTGGGCAGCGCAAGAGCTGTAGCTGGCCATGGCGGTGGAGACCTTTACTTGTATCATGCTGCTTTTGAAAACTCTTCCCTGAGCTGCTGGAAGGGCAAGCTGGTGGCTGGAGGAGGGGACTGTGTGGTGAACCGTATGGTACATACAGAGTTTAAAAATAAACCAGTGTTGACTGATCAAATAAGGTTTGAGCTTAGGTTTAAAATTGAACAGCCAGTGCAGTCTGTTGAATATAAAACTGTTTTTATCTTCAATAAAAGTTATAATTCATGGTTGTAATGTCACAAATTGCAAGTTTTGCAAAGAGCAGTTTGAGTCTGCCAGACTGTGAGGTCGAGTGAGGGTGGCGTGGGGCTGCCACGCCGGTCGGGTCGTGTGGTCCCTCTCCCCCGCTCCCTCACTCACCCAGGGCGTAAAACACACCTATAAAATCTAGCAAAGCGAATTTTATTTCTCAAAAGCAAAGGTCATAAACTTTCCTACATCAGAAAATGCTCAGCTCTTCTTCTATTAGCCTTTATTTAATACGATACCATTTATTTTTATATTGTGCCCTTCACAGAATATCACAGAACTCTTTTCAGATGCTGTTCGTCATAAACTAAAGCTGGAAAAGAAAACTTCAGCCTGGGGTTTGAACAGGGGAACGACTTGAAGGATTTCAAGTGCAGAAGGGCAGCGTTAGAGTTGCAGAGAGTCGGATGGGAAGGACAGAACTGCAATAGGAGAGTGTAATAAGTAACAGTTTGGGGGTACAAGTGGGGGTGATTGAGGGGTGACATTGCATGGCAGGCACRGTGTTATGGAAATGGAGAGAAGCAGCTTGTGCAGATGGGAGAGAATAAGGGTAATTGGCCTTGCTTATTGGAGTTGAGAAAATAGCGTTCCCTCTTCCCATTATGGACCTTGTGAGAACAGGATGGTACTAGTGTCCCTTCTGTAGGCTGGAAACAAAATCTAAGCAGTCTGTTGTTTAAATAGAGCAGGGTTGGTAAAAATACAGTACCCTCCATAGCAATGTTGGGTGGCATCTGTCTGAGGCATTCTGGCAGGGTCAGCAGGGACAGGAATTCATGTGTAAATACTTCATCCTGTGTGTGTTGGAGTGAGTGACCCCCAAACACGTTACTAAGGGCAAGTAACCTTTAATGGAGAGTGAGAAAGGACTTCAGGCCTTTCTGAGAGAGAGGTACGTTAGCTGGGATCACAACTGAATTAATGCAGCTACATGGCTTGTGGTGTCTTTGAGGACGGGCAGAACAGATTTGTGTTTTCCTGGAAAAGACTAGTGATACGTTTAATTTCATGCCACTTTTGGCGTGCTGAGAGCCGCATTGTTTCCTCCTCTTTCCCTGGGGAAAAGGTTAAGCGTGGATTTGGTTTTCTTTGGTGTAGAGACTGCTATTGCTGTTGATTGACCTAGCTGAACTCGGAGCAAGAGCCAAAGCTGAGGTATTTCCAGGCAGCTGTGAACATTTTCAGATGTAAGGAGTGTAAAAGCAATGGAATAAAAAGCAGTGACATTTTCAATATGAGACCAAAAAAGCCCAACTCATATTTTATTTATTTATCCAAAATAGTTTGAATTATTCATTAAAGTCGATATAAGTGTGTGAAAATACAAGGTGTTTCAAGAAGCAGCATCATTAGGGGGAAGTTAATCATTTGGCAATATTAATTTTGTAACAGATTAATGATCTTTTTTAGTGAGGATTTTTCTTCCCCATCAAACTCTTCAGGACGGGCAACTTTTTGTGCATACTCTTGGCCTGAATACAAAGGAGATGGGGCAGTATGATTTCCAAATATTTTCCTTTTCTCTCTGTTCTCCTCCTTTATTTTTTTTTTCCAGGCAAAGTGAAGAGCCAGTCCTTATCCCTGACCAAGGCATAGCCTGCCAAATCTCACGCTTATTTTCTCAGTTCTTATTTGTTTCRTTAATGCTTCGGTGAGGGATGCTTTGTTGTCCCTTCTCTGGGGTGAAGGATGTTTATGGTGTGTCTTTCCCCATCCATGGTTTCTGCAGAGCACACCTGCAAATTCTCTCGCCTGTTTTGTGCAAGTGTAGCAGAGTYGAACATAGGACCTCACACGAGTGCTCTAAATACAGGGATTCTAGTTTTCAAACAYTGCCTTTTAAAGATATAATTAAACCTAATTCTCCAAATGTTGTGAAAGATCTTAAACGATCAAGACATTCAATGTTCTGTAGGTGGTAGGTAAAACGGGTGGCAACAGTAATGCTGTCGTCAGAAACCTGCTCTGTTAATGCACCTCGACCCGTCCTGAAAGGATCTCCCTCTGTTCAGCGGCCTCTACGGCTGTGCCTTAAACATTGCTCTGAAATATGCTGAATTGCGCTCTGTGCAAATGATGACTTTTAAATCAATTTTTCCTCACTGTGCTAGAAATTTGGCGGGAATTAGCGGTATTAGGTGAGGCTTAAGAATTAGTGCCGTCACATCTTTGAATTCAGACGCAGAGCAAACAATGAGCTGCCTCTTAGCTTAACATCTTCGCTTGGTGGGGGAAATATTAGAAAAGTTAATTACTGTCCCTAAGTCAGTGCACGCGCTGCTTGTGCTGTTCTCTGGGTGTAGGGAATCTGCAGTGCCAGAGCAGAGCCATGGTGTGGAGAGGCTACATAGGTACCCGGTGCCTACAAATAGGCATCCTGTGCCATTTTAGGCACCCCAAAGTGTCTGAGATGTTGGCCTGGGGCTGGCTGGCATGACGCAGAACCTGCAGGAAATATCTTTCCTGCAGAAGCGTGGTGGGAAGCTGTGAAAAATATCCTAGGGCATCTCAGATGACTTTGTTTCAGCAGTGGGATCCCATCCTACATTTCTCAAGTCTCAGGTTACCTTCCTACCAAGTTACTCTTCCGTGAATCCTCCTCTCAATGGGGCTTCCTCGTTGTATCAGCAGAGCCCTCAACAGAAAGCAGGGGAGTAGTCACAGTCCTGAGTGCTGTCCTGAGTTAACTTGGGAGTAGCCCCTAGTTGAATTGCTTCCACAGGATAAATACTGCAGGATGTAGGCATCAGCAGTTGCTATAGCTGAACTATTGAGGACGTAAAGGAAGAGCAATCTCTGTTTTACAGTCAGAGTTCAACAGACCTTTCACTGGGGGCAGTTGCAAACTTAAGCATTCCTGTCGTGTCCCTGTACCTGCTTGTGGTTTTTTCTGCCCCGTCCCCAAGCTGTGCCACTAAGGAAACACTGTTGGGGAATTGCTAATGGAGCCACGGAGGGGATGACAAGGCTTTATCCTGTCCCTGGCTGGTGCTGGCACATGCGGCTGTGTCTACATTAGCAGTTACCGAGTTCAGCACCTTGTGCCAGTGGCTGATACAAGGCATCTCTAACAGGGAGATAACGTTTTTTTTCACGCAGATTAATTCCTTCAGCCAGGACGGCTGACGCGGTAATACACCAAAACTGCTGCAGGCACTGGAAAGAGGGCCAGGAGGAATGGCGGGGAGGAGGTGAGGGCACGCTGTCGGGAGTGAAGGCTTGCTAGTCCTTCAGTTAAATTGAAAAGCTTAGGATTTCTTGCATAAAAGACTGATTGTAGTCAGAGTTTTTCCTTTTTCACCCTGAGGGTAGTGGAGGAAAGCAGTTGCCATCACTTAGTTGCTATTCTAGATTCACATGGTTGTAGTCTAACTAGGCCAGCACTTTTGGGTGGGTGATAAGGCTGCAACCCAACTGGTGTGAGGATTCTCCTGATGGCCATTAGCAGTACCAAGTCTGAGAGACAAAACAGTGGAAAAGGCGCTAACTCTTCATGAATAACAAAACCTGTTCAAGGAGTTCATGAATTAGGGTGCCATCCACCCCCAAGGTTATAAAAGTCAGGAAAGGCAGCCTCCAAGATGCGGTAGGAAGAGGCAGATTTACTTTTCCAAGGCTAGGCTGCATTTATTAGGAAAAAAAATATCACTGTTGGACATGTGCGATATATTAAAGGCAGTGCTGTCTCTGACAGTGGCGAAATGTTATTTACCACTGCAGTGTGGTCACTGAATTTTTACTTTCATATATAGGATTTTGTCCTTAACAGTTGCATAGCTGAATGAAGACTGTGAGAATATTGAGGTCAGAGCTGCCAATTAACCTCCTGATTTCAGAGGCTGATTACTCAATTAATCAAAGGACCAGTCCCAGCTGAGATGATGGGGAAAAGGTTGTAACAATCCAAGGGAGGATTGAGTTAATCATGCAGTGATGAGTTTGGTATGAGTGGGAAGGTGGGTGGTCAGGAAAGACACATCCTTTTCATGCTCATGAGAAGGAGTAGTGTGTAACCCACAACCCTTCGGGCTTGTAAGCAGGGCTGGATGCTATACTTACCTTACATCCCCCAGAAGTTGGGGGGTTCCCTGTAGAGCAGTGTTTTAATAAATAAACTGATATGTGATGTTCCCCAAGACTGGCTTGCTCCTCTTGATAAAGCGAGATACAGCTAGGGGGAGACCTGGAGTAAAGGAAATACTTTGCTTGTACATCATCTCCCCAAGCAGCTCAGGAAGGTGGAGCTGAATTAACCAGAGGTAAGGAGTTGGCCAGCGATAACTCTCCCTGCATGGATGCTCTCACTCAGAAGTAGAGGGACATGTAGTTCTCTTTAACCATTAAAGACTTCCTGTCCTTGCCTGGGGATTAAGCTGAATTGGATTAAGGCCAAAGTACTTCTAAGCAGGGGCATCCTCAGTGGCATTTAAGGCACTTTAATTTAACACACTGAATTATCCTTTTGTCCCACCCGGAGCGCCTAACTAAAGCAATACAGAAGATAAGAGGAGACTCGCATTCTCCTGGTGCACTTGCAGCTGCTCAGAGGTGAATCACAGGCAAGTCCATGGCCTTGCAGTTACCATCCTACATCCTTCCTGCACTACGCTTGGGAGGTCGATGGAAATACTTTTGGCAAACACTTGAGCAAAAACTTCTCCAGCTTGCTTGGGAAACAATAATACTTCAGCGTGGGCTGTAAAAGCCCAGCCAAAAACCTTCCTTCACACTCAAGCAGTCATCTTGCTGAAGTTTCTGCTATCCTAGTGCTGGGCTCTGAACTAGCTAAAATAAAGACATATGGCCTACATGTGCTGCAGTTATGTCTCTGATCGCAGCACGGACAAAGCCTTAAACCTCAGAATAACAAAGAGGTATCCGAGTGAGGAAGTCTATTTGTTTGCTGTTAGAAAGAGTCAGGTTTTTTTTCTAACCCTGGACTGCAGTGTTGATAAAACAGRCTGACTTGGGAGACATCTCTAGTGTATATTAAAGTAAAGCCAATCTCTGTAATTAATGGGGGGATAAATCGAGGTTTAATTACTCAGAAGGCACCTTGGGTGAAAGATTCATGGTAATTGTTGTGTATCCTCTTGAAGGATTCACAGTGCTGGCAGCTCCCTTTGTAGCAATAAAATACAGGGTGAGTGGCAGGCAGTCTCGCAGGACCTCTCTTCTAGGGACTATCCCAGTTGAGGTAGCAAACGCAAAGAGGCAGTGGTACTCTTCAGGCATTTTATCACAATAAAAGCCCCTTCCCGAATCTTAAGGGATTCCTAAGCAGTGTGTCAATTTGAGATCAAAGCACTTGCAGTCAAATCAAGAGTATGTTGGAGGAGATTTCCCTTATAGGCAGCTTCCTCCTAATGCAACCATACAGAGGCGTATTTCTTACCATTTTTCCACTTTCTTGCTTCCTTGGTTCCTTCTCTTGGGTTCCATGTAGAAATAAGATGTGTGCATGTGGGGAAATGGATGCTATAGCTTTGAATTTTGTAGTACATTGTTAAAAGGCTGGCCGAGCAAAAGAAAAATTCATCCCACCAAGACACGTCTGTTTTCCTTATTCTCCAGTTTATTACCTTTTGATCTGCTGGGGCCAGGAGGAGAGGAATCTAGCTTGCCTGTTTCTTTATTCTGACTGCTTAATTCACTTCTTAAAAGTTTAATTAACCTTTTCAATTCACTTAGTTTGGCTAGCGCTGTAAATACGACGCAAGGGCTCCGTGCTGATGACATATAAAAAAGTACCCATTTTCTTCCCCTACATAGAGCTGAAGAAGCAAGTGGAAAGTGCGGAACTAAAAAATCAGCGTCTGAAAGAAGTTTTCCAGACCAAGATCCAGGAGTTCCGCAAGGTGTGCTACACACTAACGGGGTACCAGATCGACATCACAACTGAGAACCAGTATCGACTCACCTCCATTTATGCCGAGCACCAAGGGGACTGCCTGCTTTTTAAGGTAGGTCTGCGCACCCCTTGCTGCACCTGCTTCTTTGGGTTCATGGTTTTCAGCATGCCAGAATGTATTTTCTCTTTCTCAGGGATTAGATTGGAAAATCACTGCCCCCCTGCTATGTGACAGGCTGTTCCTTATGAGGGAAGTAAGGATCCTTTCTTCTTTTAAAAAATTACTTTAGAAGGTTTGGCATCTGGTCTCCCACTTATATATCAAAGTTAGGAGTAAAGAGAAGAGACTATATATGCATAATACCTAAGGCATCTGGCCTTGCAGTTCACCTTTTTATGTTATCAGTTATATATGCCGCAGCAATAAAACCTTATGTAACCATCAAAGTTTCATCCTTACTTCACTGTGAGATGTATGTCCTTACTTGTCTTTGCTATCCTCTAGCTTGTCTGTGTGTCATCATCTTGTCTTTACGTAAACCGGAATCCCTTTTGAGCAGCGACTCCTCCTTGTGTGTGCGAAGTGCCATTTATGTGAACAGCACAGATGAGTAGCTATAACAGTCTGTCTTCTGTCAGTCTGATAACTTTATTGGTCTAGCTAGGTGATCTGAGGTTGGGTTCTGGCTTGATAGGTGCTGTTTTTCTTCTGTGTTACCTTCTAGTAACCCACAGTTGGGTTGCTACATTAGGGAGCTGAGGTGTGACATTAGAGTCACCGAGCTGTTAAGTTCCATCTTTACGTTGGTTCAAGTGTCAACAGCCCAAGTTTACAGGTCAGTGGGAGAACTTTCTCCTTCTCAGTGGCAAACACAACTGGCACTTAAAATCGTACCTGCCTCCCACTGATCCCCCTGGGGTGAGTCTGGTTTATGAGAAGGATCAGGGTTTTGGAGGCGTTCAGTGCAGGAACGGACTGTACAAGCAGGAACTGGAGAAGTTCTGTTTCCGCAGACCTACTGCTGTGTGCCGCGTGTGGATTGCTGCAGTATTGTCTATTTACATAACAGGACAAACATTTTCCTGTTCTGCAATGCTAAAGTCAGAAAAAAAAAAATAAAACAAATACAGCAAGTGAGGGTAATAAAAGACAGCACCTAGGATCCTTAGTAAAACTAGGAAAATATCGCCAAAACTGTTGTATTACTTGGCCTTATGATGCTTCTGGACTGAGATGACAGCAAGAAAATAAAGTTCACCGTCTGGGGAGGAGGAGAACTCTCTTGGTTTTAAGGTACTGTCCTTGAATCCTGAAAACAGTTTTCTGTTGAGATGGTGCAATGCTGTTAGCTCCAAGACCTCCAGAGGCCTGTGCTCAAGCCTGTAGTGTTAAATGTTTAGTGAATGAAACTTCAGCAGACTCCTGGCGATGTCTGTTGGATGCCATGCCCAGACAGTACAACTAGCAGTTCTTTCTGCGTCTTAGGAGAGATGGCGTGCTTGGAGAAAGTTAAGAAAACGTGAGAAAATTGCATACTGACCACATGAACAAGAGCTGGCTGGCTTCTCAGTAGTTTATCTCCAGTAGGATCAAATTCTTCTTCATGTCATGGCAATAGAAATAATTTACATGCAAGAGAATGAATAATCAAGTATGGATTCCTCTCCCTAAACACTCTTCTTGCTTTCTCTTCTTCACTCAATTCTTGATTCTCAAGTACATCCAGAGGATGGAGGTAAGTGTCGCCAGGTAGAGCAGCAGCAGTTTCAAGATCTCGTGTTTCCCAAAGCCAAGGGTGGATTGCTTATTGATTCATGGAATTCCTCAGCCTCTCTTACCTCACACACCTCTTTGGATAAGAGAAGCAGATTTGCTAATTAGAGCCTGAACAACAGAATCTTAGATGCTTTCTCCCTGTTCAGTAAATCACAGACAATTCCCACCGTCTGCAGCTTAGAATAGTAGTAGAATACAAACAACAAATTATTTCCTTGCTGAGTCTAGGCAGCTGGCTCTCATGTATGTACCAAGGCTTGAATCCTGACTACGGCTTCCAGCAAGGTTGTGTGTTTATGCTGTAGAATTTCTGAGCCATAGCAGACTGTGGGTGTTTGTGTGCATTTCATTAACCCAAAGAGGTCACAAAGCAGGGAATGCTATTTGTATTTATTCCATTCAAGCAATTTATGGAACAGGGCTTATATAATTAAACCAGAGAAGTCCCCTGGCACTTTACAAGCTTCTGTAGTTTGCCTGTAAACTTTAGAGCATATTTCAGTAGCACTGCTGGTGGCATTTAATTTTCAGTGAGGCTTCAATAGCAGGGATGCAATAGGAGCTACTGTAATGTAACCCCTTCAAAACTAAATGAAGATGAAAGATGTGCTTGGTTTTCCCGACCAAGGCATGCTGTTACTGTAGTAGAGCGTATTATCTGCATGCTGTATGTGTCCAGCCAATTCGCATTAATTGGAATTACAGCTTCAATGAAAGGGTTAATCACAGTGTCATGCTGCGAATATAAATGACTGCATCTATAAATGAGCACTGAATTCCAATGAAACCGTATCAGTATTTATTGGYGATCCCTATCGATGCAACAGATGAGCTCATCAACTTGAAGGATGTTCCAGTGATTTTCAGACCCTCTGTGTGTGAGTGCGTGGGCAGCAAGGCGCATCTCAGACTTCACAGCTCGCTCTTGCTTGTTTGCTCTTTTTTATTCTTTTAATTAAATGCTGTGGAAAGCGGTGTTACAGATTCCTCACCAGGAGTTTAGTTTCTGATGACTTTTTTGTGGGATGTAATGCATTATAGTTACTGGGGCACTTGACAGTTTCATATTCTGTTACTGTTGCTGGTACATTAGATGTGTCAGGCCGTGACACAGACTTTGCATTCTGCATAATGCTTGGCTGGTGTGTCTAGGCCAGGCCACCCATGAGATAGCCAAGAACTGCATTGACTCCCTTGGTAACAACCTACTAAATCTATCTGTTAAAACAAACAAACATTGCTGGGGAGCCTCAAAATCAGCTTAACCAACTTGGAATTGAGCGGCAGCAAACCAGGATGTCATTGCGTGGCCGTGTGTACATCACGCTGTTTACCCTTGTCTCTGGGTAGATCCTGGATGAGAGTAAGGAAATGAGGTCTTTAGAAAGGCAACGACAATTGTTTCAAACAAAGAAAGTCTTTTGGTAAACAGAAAGACTGGTCAAATTGAAGAGGAGATGATTTGGAGACACTTGTGCAAATGAACAAACAGTGTAGAGAAATTAAATCATGGGCTTTTTCTTTTTGTGTGCCTAAAGACACAGTCTCAGCCAAAGCATTTGGAGCCTATCAATTTAAAATGAAAAGAGTGGAAATCCTTTTATTTTATAGACCCTATGGCTTCAAGGTGCTGCTGAGAGCAGAAGCTCAGTAGGTTTCTAAAATGTTTGTGGTGGGTTGACCCTGGGTGGATGCCAGGTGCCCACTAAAGCCGCTCTACCACTCCCCTCCTCAGCTGGGCAGGGGAGAGAAAACACAACGAAAGGCTCATGGGTCAAGACAAGGACAGGGAGAGATCACTCACCAATTACCATCACGGGCAAAACAGACTCGAGTTGGGGAAATTAGTTTAATTTATTACCAATCAAATCACAGTAGGGTAACGAGAAATAAAACCAAATCATAAAACTACCTTCCCCCCACACCTCCGTTCTTCCTGGGCTCAACTTCACTCCCAAATTCTCTACCTCCTCCCCCCGAGCGGTGCAGGGGGACGGGGAATGGGGGTTGCGCTCAGTTCATCACACGTTGTCTCTGCCGCTCCTTCCTCCTCAGGGGGAGGACTCCTCACACTCTTACCCTGCTCCAGCGTGGGGTCCCTCCCACAGGAGACAGTTCTTCAGGAACTTCTCCAACGTGAGCCCTTCCCACAGGCTGCAGTTCTTTACAAACTGCTCCAGCGTGGGTCCCTTCCACGGGGTGCAGTCCTTCAGCAGCAGACTGCTCCAGCGAGGGTCCCCCACAGGGTCACAAGTCCTGCCAGCAAACCTGCTCCAGCATGGGCTCCTCTCCCCACGGGTCCACAGGCCCTGCCAGGAGCCTGCTCCAGCGCGGGCTTCCCGTGGGGTGACAGCCTCCTTCAGCCATCCCCCTGCTCTGGCGTGGGGTCCTCCACGGGCTGCAGGTGGATATCTGCTCCACCGTGGACCTCCACGGGCTGCAGGTGGACAGCCTGCCTCGCCATGGTTTTCACCACGGGCTGCAGGGGAGTCTCTGCTCCAGCGCCTGGAGCACCTCCTCCCCCTCCTCCTTCACTGCCCTTGGTGTCTGCAGAGTTGTTTCTCTCACATATTCTCACTCCTCTCTCCAGCTGCAGTTGTGCAGGGTTTTTTTTTTCCCCTTCTTAAATACGTTATCCCAGAGGCACTGCCACCGTCGCTGATGGGCTCAGCCTTGGCCGGCGGCAGGTCCGTCTTGGAGCTGGTGGCATTGGCTCTGTCAGACATGGGGGAAGCTTCTAGCAGCTTCTCACAGAAGCCACCCTGTAGCCCCYGCGCTACCAAAACCCTGCCACGCAGACCCGATACAATGTTAAGAGATCTTTGTGGACGCATAATAATACCTAGGTTACATTAAATCTTTACATTTAACTTAAGTAGGGACATGCAGAGCTCTCTGCTTTGAGCTGTTAAGGCAACCTCTTACTGCAGATGTTAGGAAAAAAATTCCCATGCATGCTGCTTATTTTCTGGGTTGTGTCTATGTATGGTTTTGCTGCTGCTGTACCTGGCAACATTCAACTCCATCCTCTGGAAATACTTGGGAATGAAGACTTGAGTGAAGAAAAGAGAGCAAGAAGAATGCTCAGAGAGAGGAATCTSTGCTTGATTATTCACTGTGCTCCAGGTAAACTGTTTCCACTGTCATGGCATGAATGTAGTGCTGGTCACTATTCTTGATAGGATCCTGGACTGAAAAGGCAATCGATCTGATCCTGTGTAACAGCTACATCAAATCTGGTGGTGTTTGACATCTTTCTGGTTTCGGGTTCCTCTACTTTTTCAGAAAGGAGTGCTCAGATTTCTTAGTAATTAATGTATAAATTATTTGGGTCTAAGTTGGTTGGTAAGGAAGTTAAAACAGACAAACTCTTGCCAGTATCACAGCAGTGTTATGTGTCTGAGCTCATAAATACTCTTGGCCAAAAGGCTGTCTTTAGACAGATATTTTCTATATCCTCAGCGCCCAGTCTTGCAGAGTACAGAATTCTGTCTGCTTCCAGGTCTCGCCCATGTTGTTATTTTCTGTTAAAATTATCAAATGGAAACCCAAACACCAGCGGTAGTTCATTGAAGAGCATCCCCAAGATGGCAGGCTTGATTCCTTGAAAGAGAATACCCAAGATATCAGACAGCAAACAAAACCAGAAGCATCATGACACAGCTTAAGAATGTTGCCAGCTACAGGGCTGGCACTTCTTGCTGCAAAATAAAACCTTTATTGGTGTCCTGTTGGATTGGTGATATGGTAATAAAATCAGCAGCTTTTCTGCAACCTGTTAAATTAACAGCCAGTGCACACACACTGTCTTTGATGCACACCTCTTTAAGGAGTTACGTAAAGAGTTGGTTCGCAGATCTATAAGGGGAACTGTCACTCTCAAACTTCAAGGCAGTCTGAAAAGTGAACGCTTGCTTCTGATGTGGTTCACCATGGGTGCAGAGGCAGAACATAGTGGGGTGAAAGGGATAAAGGCTTTGTATGGAAGAAGGGTGTGGTGGAAGGACAAGTACCACCTTTAACTTCCCAGTCTTCCTTTGCTTGCCTCATCGCTTTTGTACCCTGCCGTCCTGTTGCCTCTATATTGACAAGGTGTGTAAAATGCAATAGGGCAGCTATGTGGACAAGAAGTAATAGTTTAATTCTCTTTTCTTGAGGAGGGAAATGAGACTGGATTGAATAAGAAGGACCTCGGAGGCTATTTTTCAAACACAAAGTGATGCTGACAAACTGCTGGCTGAAAGGGGGAGACGGAACTCCTGTGGTTAAACGTGCGGAGAGAGTCCAGTCTGCTGAGATTCCAGTGCAGCCTTAGCATCAGGTTGGCCAGTGAATGATGTACATCTCAGAATGAGCAGGATGGTTTATACAGGGATTACTTCTACTTGCCTGAGTGCTCTTGTTTCGTCTTGAAGCTGACAGCACTGTTCAGAGCTCTGGATCTGAGTCCGCATGCTTGGCATACCTGCAGTTTCAGTTATTTCCTCCTTGAACCCAGCAGAGTATCTCTGAGAAGCATGTTCTAGCTGTTTGTTTCTTTTTGTATCTTTATCTTCTCCCCTCTCCTCCTCCTCATCCTTGATGAGTCTCAAGAGGAGAAAGAAATCACAGTTTTGATGGAGTGCTATTCTTCCAGCAGCCATCTCGCACTCTTGCACACACAATCAAAAATAACAATGGGGCTCATTGGTGGAGCATGCCAGGCAGCAAGAGATTGATTAGAGATTGTAGGCCTCTGTTAACTTCTCATTCTTGTTAATTACAAGTTACTTTATTTTTATATTTTGTTTTCAATTTTCCCGTGTGGTTGCTGGAGACTTGATTTGTGCTCGGCTCTGGGAGCACCTGCCGTCGCTGTGCGAGCGTGATGCGTTCCTGCCAGATGATTGCGCTGGGATTCCTGGAAGGGTCAGCAAGGACCCATCTTGGGTTGCAYTAATCAGCAGCTCTAAAACAGGAGCTGTTGAGCGATCTGTGGTGGTACAGCATCAAATCCTGTATTTAATCTTCCTACGCATCATTTTCTTTCGGATATTGTAGCAGCCTGTTTCATGTTAGGACCTAACTTTAATTCTTGCTACTGTCTTCATCTTATTCTGTTCTTTCTCATGCTTTTTTTCCTCCCAATAGTTTCTCTCTTACTGCATGTGCTTCCCTAAACAACTGCCTATCCCCTAGTGCAGGGTAGGGTTTTTTTCCTTTTTTTTTTCCTCTTTTTTTCAAATGAAACCAGTCACCTCGAGGATAGTGGAGAGATCTAACAGAAGGTTTTCTTTTTACTGCAGAATTTCTGAGCTGAGTCTGGGCTGAAGCCTCGTTCCAACTGAGCAAAGTTAATGCTCTTTCTCTGCCTCCGTTTCCCATCTGTACGAGGTGGATGATGCTCCTGCCAATGTCACTAGACTGTTGTGAGGATAAACAGACTGTGCTGATGGGGAACATAGAGCAGCTTTGGGCTGGGGAAAACACTCCCATTACCTGTCAGTCTGGCGCGATGCCCGTTTCCAGCGTGTGGGCACCACTTGCTCCCCTTCCCTGCCATGCCTGCGAGTCTGCCAGGGTAGGCCCAGCCATGCAGGTAATTAATGCTGATGATGTTGGAGAATTATTCCAGTGACTGAGTCTCTCCTGACTAGCGGGAGGATGGTACGTGTGAGGCTCTCTGAAAGGTCAGAGATTCGTCTTGCTGATGGGTGCATCCTCTCTGTTGGAGTGACCAATGTGTTACACTGTGAGGCAGATACATAACCCATCACTTCAAAAAAGCAGGCCTGTTTTTGGGCACGAAACATGAGGTTGGCTCAAAGATGCTATCTGAGGTTCAGGCTGTCCCTCTGCAATTCCCTGTTTGCTTTGTAATCATCAGCTGTTGGCCACCAAGCTGCTTTTGCAGTTTCCCTTCCCTTCACTCCTTCATGCCCCGAGGGCATGGCAGTGCTGGTGCTGTATCTCCAGGTTTCCCTCCCTGCAGCACCCTGCTTGTAGTGGCATGAGCTCTGCCTCTCCGTCTGCATTTCCCCTCTCTTGGCAAAGGAGCAGAGCACTGAAAAAAGGCAGCTTTCAAGTTATTCCCACAAATTCTGCATCTGTCTTCAGCCACCATCGCTGTCAGTACTGCTGATGGCCTCATCCAGGCAACAGGACACAGCAGACATCAGCCATTCCAACTGAAGGACCTCAGCGTCTGTTTCCACAGCTTCTGGTGGACTTGGCAGTGTTAGGTTTACGGTTGGACTCGATGATCTTAAAGGTCTTTTTCAACCTAAATGATTCTATGATTCTGCAATAACAGTAAGTAACCAAATTACTGGAATATGCCTTTTTTTTTAATAAGTTTGCAATTCACCTCCCTCTAAATCTGCTTTTCCTTCATTAAAATATCTCTTATTTAATCAAATGGGAGAGACAGACCATGCTTTCTAGGGAGAGTCACGTGCACCAACGTGGAGCAAAGGACACTGATGAGAATTTAATTAAACCAGAGCATCCAGGCTGGTGTAGCAACGTGTGTGGCCCTGGAGGCATGCGTGGTGTAGGACAACACACGGGGCAGGTCGTGCCCTAGCTCTGCCTGTGCCCCAAACCAGGCAGCTGCTGACTCCATCCTCGTGCCGCATGGCAGAGCCAGGCAGCCCTGCACAACCCTGCACCCCAGACAACGCAAAAGCTGCTGCTGTGTCAGCGTAAGCTAGCAGGAGGCCGAGCAGATCCTGGCTGACTTACCTGCTACGATAAAAGTCTCTCCTCCTTTCCCCCCTTCCTGCCATGTTCCCAGCACCCATGTGATTGCAATTTGCTGAAGAAGAGTTGTTCCTGTTGCTGGCTGTGCCCAGTCTCCCCACGGGAGGTCTCGGGAGAGAAGGATGTCTGTGTCTGCCCGCTGCTGTATTTGAGCAGCTTACAAAGGACCGTGTGGGCTGACAGGACTGTGTTTACGCACCGTGAGACAAAGACAGTGTTAAATAACAGATAAAGCAGAGGGGACATAAGCAAAACCCCTCCCGGATTCTCATCCCCATCTCTGCTGCTAAATCGCCGCATGGCTTTGCTCTAGGTCACTCAACCTTCTGGTTTTCTCTATCCCTCTCACCTGGGTGCAGGATATTACCATTCATGGACTTCCACAGGGGTCTGAGAAGCTTTTCAAAATGTTCTGCAGTGGGGAAGCTGCGTGTGAATGGGTTGGAGATGTAACTGGTGCAGCTGGCTTTTGTTATACGTGAATGGACACAGCAAACTGTCCCTCAGATGCGTGGTGCAGCTGGTGTGGGCTGGGGGGCCTGGGGCAGCACGGCCGCTCCTTTCCTTTTCTGTGAGTACCCGCCACCTTCAATTGGCATTAAATCTCTTCAATTTCTTTTATTTATTTATTTATTTGAGTCTCTGGTAGTTTCAAAAGATGTTCTACTTAGAGCCTGTGTGATCGGCACTCTTGAAGGAAAGGGCAATGCCTTTGAGTCCAGGCGATGGGGGAGTACCAAGGCCTCGCTGCAGCACACATGAAATGGGTGTTCTGCAAAGCAGCTTTTGATGCACACTTGTTGCTTTCCCTGGCTGCTCTGTTGTGAATTTGCAGAACACGCAGAGCCATGTCAGCACACCACATGTGTGCCTATGGTTATGTTCAAAGCTGCACATGAAAAGGAGTGGAAATTGCTGGAGGTTTTTATCCTTTTGCAGGGGAAAAGTCTTGAGTTTCTGGGTACCCCGCATCTCAGCCATCTTCCCTGGCTGCTCCACAGTCTCAATTATTAGTCTGTCTTTGGATGTGAGGAGGAGGGGACAGGCCATCTCTCCTGCCTTGGGTCAGTTCTGGGCCTCTGTGCTGGTGTTGGTCTGCTCCAAGGCCAGCATATTCAGCGCAGCAAGACTGTCACAACATCATCTTCTATGCTATCCTTGTGTGACAAATGGTGTCAGGGACTTTAGCAATCCCTGTGGCCCTTTCCTCCACTTGTGATCCCACATGGACATCCCTGAAGCCTCTTTTTAGCTGGTGTGAGGAGTTGGTGGTGGTGCAGAGAGCATGCAGTCGGAGCATGGCCGAGGGACTTCAAGATGGCTTTTGTACCACTCCTTCACCTTTTCCCTGTATGTTCCAGGAAGTTTGTGAGAAGACCTCTAGGAAAAGCAGTTAGCTCCAGGAAACAACTCTGAGGTGAGATGCAGCTGGTAACATCCAGCAAAGCAGCCACCAGTATGTGAGTGCCCCAGGTCATAGCAGCACAGCTCAGCCTGCACAAAGCCACCAGCAAGAGTGAGTGGCAGCCGCTGCCTCTCTTCTTTCTCGAGTAAGCAGCACGTTGTTTAACTACAAATATAATTAGGACTTATCTCTTTCTTTGGGAGTTATAGCTACTACCCATGCTTGACTGGGGCAAAAGATTTTCTAATCTCCAGGGAGGGAAGAGGGTGTGTGTTTGTGTGTATAAAAAAACTGTTCACAAATATGGAAACAGAGCAAAAGATTCCCATGCTGGTATGGTCTTGGGACATCTATCATCTCTATCTGAAGAGTGGTTCTGGGCTCATATAAAGGTCTTCTCCTTTATTTGTTGTGAATATAAACGCTTGTGTTGTGCACTCATCTAGGATTTCAGAGTTAAGAGGTTTCAGCCTAAATTTAGTTTGGATAACAAGGTGGTTGGCCCTTTCCCACAAGGCTTGGCAGGTGAGTGGGGAGGCATGTAGTGGGGGAATAGTGAGGAGCAGAGAATGGGGTGTCGTAGTCACAGGTCCCCTTTGTCAGCCAAAGGGCCACCATCAGGGATGAGATGGGAGCTGGGATCTCACAGCCATACTCTGTCATCCTTGTATTGCTTCCACACTTCAAAGTCTAAATGCTCAATTACTACATGGCTCTTAACCATGAAGTTAGTGTTGCATAAACCAGTTAATACGCTTTCTCTCAAACTGGCTTGCCAGTTTAGGATAAGAGCCCATATTTCAAAGCTTGTTAGGCAGCTGCTCTTCATGGGATCCCAGTCTCTGACGTGTTTGGGTGTTCCCTGAGACCTTTACCTAAACAGAGGTCTCTTACATTTTCCTTTTGAGAAACAGCTTGTAGGAAAGCAAAAATAATAACCACTGTGAGTGTACCTTCTGCTTTGCTCCAAGGCATCCCACCTCTATTTGGAGACAGTTACTGCTGGAGAGGGTTGGAAGCACATCGACCATTCAGTCACGGCATTTCTTGAAGATTTGATGCACTTCACAGCATCGGGGAGTCTTAGGCACAACGTGCCATGCAGGCTCTCCAGATCATGACATGTCCTGTCAGCGTTGCAATATGAATCTATTAATGCTGGTGTCCTTGCCACGGTGCTGTATCTGTGGAGCAATGACAGAATGCAGTAGTACACTGAAAATCCTTCTGGAGAGCTTTGTTACGGGGACTGGCTGCTGTGATTCTGGTGGAGTCCTGCCCTGTGCTAYAGAACAACAGTTTTTGCAGCTCAGCTCTTTATGTTCTGTATACTTAAGGAATGAATACTTAACTTGGATACAGGTTAATGTTGGGATTTAATAATGTATCAACTGTTTTTATTCATATACATGGAAATGGTGAAAAACCTATCCGGTTCTCACATTTGCTTCAAACAAACCAGTACATGAATCATCCTGACTCCACACACAAAAAACATTCATTCCGCCCCATGTGAATGTTAGCGGTAAGAGCAGGTAACTTAGTACTATTTTAGGACTTTGGATCTAATGTGTTTTCCTTTTTGCCAATTGCATGAGAACATCCTTTGAGGAGGAAGTGCAGAAAGGTATTTTATGTTAAATGTTATAAGGATTCATAGCTAAATCACATTGCTGCTTTCTCCTCCACGGGGGAAGCAGGGAATTTGAGAGCTGAGGATGATCTCCAGCTTTGGTAACTCCCAAGATTATCTTTTGATGGCATCTTTAGCTTCTAGAAGAAGACAAGCCTGTCTGCCTGTATCTTGGAGGGAATATATCAGACTGAGGCTTGAAAATTTTAATTTGTCCCTAATCAGAATTCAGTTTCAGCTAAAGCAGGTAGCTGATAACAGTGGATCTATCTCAACTGTGTTCTGGGGAGCTCACATAAATTTCAACCTTAAACTGAAGAGTTTGTCTGTCTTAATGGAAGGCTCTGGAGAGCGTTTCGTGTGCTAGCTGTCACTTTGCATTTCTGGGATGTATCCGACTCTGGAGAGGGGACTGCCTGCAGATGATTTTTATATGAAGCAGATAGTGGAAGAGGTGCATGCAGCACGAGGCAGGGGTTTATGATCATGGTGCATTCAGTGACTAGTTCTCATGCCACGTGCAATGTAGCTATGATGAATCTGCAGCAAGGGTTACCAGTCAGCTGTCGGTTTGCCGGTCCCTGCGAAACCTCTTGTGTTTCTGGGTGTTGAAAGGGGCCAGCTGACAGTTGCACGGAGGCCCAGAGGTTTTGGACACGTGTGTAAACAGCTGTCCGTCGCTGTATTTCCCCGGAGGCTGTCAGACATCTGTGCGTGTCTCTGTCAGGCAAGAATCTCACTGCGTTGTCCTGGGAAAGCACAGGAGATGTCCTTGGCTTTTTGGCAGTCACTGCAGCCCAAAGTTATTTTTCTTCGTATAATTCCATTAGAGTGATGACAGTTTCAAGTTGGAACAGAAAAAGACCTGATGAAAGGACCACTCTGTAAGTGGGGAAGATAGACAGAGTGGAAGCAGTAACTAGCAAGGTAATAGACGGTGATGGATCTATAATCTCTGAGGCTGCTGTAAGCAGTAAATTCCTAAATAGTGTCCTTTCAGCCTTAACCTATTTATTTGCGAAGTGCTAAATTTAATTTTCCTTAGTCTGCAGGAAAGCAGCATCCCAGGAATAAACCTTTAGCCCAGCCAAGAAGCTGTGCCAAAGTGCTTGTTCCAGCATTTCCATTTCCTCTTTGCTCTGCGTGGAGCGTCAGGGCTGTGCGCCCCAGCACCTCATCTCTCAGGTGTGTTGGTGTCACAAGTCTGGAGTCAACGCTGCTGCAACTGGGATGAGTCCTGCTCTGGAGCCTTTTCAGAAGGGGAGACTTAATAGCCACGGGCTCAGTAAAACCACCTGGACTCTGTAAGAGCAGAATGAATGAACCTGTCCCGAGGTGGGAAGGCTGGCATGTGACAGCATGTGAGGGAGCTAGTACTGCACGTACTGATGCCCTGTCTGTCCTGTAGATACAGGACCACAGTGCTGAAGGCTCTCAGCTCAGAATAACTTCAAGAGTTGAAGAGMACATAAAAGCTCATGTATGCTGAAACCTCCACAAAGCCACATCTTGAAGAAGAAAAGCAGCAAGTTTTCCAAGCAATAAACGTTCTGCACATTTTGCCCTGCAAAGTTTCAGCGAATGTGGTAGAAAGTAGGTTTCTGTGCATTGCTTTTTGTTCCTGGTAGCACTGTGCTGGTGATATACACAGCGTGTGTTCTTCTGGAGCTAGCAAAGAGGTTTTTCCACAAAATTCACAATTTAGTAGAGTTTTTAGAAATGTTGCTTTGATAAAATATTTCAGGGGGAAACGCACAGCGTCTGAATCCAGGAGTTGGCTTTGAGTGAGCATTTGGTGTTTCTGTAGTTGTCACGACCCCAATGAAGTGCAGCATTGGCTGTCACTAATCCTGTTGCTTCAGAGAAAGTCAGTTCTCAGTTTCAGAGCTTTGCTATTTTCCTGCCTGCAGAGGATTTCAGCAGAGCTCCTCACAGCGATCCCCATTCCTCTTTGTCCCTTTCTAATCCCCACGACGGCAGCACAAGCAGTGGTGCGTTGGCTGGTGGGGAATATCCTGCCGGTGCTGCCCTGAGTTCCCACTATGTTCTCAGCCTGTTGCTGATATGTGAATGGAAAGATGCTGCTTCCCAAGGATGGAGGAGTTCGCCGTCTTTATTCTGCTTCAAGGTTTAGTTGGGTTTGTACTCAGTAAAGTGTCATGGAAAAGGCAGTTTTATTTTTGTGTGTTTGTTCTATTTTGCCATTTTATAGCACCTTATGAATGAAATCAGTACCTGTAAGTTTAAATCCAGCCCTTCCTCCTCCTCCTCCTCTTATCTAAATCTGGAGAAGGGTTCTGAGCTCCTCAGCTCCATGTGCTGCTCAGAGCTCTGACTTCCCTCTCACGTTTGTTGTAAAATAAATAAAAATAACAGTGCCAGGAATTGAGGGTGGAGATGATACTGAATTTGCAGTGGGGGTCTCTGCTTTTCTGGAATGGGGCGAAATTGCCCCCCAGGGGTGGGGGCTGTGTGATCTGGAACCCTTTCCTCACCAGTTAGCAGGTTCCTTGGGTCTTGCTCTTTCTGCTGATAGGCGTGGGTGCAGATGAGAAAATAGACATTTTTTTGTGAGTTGAGAAGGCGTCTTTCTCCGAGGGCCTTTCTCTGCTATTCTTTCATTTTAAGCACAGTGTCATAGAAAATTTCGTTAGCCACACCAAAAGTCTCTCAGCCAACAGTCAGCTTGCCGATGAGTGATAGATGTACAGTGTTGATTAATATTTACATTCGTTTGGAGATTTTCCCTTACCCAGGGGATCATGTACTTGAGCCTTGGAAGAACCTGGRGTTCGCTCTCTGCACTGAATTGAGTATTGATAGGGTATTAAACTGAAATGGCTTCTCTACAAAAGCAGAACTTGGTCAACTTAAAAACACATTTTCCTACCAGATTTTCCCCCTTGAGCTAGGTCTACAGGGAGGCTTCTCATGCAGGGGGTAAGCGGGCAGCATACCTAAGGCCTTCAAACTGCAAAGGGGCATCTCCAGCTTGCCTGAGCTGCTTCCATCACTCAGGGACTGAAATTTTAATCATTGAATTAATTTTTCAGAAACCAAAGTGCAAATCTGTACCCCCAGTGGCATTAATAATGAATGCAGGGAAGAGAGATGTTAGAAGGAGAAAGAAGGGCTAGGAAATTTGGGGTTGGGGATTGAACTTTTTTGGGGGGTTATTATTTTGAAGAGATAATGTATGGGTTGGATCTCCTTGTCCCTGGGCTTTCTGCTTGTCTTGTCCATGCTTTGTCCAACAGAGTCCACTTCATTTCTGTCCGAGGCATCTTTCGAATACTTTTCCCCCCTGCTTATCTTCACCTGGATTTTCTTTTCCAGGGTAAATAGCCAAGTCTGTACACACACGGTCCCGCTCCTCATCTCCAAAGCAGCCCCCTGAAGCATTGCAGGGGCTTCGGTCGTATCGTGGAGAGCGGAGCAGCAGGCTGCAGGGTTCACCTGCTCCAGCAGATTTAAAGAGGACGAGGCCTGAACTGCAGCCAAGATGCCAGAGCTTTCTGCCTCGCTTTTGGCTCCTTCCTTCCTCTCTCAGAGAGCATGCAGGGTTTTTTTTTTTTCCCTAATTAAAAGTATTATATACCAGAAGATTAATTAGAACTGAAAGTGATTTTTTTTCCCTCCCTTTGTGTCAGGGGAAAAGGCCTGTGCCAGGCGACTGCCAGAGGGAGCTGGGATTTCTCCCTTTAATGGATTCCAGGCAATTTGCCTCTGGACAGCCATCTTATAAATAATGAATGTTTGCACAGATTTTCCCAATTCTCAGGCAGCACAGGTGGTCTTCATTTCAACCATCCCAAACAAATCTGGAAACAGCAGGGCGTTCCCATCCTCGGTCACCACATGAAAGGGGCAATTCCTCACATTCTCCCTCCCCTCCTCATTGCATGCATCACARAGACCACCTACGGTTATGGATTTGTGTCTTTATTTATTCAAAATCCCATCAAGCAAACACAACCGCGCTCTGCCGTTCCTCCTCCCTGTCGCATGGTGCTGCCAGCAAAGCCARCGCGGGCATTCGCAGTGGATGGGCACGTTTGCTTAAGCAGGAGGTCTCCTCATGGTCAGATGGGCTGACGTTCTCAAAAGCATGTAGGATTGTTGCCAGCAGACAAGACTCAAGCCCAGGTGCACGTGTGCGTGATTGCAGGACATTTCCAAGGCCTTTGTGCTCCCCTCCAAGGCTCACAGTAAGAGGATGATTCTTTGAATTGTTATATTAATCTTCAGAAATGAGGATTTGGTTCAACGGGTACTCCACAGAGACTGGCCTAGAGGAGAAATCCTCTCCCAGAAGGAAAGCTAGTCTTGAGTTAAAAGCACCCGAGAGTAATTTATGCAGCGCAGGGACTTTAAAGTGGCCCTCATGCAGGGATGAGTTTCAGCCCGGTGGAGGACGGCATAGCCTGAGGGTTTCTCTTCATATTGTGCCACTTGCCCCATTTATTTCCTTTCCATTAAAATTGAAGTGGTGACTGCAGGAAGATGAAGGTGAAGGTCCCCAGCTGCAGAGAGCTCCCGTGGTCATCAGCCACCTGGTTCAGAGAGAGGCTGGGGATTGCTCCAAGAACCTTTTCTGTGGCTCTAAATACAGCAGCTAATGACACCTTCCACTCAGCGGGAAGAAAACAGAATTACTAAACTTGCGATTTGGCACAGTGGGAGCGTGAGTTTGTCCTGCCAGTTTCTTGTTGCTATATATTTCCAAGATTTCTTTTTTTTTTTTTTTTTTTTTYTTTCTCCAAAGCAGGTGGAATCCAGTTCAGGGGGTTCATTTTAAGGATTCAAATTATGCGTATGGAAGGCACAGCCCCAAAAGGAAAAGACTGATTGCTGCTTATAAGTCATCTGGCATAAAAAGGAGAATGTGCAGGTTCTCTGGGAAATGCCACATGTCTTGGCCTTATGAGTAATGTGTAGTGATGTCCCATTAGGAGCCATGTTCCCAGTGCAGTGTTGAAGGAGATGTATATATTTCCATATAATTTTAATCATTTTGACTTATGGCTTAACTTTGTGCTAGGCGGGCTGTGCAGAGGTTCCAGGAGAATACTATTTTAGATGGCTTTAGGGGGCAAAAGAAAGAAGACGACTGAAGGCAAGGTTAGAAATAGCTGAACATTTCCAGTTGAGCAAGTTTTACAGTCGTGCTGTGATAATTGAAGGTTTGCTGTTAAATGCTATGAATCTGTGCCGGAGAAGAAAACATGTCCCCAGCTAGAGAATGCTGCAGTCTTTTGCTGCCGGTGTGAGGAGCGAGAGGTGCTGTTTGAAAGGAAACGTGAGGAGCAATAATGACAGCTTATCAAGGCCCAGTTCTTTTTGGAGTAGAGTGTGTTTTGTAGAGGAGCTATTCATCTCCAGGGGTTGTGGAGACTCATGCTGAAGATGCATGAAAAATTCAGATTCATTTCTCCAGTAGTACCTAGAATGGACCTGTTGAGCTGAGCTTGCCCTGGTGCTATTAGGGGATTGTGGGGTAAAGCAAGTGAATACTGTGGAGGTAAAACTATCCTAGAACTATTTCTAGTTCCCCTTATACACCTTTGTATGCTGTTGCCCCAACTCAGACTAGTGCGATGTGCTCAAAAGCTAATTTCTGCAACCAGTGCCAGAGTGCTTAGAGCAAGTGAACACGTGGTTTCTGGAGCAGGGACTTGCTTTAATGTTCTTATCAACTATTTTGCAGTCTTTGTTAAAAGAGGTCAAAGCTCATCCCCCTGGGTGGGGACTTCTTGAGCACAGTACTTATTATTAGGGCAGTACCATATCTTGTAATTAGGGATGTAATTCTCATCTCTGTAGAGAGCCAGCCTATAGCCTGGGTACCATTTAAGAGTTTCATGAGATGAATTAAGCAAGGATGGATTGAGCAATACAATGAATTTCAACAGAGATCACTTGCCTGAAGTCCTGCAGGTGTTTCAGACAAGATATGAAAAGTAAATACCTTCCCTCATCTTCCTTCCCTTTCTTTTCTATAGTGTGCAAGAACAATCGCATTGTTCTGGGTGCCATGCAGTAGCGACGATCTGATGACTTGGGGCCTGGTTGTTTGAAAGGTTACCTCGTCCCCTGGTCCCTGCTATAGCAGCTGGGAGAATCTGTATTTCTTTTCCTGTCTTGACACTAAAGAATAAAGATTTTTGCCTGCAAAGGACCTGTGTCTTAGAAAATTTGCTGTTGCAGTACATCTGAAGAGTCAGATTTTGGCAAGCTTCAAAGTATGATGTAAGAGATTCTTACTTAATTTAGCACTTTGTTAATGTCACTCCCCCCCCCTTACGCGGATGGTAGCAGTGCTTATGGTATTCTGCAGGGAGTTCTGTAGTTTATATGCTTTGTATAAAATCATTTATGTAAGTGCAGAATAAATCAATCAAACTTGAAAAAAAAAAAGGGAAAGCAATCAACTTTGGACTTGAAACAAGGAATAGGTGAAAGACTGAAAGAAAAGAAGGACAAAGAAGATGAATTGTGAAGAAAAACAGAAACAAAACTGCTGTACAAAAAAGGAAGGAGAAAAGAGGGAAAGAACAGCGGTAAGACAGAAAAAGCAAGGGAAGGCCAGACATATAAGTTAATGCAATGTTTTTTCCCCTGTAATTATATTCATTTGATGTAGATTTGTGCCAGGCACTTTACAGCAGTGTTAATGAGAAGGAGGAAGCAAGAGTTGATATCCATAGTGGTTTAAAAGATAGAACTCGAATCAAATTGCTGCTGTTCTTGGTGGGCATGGATATATTTAGCATCACAGCATACTGTATATAGTATGCCGTTACAGTCTTACATGAAGTCTTTTGAATGAAGATCTAAAGCACATTGCATTAGTTCCAACGCAGTATTTTCCAAGTTATTATACAGTCTCTGGTGTTGAGAGCTACAGTTGCCAGCTGTTGCTGTGTTCATATTTTTATACAGCATGTGTCAACATGGAAGCTGGGTCAGATGTCCACTGAGGAGACTAGTCCTGCCATCTTCATGTAATTCTTGTCCTGCAGCTTTCTTTGGAAAGGGTTTTACTACCACCAGCTTATCTTCAGGTGTGAGGCTTTGCACAGTCTGTCTCAGAGGAAGGAAACCTCACAAATGGAGCATGTTTCCTCTGCAAATTTGCATTTGCTTTCCTTGCTTTCACACATCATCCTCCAGACAGATGATAGTCTCATTGCCCTCAGCCCCCCAGTAGTCCTGTTAATAACCTCACTCTAATGATGCACAAAGTGCTGAGGAGTCATGTACTGCGCTCATGATTTCTCAGCAGTGCAGCTTGCACCCCTTCATGCTGAAAAACCACAGTGTAGATTTTACTGGGAAAAGGGGAAAGGAAAGGATATTCCCAGGGATTACAGAAAATTTACCTTCCCGTATGTATGACTCAAAGAAGYGGAAAGCTCATGCGTGTATATGCTGCTATATTACCGATAGGTAGGAAAAATGCTCTGGAATTATTCATGCTGGCTCCTGGCAGGAGCTCAGAGTCTCATGGATTATCCACCGAGGCAGAGACGAGGTGAACAATAGTTTAATTTAAGGAATGTTTTCCCTGCCTTCAGTACGTCTCTCCAGCTCACATCTCCATTCCCTGATTGCAGTGTAATCTCGCTCATTACTCCGTGGCCATAACCTCCTCTCCCCCTTTTGGCAGTGGAGAACCAGCAGCCAATTTGTGTCCAGAATTAAGGTTGTGACCCTCTCCACTTCCCTCTGCACTCGGCGGCTGCTGAAAGAGGTACGCGAAGGCTCTCTACTAATTGTCAGAAAAGAAAAATTTCTGACCCTAAATTGTTTGCCAAGATATTCTGGAGTTTATTTTCCTCTGTGCAGCAACAGTTTTCAGCAAGAGTGGAGGATTGATTGCTCCTGGAGTTTATTGGAAGTGCCTGGTTTTAAAGGAGTCTGAAATATTATGGATGTCAGATAGGCGATAGCTGGTCACTCTCCCGATGAGGAGATCTGGTTGTCCTCAGTGCATTTCACCTGGGTATGACTTCTGGCAAGTGACAGTCATACCTAGGAGCTGTGGATGAGACTGCATTTGCTCTTACTAGTTTAACTGCTAATGCTTCAGGTGAATTGCTTGTTAGGGAAGGCAAAATTGCAGATTTCTTTCCGGAAGGAAGGATGGGATTATTCTCCCAGCTGAATAAAACTGCAAGTTTTGGGCACAGTTGACCCATTTGTACTCACAAATGTGCAACAGCTTTGTAGGTGGTAATGACTTCTGTCAAATTCTTTTATTTTATTTGTCACTTTGAACTATCAGCTTACAGAGGAACCACAAAGACTCCTTGTTGGTAGAAAGATGGCTTTAAGTTGCTGAATCATTACAAGCATCTTAATGCAGAAGGAACTAATCTTTTTATCCAGGGCAGGCTTTGGGCTCTGCTTTCCCTCGGGACCTGAATGTTGTAGAGGAACAAGAAAATTAGCCCTAAAAAGATTACTTTGCTATATGTGAAGCAATCCTCCGTGGTCCCCACATTTCTGATGGCTGCTGCTTGCAGTGCAGAAATGTTGCAGTTATGGAAAATATAGGTAAGATCTGGAGGAACACCCAAGATGTCYACAAGGACACAGAGGGCACTTCCCATTGTTTTACATTTACAAGAATATGTCGTGTGTGGTGTTGAAAACTGGGTAATTTTGCAGTGAAATCTATGAACATCTGTTCCTCTTCCTTTCCGTGCCAAGTCCCAACCTCAGGAGTCCATGTTGTCTCCACAACAGTCAGATAGCACATTTGCCCCCTAAACTAAGTAGAGGTTGCAAGGCAGGAGAAGAAATATCCCGGGAAAAGGATTTTTCTTTTAAAAACTTCAAGCAGCATCCATGCAGGGAAGAAAAGAGGGATGCAGAGCATGGTGGCAAGAGCAGAGAAAGCGTGGTCCACGATGGTGCCCACACGGAGCAACGTCCAGTTCTGCGATGCCCCATTGAGTCGGGAGCAAGCCTTGTGACGTTCTGTTCCCACGTCCCCTGCCTGCCCGGCAGCCACAACCGCAACCACTGCTGCCATCTAGTATGGTAAACAGCTATATCTTTGTCTTTGGTCATTATAAAGAGCGATAGTTCAGCCTTTGTGTGGGAGTGTGCTGTCGGGGGGCAGAGCACTGGAAGGAGTACAAGCGAAAGTTCTCCAGATGAAAGAGCCGACTTCCTCCTGTTTGTTTGGCAAAACCTCACCTGCACCACTAAGATGGCCCAGTTGAACTGCCATTGAGTGATGAATGATATTCATGGATTAACTGTTAGAGTTGGGTGTATGCTTGGCTATGGGGTTTGTAACTGCTGTGTCTCAATCAAAAAAAAGAATATGTTTTTAATGCCTCCTGTTTTAGCAGAAGTTTGAAAGTCTGGTGGAATCCTGTGCTATAAATATTTATCTTCTGGTTCCCTTTTTTTTTCACCCATGGGGAAAGCTCTTGGGTGATGGCAGAGATCCCATAGCAACTGCAGCTTTTCTTCTCTTAGCAATCACAGAGAAACGGTAATGATGGCTAGCATGTTGCAGGGAAGAAGAATGTATTCCATCTAGGCTAGACTTGCAAAGAGTAAATTGGAGTGAAAATAGATTAAATCTTTCCATAGTTCAATGGCAAAAGAAAATCACCGATCATTTGCCTTCTATCTCCCAGATGCATTAAAATGTGGGAAATGCTCAATCTCCAAAACCCTTCRTTTCTTGGCAGGCTTTATTCACTCTCTTTTCTCTGCTGTTTTTATTAATTTATTCTTCAAGGCAGTTCCTGCTGTGCCAGCTCCTTTTACTGCGTGGTGTAGAGAGATGTTGTTCATAGCTCTCGCACAAGGAATGCAGGAACCTGAACTCGGGGCTTGATGGATACTCTCCGACTTCCATGTTTCTTTTCTGCCTTTTGCTTTAGACTTTTGCAACATCCTTTGAAAGGGAACAGCGAAAACAAAAAATCAAGGGTTTGAAGAGTTAGCGATCTTTTATGTGCCTTTTGTCACACATTATAGAAGTCCCAACTAGTGCAGATAAAAAGGAAAAAAGGAAATATCTCTGAACCTGACTGTACTGTGAAAGACTTGGAGTGCTGATGATTAGTGATACAACAGGATGCTCAGAACAGGGGAAGTCCTGACCTCTTTGAGGATGCTCCCAGCTTGGACCTTAGGGTTAAGCAATTTTAAAGACACCTTCTTTGAAGGCTGTGACCTTGTCCTTCTTCTTGCATTTTCAGGCTTCAGGTTTATTGCTCTCCCAAGGAACTCAGAACACTTGATTAACTCGTAACTCACTAGTTCTTGACACATTAAGCAGCAAATTTGACTCTAATTAACAGCTTTTATTAACCAGGGTTCCMCCTTCCCTCCTCCTGTTTCACTCTAGAGACTCCTCAAGCCGTTACAGGTTTTAAAGTTAAATTCATTTCTAAATTTATTATTTTTTTTTAAATTGTAAAAACGAATGTGTGCAGACTTTGGATTGTGCAGCTCAGTGGGAGGACGTATGTCTAACAGAAGAACATTTGGAAAGCAAATATGGTCACCTGGAGGGAAGCGAGGGTTGGATTGTGGAGAGAGCTGGTGGCTGGCCACCGGGTTGGCTTGACACAGAAGAGGAAACCATGAAGGTCAGGCTTTCCTCAGCTGTCCATATACTGCTTTGAACAGTTGCTTCCTAGCTGACAGTGGACAGGCTTAACCTCAGAGATCCACCTATGTGCACAACCTGGTGTAAAAAGTGAGAAGGGGCATTGCTGGAGCTCTTGGCCAAATTGGATGACAGCTCTTCTGCTCCTCCTGAGCCTGCCAGCTCTCTGCTGCCTGTAAATATCTGCATGGAAATCACAGTCCATAGGGGATCACGGGAACTGATGGAATTGGTTTTGGAAAGTTATCCTGTACATAGTGTTCATAGTTATCCTATACATATCCCAAAGGGGTATGTGCTTCCAGCGAACACTGTTGAAGTGCGCAGCTCCCTGGGGAGCCCTCCACCGCAGTGCAAATCTGCCTGGATTTGGGCCGTAGATGGGATGGGTGAGGGACTGCAAACAGCTAAGGATGCTCCTCTTCTTCACCATTGAGATTTGCTCTGCTGCTTTGCATGTTTCTTGTTGGTCAGCAGATACAGTAGCTTGTTGGCAAGCATGCAGCCAAAAAAAACCAGGAAACCCCAGACTGTAATCCGGCTCTGCCACTGACTGTTTCACTCTGTCTCATTCCCCATCTGTGAAATGGGAGCAGTAATGACTCCGCTAGTTTGTCAAGGTGTTCCAATTCTGGTGTGCAAATTGCTGTTGAAGTGTTAATTTTTATTGCTTGCGAGGTAGAGGGAGGCTTTTCAGGCTTGTTCGAACATAGAAAGATGGTTTATTTTCAAAACACACTGTGGTATAACCCTGCCTAAGAAACTACCGTGGTATCTTTATAAAAGATGTTTTTCATAAGCTTTGGTAAATGTATTTCACCACTAGCTTGCTATGAATGTATCTAATCCAGTTTTGGACTTTTCTGAACTCTTGATCTGAGAGACAGCCTGTGACAGTGAGCTCCAAAGGTCAATTCAGGGTTTGAGAAAAGAGTTTTTTATATCTATTTAAAATTGCCATTCAATTCTTCTGGGTATCATTTCCTTCACATCTTGCAAGAAGAGAGTAAATATCTTCATTATTCTGTGCTTTCTCTTAGGTTTCTCCTTAACTGCTAAACAGCTGTGGTTTTATATTTTCTGTAACTGAAGCAAGTGAACCTCTCCCAAGATAACCCACAGTGAAGACGAAGCGTTTTAGTGCTCCTAAGAGGCAAACTAGCCAAGGTCAGCTCAATGCCCCCCAAACCAATGATGTCATATGCAGTCTCACCACATCACAGCTCACTTGCCTATGCAAATAGCTGAATAATATGTTAGACAAAACTGGTCCTTGGGGAACGCCAGTGTAATCTTTTGCTATGTTGAATATTGATCATGTGTTATACCTCCTTTTTTAATTTCATTCAGTTAATTTCTAGACTTGTAATAGCAGTCTATCCCTTGCTCCGTTGCTCAGACAGTTTTCTGGTAGCCTTCTGGACAGTACTTTGTCACAGAGACTTTGAAAATCCCAATAATTAAACCTAATCCTCAGGGATTCTTTTTTTTTCCTTAAGAATTTTAGGGAATTCTACTAGATAGGAGAGGAATGGTTTTCTTTATTTATAAGTATTATTTTCGCCTGGGGGTTTATTGTTTCTTGTCTAGTTTTATTTGGTACAGAAATAAGTTTTACGGGCCTCATATTCTCTGGATCGCTCCTGAAAACCTTCTGGAGTCAGGCTACAATATTGCTCCGTTCTTGCCCGCTGGTATACACATCCAATTTTAAGGCTGATTTATTTTTTAACAACTTCAGTACTTTCAGGTCTTCAAATATTATCCTGCCTTGGTGATTCATGATCCTCTGAGGATAAGAGATGTGGTACGGGAGCTTTCAGATGATTTTGCAAAGTGGGTAAAGTTGCCAAGTTACAGGGAGAGTGGTATGGTGAAATGACACCTAGGATGGCTTTGACAGCAAGGAGGTAAATATGTGTCCCCATCACGGGGGACCAGTGGAATCCATCTCCTTTCTGGGGGGAAGGCTGAACTCCCTTCAGCATGTCCCTTTGCTAAATTCAAAAAGGAGGATGAAACTAGGCTTCATTTTCATGTTTCTATTTATTATGTTGGCAAGATTTAGCTTGGGTAGAGTCAGAACAGAGGTCTTTTTATTAGGGCTGTGTAGAAAATAAATCAGGTGTGATCCTTGCATTGTGGCTGTGTGAAGTTCATGAAGAGCAGTGATGGATAGTTGTCTTTGTCACTTCCTCTCTGCCAACAAGAATAAGAAAAATAATGCTTCTTTTCCCTTTTGCAATCCTAACAACTCCAAGTCTATGCATTAAGCAGGAGGCGAGACTAGGAAGCAAGTTACCTCGAGGGATTCCCTCCAGATCCGATACACCAGGTAGGAAGAAACTTGTTAGAGATACTTCGGTGAGTGGGTGTAGTGAGCACACATCTTCCAGGATGTGTTTTTAAAGGGTCTGTCTGAGRTTAATGCTGCACTAGATCTCCTCTTTTGTGCTAAACTAGGCTAATATTTGAACAGCCTTCTTACTAATTTCTTTGTTAATTCCAGTGTTTATCATCTACCAGCGACGTGTCTAAATCTCTGTGTATGTTTTACTCTTGGAGTTTCTCTGGTGCAGAGGCTGGAAGTGGCCCTATACCATCACACGTCTCAGCATAACCTCGGTGCATCTTGTTGAATACTAGAGATGAATGTAAGCATTAAGCTGTACAGATGTAGAACAGAATAGCTAACCCTTCGTTCCCCCTTCTCTTATCCTCAGTTCCTTTTTCAAGCCACTTGTGGTGAGGTTACCTTCTCCTGTTGGAGTCTGGGTGATTCGGCTTTGGTTAGACTGCTGTCTGGTTTTCTCGACTGTCTCATTTTGTTGTCTCCTCTGTATTTCCCATCTCTTCAGGACCTTTTTGCTTTTCCGTCTCTCTTTCCTCGAGGCCACAGCTCCACACAGGTTAGAAGCAGCTGTATTACTCCTGCATCTGAAGAATATTTTAAATGAAACTGCGCTTAACAGGGATGCTGCTAGTACTCATTTTGATCCCTGCATCCAGGGACATTTTTTTATTTTTATGGTGTTCTCATCATAACTTAAATTTAAAATAAGCATTTGTAGGGCAGTGGTGGATGCCTTGCTCCACTGTTCTGCTTGGGGAAGAAGATGTGCCCATGAAGTGTGGGTGTGCAGGATTATACTGTTTTATTCTCTTAAGGTGCCATGTTAGCCTCCGAAGTTAGGTAATTTCTAAGGGCTTGTAATATTTTTTTATGAGCAGCTTTAAATAGAAGTCATTAGACACTGTTGTTCAAACTTAATTAACTGTTCTCCTTACTGAATTAGAGCACAGCAAAGAGTGACGGCACTGTGGGAAGGAGAAACATCTTACTAGATTTAAAAAAAACCTAGATTTAACACTTAATTAAAACACAGGACCTTTGGCAGCCCAGGTATCAGGTTGCCTTCTGGGAGATAAGGCTTTGGGGAGTGATGTCTCACTTCCCAGATTACTGCAGTTAAACCACGTGTGCTTTAGGCACGGTTGGAGTATGTGCCCTTGCTTCATTCGCAGGGGTGGGCTGCTGCTTACAGATGCGTCCTCCCAGCAAAGGCAAAATGTGACTGCAACATGTGCAAACAGATTTTTGCATGCTTAATCTAGCAGGTACCTGTAGCAGTGGTCAGAGTTTCAGCCTGTGGTGACACAGAGCCCCTGCTGTGGTTGCTGGTACATGTTACCATCATCCTGTCCCATCGCCACCACCAGTGTCACCAGCAGGGGAAGGCAGCACAGGATCCTGTTCTCAGCCTCGGAGGGGGACGTCTTTCCTGTGGCTGAGCAGAGGATCACAGTTGTGTCTGCGCAAAGGGGGATATAAAACTGTGTGTGTGTTTTTAACAAGAGAGGCAGGAAATGTTGATGTCCTTCTAGAATGTAGTTATGTTGAAGGGAAACAGAGTTACAACAACATTATAATTTGAAGGTCTTGAAGAAAATAACATAATCAGAAAATGGATTTAGAGGGTGTTGACGTACACAGTTACCCAGAAGTGGTTTTTAGGCAAAGTGAAGTTGCCTGGAAGCCTTTGCAGGATTAAATCAGGAGAATACTGTATTTGGCTTTGATATTTAGAACAAAAGTTCTGGAAACAGCTAAGCCTTCCCATCACATTCAAAAGGCTGGTGATGTTTTGACACTTAGTGCCTTGTAGTACCATGTGAGGTCTCCCTGAAGTGTGGAGGAGCAACCTGGGGAGACCGTATGACCAAGTCCCATTGGGAAAAGGCTTTCTTTTAAAAGAGCTTCCAGAGACGTCTGCTGTGTATCCGTCCTGCTGGGAATGGGTGGGAGCACACCGGAGGCTGAAGGAAACACAGCAGGCTGAGCATCTCTGCAGAAAACAGGATTCGTTGAATTGTGTGAAAGTAACCCCTGTCAGTAGTGCTAGCAAACACTCACTTTTGCCATATGCTGGATCCATCTCTCCTTCATCCTGTGCCTTTGTCTGACCATCACAAAACAATTTGGTTTCTTTAACTTGGCTTTGGAGCCAGAGCAAGAGCTTACTACAGCTCTTTGGAGTAATTTTTACCTCCATTCCAGCCAACTAGATTAGTCTGCAGATAATGCTAGGAGTGAATAAGAGCCTCAGCTCCGAGGGAGCTGGAACGTAATTACACTAGATGAAGGGTACTCTCCACAGCTCCTCCAAGAGTGCTGAGATTAGACTGTAATCATTGTTTGTAAGCAGACAGGAATGAGGGGTAATCAGCCAGGCAGCCCTGACATGTTATTCCAGGAATTAATATTAGCTTCCTGAAGTAGCTCATCAATTCGCACTTATACGAAACTGCAGAAATCAACAGGTCCCGTCTTCCCACTGCGGGAGCTGCTGAACGGGCTGGAGGGAATTGCCTGGGGGGCACGAGCTTGCGGTTCTCTGGGTCAAGCCGGCGCGTGCAGAACGGCTGACGTGGCTGTGCAAGAGGGAATCGGTCTATCCTAAGAAGTACTGCGGGTCTCTCAGCTCTGTGGGGAGACAGGCTGCTGCAGTCCCTGGTTGTCTACAAAGAGATTGGTTAATACAACACCAGGAAAGAGCTCTGAAGCTTGTGGCCTGGAACTGCAGCCTTGGCTGGTGGGTTGCTGCCCATGGAGAGCGAGCCGGGTTTGCTGTGCTGGGGAGGGGAAGGCAATTGCTTTTTTCTTTAGCCGTCATCTTTAGCCTGCAGAGCTGCAGCAGGAGGGAGGGCCTGCACTGGGAAGGAGTGGGGAAGTTTCCTTTTGGTTTTGAAGAAAATCTTTGGAAGTGTGCTTGGTGCTGCTTGAATCCTGGTCCTAGTTGTAAAGCCTGCAGGTCCCARTGAGCACAGTGAGAACATCGTGTACAGACACAAAGCTAACACTAGGCAGCAAAAGTCTTTATGTTCCCCTGATGTGAAACGAGAAGAGAAGGAATAAAAGAGCTTGCAAATCCAGGCAGAAATCATTAGGAGAGTGAGTGAGGGTACTCATAAAAGCACTGGTCTCAGTAAAAAGCTGAAGGAAGAATTAGGGATAATAGACGAGAAGCCTTGGTGCGAGTGATGGCATAAGGAACCGGACAGTAGTATGCCAGTAGAAGTCCACAGACCATGGGGGTCATTGGGGTTTCAAAAAACACATGTATTGCTTTCACCAGAACTTGCTATTGCAAACCAGGTGGTAGGACCATTACGGTATGAAAGCATTAGCCTGCCTTTGCTTCCCTGTTTTCAGCATTTCTCACTTCTGAGCCCTTTGCCTCCATCAGTTTTGGAATAAATCACCAACCAACCTATTGATTGTATCTCTCGCAGTGTTTTACATACATTAGTTATGTGCTTGTGCTTTTTAATGATGCTACTGCTCTGACAACTCACTAAATATGACACAGCTTTATGGGTGGCATTGCTCATACTTTAGCAGTCAAAGGTTAGCTGCTATTATTAGCCACACTAGTACTGGTTCTTGTATGAAAAATAAGCGGAGATGAGATAGATGCTTTATCTGGAAAGCTCACAGTATAAAATCAAAACCTAAAGAAATATCAAAGGAAGGAACAGCACATGAGCAAATGGACTAGGTGGTGGTTGGCACAGTGTCATGAGTTTACACTTGTGGTTGTTGGTTCATTTGGTTTGTTAATTGGCAAGTAGAGGTAGGTCAAAGGGCACAGCAGGAACCTGGCAGCCAGCAAGAGGAAGAGGGACAGAGCCAGCTCGTCACCTGCCTGTCTTGATCGACTGCCAGAGTTTTGTAGCTCTCTCTGCAGGAGGGCATCTGGAAAGATTTGAAAGAAGGATGTGTTAATGTCTGCGTGGATTGCTCCCAAAGGTCTCTTCCTCATGCTACCCTTCCAGCCTGGAAAAGCATGGGAGGGCTCAAGGGTGAAACTGTCTTCTGGGCTTCAAAGCTGCAAACCTTCCTTAGCAGAGCGAGGTGTGTCTGTGGCTGCTGAGGAGCACCTGGGTTAAGGAAGGTCCATGTAATGGAAAGCCATGATGGTAAAGAGAAATGAGTCAATTTTTGGACACCTGGAATGGTGAGTGAGGAGAGATAGGAACAGCCGGAAGAGGATTTTGAAGTTAGTGGGTAAAATGAGCTATGCTGAGGATGCGCAGCCATGAATTCATACGACATGGACATAATTATTATAGTCAAGATCAGAGAGGAGGAGCTGTCCAAACTCATTTCTTTTTGCTGCATTTCTCATTTAGATATTTTTTTTTTATCTAATGGATCTTTGCACAGTCAAGCTTGGGAATGAGAATAGTCCTGTTTGCTGTGGTAGGAGCCGCGAATAGGGCAAAGAGGTGGGATTTGCTGATGAATATCAGCTTCTAGAAACGAATTGTTTTTCTTGCTCCTACTGCTGCTTTGCTAAGGGACTGGGGCATATATCTCCTTTTAGAAATCTCACTGTGTGACTGTCATGTTTCTTGGAAAGGACAGTAGGGAGAATAAATTCGTGGGATGAAGGGAGATTATGTCTGTGGGTGACACTCTATCTCATCTGGCTATGCATTCGTCTTGTGCTCATCACCATCCACGTCGCACAGAGATGTTCTGCCTCAAGTACCTGGAGATTGGTGTCAGTGTCTCTTCTGATGGACTATTAATACTTCCCAAAGCCCTAGTAGCCTATCTAATAAAAGTAATAAGTATCTTGGTGCCTAGCTGCATGACTGGAAGATTTATTGCTACAAGCAGCAAAAAAGCAACTGGGGAAGTAGAGGCGTTGCTCAAAGAAATTTTAATATTGCAGGTCCCAACATTCCAGCTGATCTTTACCAAAGGAGTTATCAAATTAGAAGGTCCGGAGGAACAGAGAGAAGATGTTACCAGTGCTGTTATAGCGAAGGCTGTGCCAGCACTTTTCATGAAAACCTTCTGTTTTCGAATGACTATAAATAGTTGGTTAAATGCACATAAATAGATCCTACCTGGGGGTAAATACTTGACTTTGGAGTGAGCAGACAGCTGCTTCTCACTTTTAACCTACATAAAATGAGGGACAGCAGTATTGCCAAATATGAGTGTTGAAAATTGTAAATGCAATGTAAAAATAACAATATGCTTTGAGATAATTTTATTTGCCATCTGCTTTTGAGCTGTTGGTTATACTTGCATCATGTTTTCTCTGCAACTGTGAAGTTTCTTTATCTTGAAACAAAAACAAAGATTGTCATCTAGTACCTTGACTTCAGGATCTGGAAATTTAAGAAAAGTGTTTAATCAAATCAAGTCTTGCAAAGCTTCTCAGAAAGGGAAGAATGCTGGCAATGCTGGGGCAGTTTGGAGAAATTGATGAATCTATTTTAGTTTTATGTGAAAGCAGATTAACCAAACAGACTTAATGAATGCCTAAGACATCTCCATGCATTCACAATGAACTTTTGCAGGTAGGCACTTCGAAATTAGAAAGTGTTAAGTTAAAGCATATATTTTCCCTCTTTGGTTGTACCCTAGAGAATTAACTTTCTACACACTTAAAGACATTTGCTACACTCTTATAGCCACATGTAGCCTAAATAATCAGTGGGATTGTGATTAAAGCTTTTTTAATATTTATTTTCCTTGGGTTTTTAATGTTTAATATTCTTGTCCCAGTCTTGTTTTTATGGAGAAAATTTAAAAAAGCAGCAAAGAGAAGCTGACATGTACAAGACTTCAGCCATAGTGAATTGGCAGAAACACCAAAGCTTTTTTTTTTGCTTCAGCTTGTGGGCAGGCAGTTCGAGTGGAAGTAGGTTTGTGCAGTTTTCAGAGGGCTGAAGCAGCTTGTAACGAGCTGTATGAACCATTTAAAGATGGGACAAAATGGTTTCCTTGCTGTATGAAAATGCATGAAGTACTGGTCATATTCCCAACTAGACGGCTGAAGCGCGGGTTCCCACCACAACAGGAAGAGAGATGTTTAGAGCCGTACCTCTTTGGAAATTGTTTCCCAAATGAGAAAGGAGTTGTTGTTCTTGAATGACCGCAGAGCATCACTGTGCAGACTGAAGGGAGATGGAAAAGAATTGTCATTTTTCATTGGACTTGAATTAGCCTGCTCCTCTGGTTTGCATTTAAAATAAACTTGGTCAGGAAGTATTTTGGGGAGAGTTGGTGGCACTTGTCCTGGGCTGGCAAAGGGACAGCATCCGCCTCCCCAGCCTTTCATGGTGTGGATCCCAGCTCACTCAGCGATGGCAGGCAGGGATCTAGGAGGGACTTGCAGACCATGGGGACTTAGTTCTATTGTGCAAGAAGGATGCAGACTTTGGCTGTGACCAAGACACAGGCTTGGCAGGCTGCAGACATGCTGTGACATGGAACGGGTGTCTTTTCCCCCACACCCCAGCCAAGGCAGACCCCCTCTCCCTGGCTTTGCCAGGCAGCCAGAGCCCAGGCAGCCGATCTGTACTTGGAGCTCGTGCCCACGCAGTGACTGCTTTGGGTTATTCATCTACTGTAACAGGCTCTGCTGCCTCCTCCCACCCCAAGCTAATCACTTTGCAAAGCTTCCAAGGTACACCAACTTTGTGTGGCAGCTAACAAGCTTAGCTGATGAGTTCTGCCATCATCCTTCTCCAGAGCTAATCAGCTTACCCTTGCTCCAGAGCTAATGGGCCTGTGGGTCACAGCAGCACTGTGAACTGCTTGCACACGAGTTTACCACATCCATCTTTAATTGCATGACTAGCACTCTAATGGAGTTTCCTCCTGCATATGCTTTGCTTATTTTTCCAATGGTTCTCACTTGTTATTTTGCAGCCAATTCTTTTTTTCCTCAGACACACAGTTCATTAAAGACTATTTTCATGCTATGGCTGAGATTTCAAATATCAGCTGCTTCCCAGTCATCCCACCCAGACTGGGTGGTGGCCAAAGTTTATTTACAAAGGGAAAATTACACTTGGGATAGCACATCTCACGAGCACACTCTGCTTTTACCAGTGCATCCCTGAAATATGTCAGTTCCAGCAGAGAGGAGGACTGAGTGATGTCAGCTCTGAAAAGTCAGGATTTCACAAAGTTGAGAGTGGAGGAAAGTCATAGGGCTGAGAGCTGCTGCAATAGAGGTTCTGCAGCCGAAGGGTGACACTGCCAGCTTGTAACCCCATCATCTTCAAGTGCAGCAGCTGAGAGCTGCACCTGTGCCTGCATCCCTCCACTAATTTGAAGTGGCTTTACAATCATTTTGCTAGAAAAAAAGTATTTTATCCTTTTCACTTGCTACGTGAAAGCAGGTGGAGAAGAGTGACTGACAAAGAAATGCTGATGGTACGTATCAAAAATGCTGACTCTGCACTTGGCAAGCAACCCAACAATAAATAGAATTTTTTTCCCTTGTATTTTTCAGCTTTTATACTGGCAGGGGATGGGAGCAGGTAACAAGTCTGCCTGAAACTTTGTGTTAAGTTGTAGTGTGTCTCTGGCTTGGCAGTGTCCCAGTCTTTCAGTGCAATATGATGGGAAGGGTTTTACGAGGTTAACCGATGAAGGCATTTACACATTTCCCCACTGTGCTCCATCCCCACCTACAGCAGCACTTTGTCCATGGCAGCAGGGAAAGCAGGGTCAGGACAACCATCCTGGTCCTGACCTGACCTTAAAGCAGAGCAGGGGCAGAGCGGGCAAGACCTTGCCCAGAAAGAGTAACTCAGCAGTGTTTCGCCATCTGAGCTACCAGCTGTGAGTGCTGCCRCAGAAGTTATTCTTGACTTAGGAAAACATAATGAAATGCTGATCAGTTACTGCATTGTTAATAATGTGATTAAAAGGAGGTTTATTTTGACCATATCCCCTTCTCAAAAGCAAAATGGAAATGGCAGAAATGCCATTTAGAAAATGGGATATTGTTGTCTCTTCTAATTTTCATTAAATTCTGTGCTTCTGCTCCCCTACAGCAGTGGTTGCACAGGTTAATTAACACATATGTTGCATGAAAATTGAAGTCCTTAAATTTTATTTTTTCATTTGAGTTGTCTCCTGTTCTCCTCTTCCAGAACAAATAGCAGTGCTCTTTCTTCCTTTATTATAGTCTTGGTATTTTATAGACCTCTTTTATGAGCCTCTTGTTTTTGTCCCTTCATACAGTTTTCTCAGAATTTCTGGGGGGGGTTTATGAAAGCCTCTTTCGTTCCTCTCTCTAGTGCTTTTCAGTACTCTTCTGGGCCTATCTTAAATAAAGTGCACAGTATTTCAGATAAGTATAAGCCCCCAATTTAAAAAGTTGCATTATTGTATTTTCCAGACTGTTCCCAATTTTTTGTTCACTATTGTCCAGTACTTGATCCGACGGTTTTGTTAACTCTTGGAAGGAGCACTACCAAATCACAGAGGCGCAGTTATCCTCTGTCCTGAGCCACGTTGAATTATTTCCCTTACCATATTATACTGCCACAGAGGATTTGCACATGTATTTTATAATTTTCCTTGCTCATTTTGCTGGCACAGGGGCATGGCTTGCCAGTCCAAATTGATAAGCTCCTTTTCAAGCCTTTATTTAAAAAAGAGGTTTGCCAAAAAACAGTGTTTTGCCTTGCCCAGGAATCTTTTGACAAATTCCACGTGTGTAGGAAGGAGTCCTTCTTGATATCTGGCAAAATTAATTGGAAAAAAGCACTTTGGGACACTTTTACTCAATTCAGATGGAGTTGCCATGAAGCCTCAGAGAAGATGTTTGAGGAGTGGAGAGACAAGGTCACACTGCCTTTAGGACACTGACCCAGACCATGGGAACCCAGGGTTTGATTTTTCTTTTCTGCTGTTAAAGATCTGACCTCGCTTCTGCCTCCCCATAGGAATGTGCCAGAACTGGCAGCCAGCCGGTGTCCCAGCTGGGAGATATCCATTCCTCCTGCTTACGCTGAGGTCTGGAAACCCTAATGTTCTTCAGAGTGGAGRCTGATGTCCAAAACACCCAGAGAGGTGTCCTGACCACCCTCTTGGAGGAGAGATAAAGGGCTTGCTTTCCCTAGGTCCTATAGGTAAGAGCTGTTGCATTTTGTATAAAATACCTCACTGAGACCAACAAAAGTTGAGTAGCTCTTCGAAGCAGTTTAGTTCAAAAGCAGGTTGGCCTGGCCACCAGAAGTGGGATGCCGCATCGCAACGTCCGTGGTGGAGTCTGTATATTCTGCACAGAGATACTGAGGAGATGGCTTGGCTCTCGGCCACATCAACAGATTGCTCCTATTTTGCAGACTGAAGTCATTTCTGAAATAAATACATGCACTCGCTGCCGTGCATCCCGCACAGAGCAGCGAAGGAGCTGACCAGAGAGAAACATTTTTGGCTGGAAATTTCTGATACTGTCTTGTAGAGATGGATTTAAAGCTCTGGGGCAAATTATTCTCCTTCCATTAGAATGTCGTTAGTGACTGCAGTCTTTCATGTGCCTATAGCTTCGATGTGACTATACAACCATCATCAAGTGAGCATGTTTTAATAAATCTGATCCTTTAGTTGGGATACTTCTAGACTTACAATATGCCCATTTACTCATGTTGAACGTCTGGTCATACCTTGACATCTGTATCAAAAGTTCACAGGTGGTGAGAAAGAGAACCAAGAAGCACAGTTTCTATGCTGACTTGGTATTTCTCTCTCTGCTTCAGCTCTGAGCTGTTTGCTTAGAGTTTGACACCTCCTCTATCAAAGGTCCTGTTCTGCAGACAGCTGGTTGCTGGCAGGGAGCACGCTCAGAGATGTTTGCCAGGCTTGGCGTGGGGGGTCCCTGGTGCTCGTGTTCCTTTATCTATAAAACCAGCAGTGAAAGGCTGGGGCTGGGGGTGGCTTGCGTTGTATGCGAGTGTAATTAAGAAGATCAACTGTGCCAGTTTTCTGACTCCCCTCTGCTCATGTTAGGAACAATAGTGCTAAATGATGATTGTAATTCATTACAAATGCACCCTAATTAAATTACCCATCAGTGGCTGCGAGATTAATGATACCAACCCGGGTTAGAACATGATTAAAGTTAGGCTTGTCACATTTTTCAGTTATTATATGGAAGTTAACAGGGGGAAGGGATGGGGCAGAGTGCGAGGTGTGATTAGATGATGCTCTGGAAGACAGCTGGGGCAGCCAAAGGCTGCCGCTAACAGTGCTCCTTCAGACTTTGCTGGTGAAAAACCTTCTCGAGGTTTTTCTTGGGTCGGTTAGTGGGTGTGCACGGCTGTACCCTTGTTGGGGAAGGTTGTTAATCCTTTTGTAAGATGGGCAGGAGAGTCATGTAGGGAGTCTGGCACAGCAAGGAACTGAGCCTAGATCTCCCAAACTTAGGCTTAACTCTTTGAGTTTAGCTTGCTGAGTTGTCTCGCCTTTCTTCTTTTTTATCTTTATATTTCTGCTTGCAGAGTAGCATCCGATCTTTCTTGAAAGTACCTGTAAAAATAGTAGGGAAAGACCATGGATGACACAAGAAATAGTATCAAATACAGCAGAGCATCAGCCTCTCTCCCCTTCCTTAGAGAAGTTTTACACTGCAAATGGTTTTCAACAGCAAATATTTACAAGGGGAAGACAACTCAACAACATATCCTTGCCTCCAGTGAGGGAGAAGTGCAAAATTCAGGACATTTTATAATGAGAGACAAAAACAAGGCACCAGCTTACCTGATTGTGCAGCATTGGGAATTTTGCTGCCTCTGCACTGCTGGAGAAGGAGCCTCTGGAGGTGTTCCCGGGGCCCAGGTGAGGATGAAGACCGATGGGTGGGATGTGTTTAAGTGGATGAGAAGGAAAAAAGGGATGCCTTGGCATAAGGACTGTCTCTCCAAACACCCTAGGACAGATTGGCTGTGCTTGGCATCAGCTCTTCTGTCATTATCTGGCAAATAAGCAAGGAGGAATTTTTTCAAAGCAATTTCATTTTCCAATATTGTACATCCTGTCCTTAAATGCCTTCGCTGATTGGATTGCCGGGGCAAGTCCAGAAATGGACATTGTTTACCAGTCGGGGCTGGACTCTTAATAGACCTTCTCAAACTCTTTGAGAAGCAGATCTTGGATGCTCCAAGTAGAAATAAATTGAGCAGTGTGGTTGATGTGCCCTTTATATCAGTGAAATGGACCTCATTAAAACATTGTACACAAAAGCTTACGGCTGGAACAGCAGAAACAAATGGAGTTCCTGGAAATGAGAATAAACCGGGACTCGAATGAGATAGTTGCATGTGTCAGAAAGGAGGCATCTTTGTCTTCGCAGTTGTGCCCTGGCGAATTGTTCCCTTTGCTGGTTGCCTGGTCAGACCGGGGCTTGTGAAACACAGGAGGATGCAGGAGAGGGTGCTGGTGCAGGAGGTAGTGTGAGATGAGACAGCCCATCCTCTCCCATTCCGTGGAGTCTCCAGCAGCGTTGTGGCAGGCAGATGGCAGTTATTAGCTGTGCAAACTTAATTAGTTCACATCAAAGTTACTGGAAGACATTTCTCTGGGGAATGGATGATTACCAAGAGGTTCAAACCATGCTTGGAGAAAGGGAGATATTAATATTGAATGTAGTCATCTCTGGGTTTGGATGACCTTGCTTCTGTTGATAAAATGATGCATTTTCCAGGTTTTTGCATGTTCTCTTCAGCAATGCTGTTGCTCATAATATTGAAATGATTTCCCTTGAGGAGGGTAGGGACGAATAACCTCAAAGAGTTTTCCTCCATAAAATTGTCTGCCAAAGCCGTCTCTCACTACACTGGAGTTGTAGCGCGCATGTTTTAGAGGCAGAGATAAATAGGCCAGCAGCAAGCACTCGTACCACGGGCATCAGTGGATCCAAGAGAGAGCAGAGTATGGATCGCCGTTTTCCAGATTCTGCACAAATTAGCACAGGGATCCTCTCCAGGCCGGCAGCCCGATGCTGGCTGTCAGATCAATGGATGCCTCTCAGGCAGACCCAGCACGGTCTGTCGACTCCGGGAAGGTAGAGGCGTCACCTGCAGCGCTCGGTGTCCTGGTCACGTCTCGTCTTTCTCTCGGAGAGTTCAGAGCTGCATCCCACAGCCCATCAACATGTAAAAATACCTGTGCGAAGGAGAGCAACCAACCGGCTCAGCCGTCAGAGGGACCTCACCCACAAATTTTGGATAATGCAGGCAGATTCTAGCAGCTAATATCAGAGTTTTGTGGCCTAGTTCTTTCTCTCTGTAGGGTTTTCTGACCTGGCTGCATATTGCTGTGCTTGTTACTGCCTTACAAAGCTAAATGTGGTTTTCCTCTTTTTTCTTTTTCTTTTCTTTTTCTTTTCTTTTTCTTTTCTTTTTCTTTTCTTTTTCCTTTTGGTCAAGTGTTAGACATGTTTTTTTAAGGACACAACCCTTTTTGTCTTTCTGTTTTTGCCTTTCCCAACCAGCTCCTGCAGACAGGGTAGTTAGGATTCAGGGGAATAGCTGACTTACAGGGGCAGGTGCTGAGATTTTCCTGTATAATTGAGCCTATGAAGGGGGAATTTTCCTTTAGGCATTGCAGAGAAATAGCTCTGCTGGTGACACAGTCACTAGGGGGGTATTTGTGGGAAGGAGATGTCCTTTAACTGAGGAGAAGGGGTGAAACTGGGGAGTTTCAATGGTGCTATAGGTCAGTGGTTTGGATCCAGCCTGTGCAGATAGAGATGAGAAGTCGTTACGTCTTACCCTCTTGGTAAGTGACCCACRTGAAATGAGTTTGGGTTTAGTCCAGTTCTCTGCAGATAAGCTGTTTGCAGAAAGCAGTCAACGTATCTGGCATGGACAGGCACCCTAACCAGCCATCTCAGCACAGGGCAAGGATGCAAAGATGTCATGGAGACGAAGCTGCAGTTACCCAAAGTCTGGGTCAGGGCTTTTGCTGTAATATACTACGTTGGTGCATCTTGTACCTTCTCCATGGTGGTTCTCCACCTTCTCAGCTTCCAGGCTTCTGGCTGGTGCTTTGATGCACCCACAAATTGGAAGGGACAAATGGTGTTGTGCTGAGCTTGCCTTTGGGGTGAAATGAGGTGCATGTTAACAGAGATTGTGTTTCTTGACATCATGTCCCCATAGCTCCCCAGGGCTGCCTCCTTTCACGTTGTGGCACCCCACCAGAATGGCTCTGGGACCAGCTCCTCTTAGCCGCCTTTCTCAAGAAGCCAGCTCCGTCACCTGGAACCCTCTCATTGACTTCTGCTCAGCCAGGGCTCTACATCCTCGCAGTGAGGATGATGCTGCTTTCAAACACTGCAGCCATGAGCAGGAGATGTCCAGTGGCCACCGAGAACTGAGCAGCACCTTGTGAGGATTGAGTCTTTCAAAATCTCTCCAATGTGGAGATGTTTCTTTTAGAATAAATAAATATCTGTCTTGATCCAAATGATGCATATTCCAGGCTGATTAATAATCTGAGGTAGCAGCAACACATGGCGTTGCCTCACTGTTTCCAGAGACTGATGTCTCCAGGACAGAGCTGAAGCGGTTTCCTTCGGAGCAGAGTTGGAGGAACCAAGGAGCAGGTGACTGTGTAGATGGTGCTCCCTTCCCACCATACRTGCCCATGGTCCTGCCAGCTCATGGGTAAAGTTTCTTGGTTATGTAGCCTGTGATCAGAGTGGTCAGCAGATGGGCCCCAAGTTCAGCCTGATTAGTCCTGTTCAATCAGCAAGGCTAAGGCAAAGTTGCTTCATGTCTCATGCCATATGGTGGCTCCTGCTGTCACTGTTCTTGTGGGAAAAGCTCTGAGCAGCCTCCTGGTCTTGAGTCCAGCCCCCGTTTTCTCTTCACCAAGGAAAAGAGAGTGCTGGAAACACTAGTGTTTCTGTCAAGTGCATGGTTGCACCCAAGGAGAGACATTTGACACCCAGTACTACTGATAGGTGGTAGCTGGCACTGCTTCATCCTCCATGGCTGCTCCCTTGTCACTTGGCAGGGACAGGCACCTGGTGGGAGTGAACTGCTCCAACGCCCTGCAGATGTCCAGGGCCCAGGCCCTGCCTCGGGTCTGTGAGCAGAAAGGCAAAATAGATTAATGAAAATTAATTCTGAACAGATGCCTGAACAGTCGTTCAGTGGTTGAGGAAGTAATGGAGGGACTAAGCTGAGGCAATTTGGGTAACTCCAACTTGTTCTTCATGTTTTCTGTTGGAAACTGTCACTTGGGATTAATCCTCCCTTCACAATGTAGTTTTTTATGTTTTTCTCAACCACAGTGACAGGCTGAGGAACTTGATTGGTAGAATTGTACAGTGTAGGTCACCAGTGACACAACCAGCTCTTGGGGAAGGTCTAAAGAGTGCCAGTGAGTTGGTGTATCCCTCCCTATGGGGGTATGGGGAGAGGGGATGCAAAATTGGAGGGCTYTAGATTCAAGATTTTTGTAATGACTGGCTGTGATCCGTGTGGGTAATGTACACAATGCTTCTGGACGTCATCCCTGTAACACCTTTTATCCCAAGAACATCATAAACACCTCTCTGATATGGCCAACCCTGGTGGTGTGTGCCAGCCTTACAATCTTCACCATTGCTTGGTTGTTCTCTCCAGCTCCTCACACTGGGTATCTCCTCATGCCCTCTTACTGTCCTCTGGCACGTTGAAATGGAGAAGGTCTTCTCGTGCTGCTCAAATGCTCCAATTAATCACCTGTGGCAGTTTATGCCTCTTAATAGTTTGGAAATGCGGAAAAATGCCGAGGGGTTGGCACAGTCTGTTGAGGTGGAGCACGTCCGAGTCTGCTGAAGAGGAACTGGCTCAACCGTAGCTGGTTTCGTTTGTCTTCACAGTTGTTACCACACGTTCTTTGTGATCACATAAATGAGATCTGAGTAGATCCAATTTCTGGTTTTTCCCTCTATGATTCTGGGCTTATTAGCCCTGACAGTTATTTATTTGTCCTTAGTTGTAGGCTGAGGCAGCTTTATGGAAAATGTGGGAAGCATGTCTTTTCTAATTAGACCACAGTCTGTTCTCTGTCTGCCTTATGGGCAGGACACAGCATGCTGTTTTGTAGAGTTTATAATAGCAGGAAGCCCTGGATGCAGGAGGTCACACTGGACTTGTTTCTGAGAGGTTTTACAGCAACAACTCACAACATCAGTGTTCCTGAGACTAAGTGGGAAACAAAACCTGTGGACTTTATTCACCTTTTATTTCCCACATTGAACTATTTAAATTATATCAGGGCATGATGAGGTACGATAGGAACTGAGAGCAACCCACCATGCCCAGACAGACCGCAAGCTGGTTTTGCATGAACTTCTTCCAACTTATTTCTGTGTCTCCTAGCAAGGAGCTGGCACACATGTAGCATCCCAGCTCTGGCAGGAGTTGTTCTCAGGAGTATTGCAGCAACTAATGAGGAAGGAACATTGGCTTCATGGAAGCTCACACCTTTTCTTTTCCCAGCGTGATCCCCTGTAGAATACGTGTTATGTCACAATTACGAGACTGGTAGCTTTATATAGCCTCATAGCTTGTATAAAAAGTGAAAGCTGCTGTGTCTTGCTCTTTGAATTCAGTGGAATAATCTTCTTGCATCTTCCTTGACAGCAACAGACAGGAAAGGTAACTTGTGCAGAGCAGCTCCCGGTTCTTTGCTGGCAATGGAAGAGTGAAGTTTGTTCTCATTCCACCAGGGAAACTGGGATGGAGAGACAGTTGTCAGAAGCATATCACCAGTCTTCCTCCTCCGAGTTTGACTGAGGACAGAGTGCTCGGCAGAGCACTCATCCATGCCTTTTTCATTTGCCCCTGATTTTAGCAAAGGGGACTGTAACAAGTCATGTTCGTTACCGAACCTTGCAATTCAAGATAGCTCTTTAAATAGCAACTTTCCTCATTCTTCAGTTGCTGGCTCAATGCCCAGGGAAAATAGTGGGTTGAGAATATGAAGCAACAACTTTTCTTTTTCCTGTAATAGTGCTTTCAAACTGTATGTCTGTTTAGAAACATTAATCATTGTAACTATGGGGTAAAAATCTACTGCCTGTCTTTAATCTTACCTGTGCAATGAGATGACAAGAGTGAGCTGTTGCTTTCTATGGATGATTAAGAAGGGCTAAGCTTCAAATAGTTGACTATATCTTTTTCTCAATTTGCTTTTCTATCACTTTAAATTAGAGATGGTCTCAGCTGCTCTGTTGCAAACTCTCCTTGCCCTGTGATCTTTTCTGCTGTTGCAAACTATGCAGGGCTAGGCTGGGTTAGCCCTGCTTTGGAAAACCTGAAGTAAAGGTTTGTCAGAAGGTTTTGCATTAAAAAGCACCCTTGTCTGAGGCAGCCATGGGCATAGCATGCTGTCAAGAGATGTTGCATTGCCTAAGGGTCTGCCCTGCGGAAGAGACATAGAACTGCTTGTAAGTTTTGATTTCTTGTGGCATTTTTATGAGAGTAAGGGTAATTCTTGACAAATATTAATGTAATTACATTGTACCTATTGAAAGCTCCCCACCACCACAAGTTTAACAAAATATGATTGGTATTCCTATCTCCTTTCCAGCCTGTGCTAGCATTGGTAGGTGGTGTTAAACAGGAGCTGCATGATTAATAGCGTAAATGATACTTCAAAGTGTTTTCCAGACAATAACTAACTAATCCAGTTTGGTGCTTACGAGGGGAAAGAGATCCCATGGTATTATTTGTAGCATTTTAAGTTTGTAAATCCCTCCAGAATCTCCGAGAGGCAAAAGAAATCCCATACACATGATAATTATGTTATAAAATGGTACAAGATGCCAGCCAACCTTCCTACATGTCTTGGATGCCTATTGCATGTGTTACTACCACAGCTGCCTCCTGCACACCAGATGTTCTTGTTAAAGGCGACAAGGGAAGCGTGGACAGGCAGGGGTGGAGGCTTCTCATGTTGTGCCGAGAGCGTACGAGGCAGCTCGTGGGCCGTTGCTTTGACCAGACGGTGGAAGGCCACTGCCTGCAGTGGATTACCTGGGGCACTGAGGAGCACCTGGTCTTGACTTCAGAAAGAGGGTTACGTGGATGATTGGGCTAACACGAACGGTTTTGACTGGTGCAATAACTTGCTCCTGGATGAGCATTCACGTAAACTAGATACACAGGAGATGAAATCCTTGGCCATGGGTTGTATTTGTGCTGTTCTTCAGTGCAGCTGGGGACATGCTCTCTTTCATCTGCCCAAATTCCTAGCAAAGAGACAATACCTCTGAGCAGTATGTGTCATCTTCATTAAACTTTGCTCCTTATGTCTGTTTTTGCAGTATCTACTTCCATATCTGTCCCCTTAGAAACCTGTGTTAACTACTGGGGAAAGTTTCTGAGKGGCAGGAGTAGATCTCAGCCCTTCCTATTGCATTTCTTGAGGCCGTGTCCCATTTCACAGAAGGCCATCTGGGACAACCTTTGTTTTCTGCGAGCTCCCTTCTGCTGTCTGCCCTTTGTATTTCAGGGTCCCCCCAGACATGACCGTGTCTCCTTTCCTCCTTGTCACTCCAGCTTAGGGGTGCTCTGTATCTCACCATCTTCTGACAGCCCTGGAGTGGCTTCCTTTGGCTTTTCTTTCCTGCTTTGTTTTTAGCAAAGGAATTAAACATGGCAGGTTGTTGTCCTTTATTGCTGGCCCTGTTTAAACAATCTGCAGGTGCTGTGGAAGAACACCACAAGCACTGCTGTCCCTCTCTCCCGTGTTTTTAGCTGTCAGTAAGCTTTGGATAAAACCACAATGGTAAGTGACAGCCACCAAGCCAATGCAGACAGTCAGAGGTTGGAAAGGAAACCCACTGAATGAAGAAAATGGTTTTCAGAGAAGCGGAGGAAAGGGCAGAGTGAGCACGTAGAGGAGGGAAAGAACAGAAAGCCGGTGGCAGGAACTGGGCAAAATAGCCAGGGTGAATAAACAGCCAGACGGCGTGTTTCACGAGCGCATCTGATTTGTTCCTCTCTTCCGAACGGTTTAGCTGAGGCCCACAATTTGAAAATAAACTTTCCTTTTGTTTTTAAACAGTTCAGTGCCCAGGAGAGCATCAAATAGCTTCAGTTTCAAATCAAAATGAGATTGCGGTGGTTGTGTTGTCATCGTACCCGTTCTGCTGCTGTGGTCTTTGGGAGGAGGAGGCGTCTTTGGGGAGCGGGTCCAGCTAGGCTCGTTGCTATGGCAAAGTCTCTGCTGATGCCTGCTCTCTGCCTGTAATTGCTATTCAGCAGCTGTTTCCAGTGGTCGTCTGGAGGAACTTGCACAAGTTATGGACGTGAAAATCCCTCCCTGTATGTTGGCCTTCGCTGGAACTGAGCTTTGACAAGAGAGATGCATTAGCTTCTAAACTCACCAGTAATTAGGTTGGTTTGAGTGTACTTTGCTGAAAGTTAAGGCTTTGGGGCTGGGAAAGGAGGGTGGAGGGGGAAGTGGCAACTTTAAAATCAATATTGCAAATGCAATGCAAAAGACTGTAATTAGCATGTTTTGCAGGGCCTATTAATTCCTCTGAAATGCTGTTTATTAGGCAAAAGAACTTGGGAGCCCATCAGTAGATTAAACAGGTTCTGTAATGAAATGTAAATGGTGTAATTGGGCTTGTTCTGAAAGTATTTATTCTTCACCTGTGACCCGCTTGATTGCGGTTTGACAACACGAAGGAGTGTGCATCTCTTCGTTAATGACAGCTAATTCCCTGGAGCTAATGGAGTGGGACGCCCAGGCGCATGGCGCTGGGAACGGCAGGTCGTGCCTGGAGCTCTGCAGTGATTGGCACCAATCCGAGCACAATGTAACTTTAATTACAGTAATTCCAAATCTAAAGCAAGCATTTAGCTGCTGGAGAGAGGCTCTTAATTTTGCAAATAGATGCCGTATAATGGGCTGACCTTTTATTAGACAAATATTGGGATGGGTGGGAATGCTGTCCTCCAAGATACAGGTAACATTATTGGCTCCCATTAGCTCAGTGAAAATCACAGAGTAACGTTCTCCCTGCCAGGTTAACCATATGGATTTCTTTCAACGAGCAATGTAGTGGAGCCAGGAGGGAAATGTGGTGCTGTATGTTATTTAAATGCAGTCTTTGCATCAAGGTATGAAATTCATCTGCTGCTCCTCTGCCTTATCTGTGTGCTTTTGTTGGTGTGGACCACTGGGATTTTTTTTGTTGTTGTTGTTTTTCCCTTTCTACAAACCCTCTTTATCCAAACTGTGCGGTGCTAAATATCTCCAGGCACACAGGAAAGGTCACACTGCTCTCTTGGAGCAAGAGAGCTAAATACTCAGTTTTGTCTGGCGTTATGGTATCCTGCATTGAGTGCTGCCACTGGTGCTTGTTACGTTCTCCCTTCCATAGGGTTGAGATGATGTGCACAGGCACAGCCTCCCTTCAAGTCGTACTGGAGAGGGCCTTCCAGTGCAGAGACCGGCTGTCCTCTGGGCGCAGAGGGAGGACCGCAGAGCACACACCAGCGGGGACTAGCGATCCCCCAGCTCTTCCCGAATCCATTAAGCCCTGCAGCTTCCGACCTTGCCTTCTGCTAGCTCAGTCTCTCTCTTAAGCAGGGGTCTTGTTGGAGTTGAAATGAACCCAGGCAGGGAAGCTTTTATCCAGGAAATGTCCAGGTCTGTGTGTATGGATTTGGAATAGGTCCCCAGGGGAGTGCTGTGGGCTGTTGTCTTTAATGTTTGGAGCAGAAGCAATACAATTTCTGTAAGCAATGCCTTTCTTTTCTGTTTCGTTACTCTTCCTCCTCTGCCTCTTTCCATCTACGAGCTGAGAGGCAGAAAGGTAGGAGTGACAGCGTGGTCACAGGTCTCTCTACATCGCTGGTCTTGGGCTTGTCCCCTGAGTCAGGATGTGCTGCTCGGGGTGACCGTGGAGAGGGCAGGGTGGGAGGCAGCTGTACGCAGGGTGGAGGACAGCATGATTGGTAGACATTTGGCCACCTGAACGAATGAATGAGAATCATTGGGTGAGGAATACATAAAGGATGTTAGAGAGAACTAGAAACGATGGGGTTTTGATGCTGCTGTGGAGTGGCGGCCAATGCGAGGCAGTTGTCTGAAACCAGTCCAGCAAAGAGATGAGAACAGTGGCAAACAGGAGGGAGCATCCTTGCGAAGCCAGGCACRTTGCTCCTTCCCAGCAGATGGCTTTCCATGCACATTGCCTAATCCCAGCAGAAATAACACCTTCTCTGGATGAGCTCACGCTCCTGTTCGTGTACAGCAGCCTCTTTTTGTGCTGGATTTGCTTTTGTCAGTCCACTGGCACGCACCCAGAGCAGAGGGAGAGCAGCCTCCGGCTGCAGCGTGGCTGCACTGAGCAGGTTCTCCTGGTGTCAAATGCATCCTATTCCCCAGCTTCTCATTTGGAAGATGCAGCGCTCTTGGGAATCTTGCTGGGAAGTGATATACGGGGGGACCATGTTAACATTGCAAAGAGGAGATTTCCTTGGCAAAAAAAGCAGTAATAATTCTGGTCATTGTTAGAAAAGTCCTTCAGGTTTACCTACCTTTTTTTCCTAACCTTTGCTAACGTGTCAGTCCACATCCTAATGACATTTCCTCTTGCTTCTAAACCTTCAAACCTTCTCTCAGCCCCTTCTGCTGGGTCTGCTCTCAGCCGGCAGTCGCCAAAGCCCTCAGTGCGCAAAGTATTTTCTGAAATAGTTTTTAACAGACAGCCCTAGACCACAGGCAAAAACAGGGCAGATTGCATGTGGCCTGTAATGCTGACAATAAACCCAAAATAGAAATATTGTCTGTCTCTGCTGTAGAAGCCCAATTTTTGGAGTTATTTAATCTTGCGGCTTCCAGATGCGTGCTTCTGGCTGCTGGTAAAGCCCAATCTGGCTTTCTAAATTCAGATCCTTTTCTTTTTAGCACATACAGAGATTGTATTTACCTGAACTATCTGTATAAATGTGGGAAGTGTTCAGATGACTGGTATAGATGGTAGAATTGCCTAAGAGACAATCATAAATGTTGATTTTCTCAATGACGGCATAACCTTCTGAGCACTGCTGGGGTGCAGACCACGTGCGGGCAGCCCAGGAGTGGTACTGCCGTGTCTTATCGCAGAGCAAAGCAGGGCTGCCCAAAGGCACCACCTCCCTTCCATTTGTGGCTTTTCTCTGAGCCTGGAAATCGCGTGATGTAACCTGTGGAAACTGTTTTCAGTTCATAGATATCTAAACGTTTCCTGGTGGAGATATGAACRCTGTCTGGTGGATGTAAACCTACAGTGACAACTTTACCTACCTCATCTTATATTTTTGTACGTTGTCTGTTGAGCTATAGATTGAAGACCACTGCCCCATGTAAAATAGAGAAAGATGCTCTTGAGTTTCTTCTGAACCACTTTTCAGCACATAAATTTAAAAAATGCTTGAGAGCTTCAAACTAAGTCCTTGTTTTTTGGAGGCCAAAAGTGTGGATTGCTCTCTGGGGAAGGCTGTGCCGGTTCAATAGTTCTCTAGCTGGTTTTCCCCCTTCTTTTATCTTTGGGACATGGGAAAGACGGGACATAGCACGGCTCCRCAGCAGTTGGATGAGAACTGCCAAATTTTAGTATCAGCATGAAGTGCGGCAGGCAGAGGGAAGGCAGGATGGGCAGGTTCTAGCTTTGCATGGGGAACCAGAAGAAAATTGGACATTGTTAGCATGGCCAAGTGCCTCAAGGAGAGCTTGGAAGAGGCTTCAGGCGCCTTATCCTTCCCATCTCTCCACTATTTGTTCTCTTTGGAGTCCATACAGCCACTTCCCCTTTTTTTCCCTTCTGTCTCCTGTTTTACATCCAAGTAAAGGAACCATCTCATTGCATGTGTTACATGCATATAAAAAGCTGTATAAAATAGCCTTGTGAGCATGAGTAGTGAGGAGCAGCTGAGTGCTTTATCTCTGCAAGCCCATCCTTCTTGTCTATTCAGCCCCATTCATCTCCTTTTAGGGTTTTTTTCTATTACCATCCTGAAGGCTTTTCAAGGAAGGGACTCTGCCTCTGTCATGGTCCCACAAATACCTGTTGCATTTAGGGCACTAAATAAATAATAAATAATGACTGTACCAGAAAGCCATTGGCCGGATTAATGCTGCTGCTATAAACAAACAAGGCTTTTGGCTGGGGAAAGGCAGCGGGTTTCTTGGGCGGTCTGCGCTCGGGGTGAGTGGCAGCTCCTGGTCATTAATACAGGGCTTTGATCTCTGAAGTAAGAGATTATTCCCCTGTGGCCCTTTGGCATGAGGAACCAGTGATAGACTGACAGCAGTAAAACATGGCCATTTGAGAGGCTCCTCCAGCATTTTACTGAGATTAGATCTCCGAGAGGGGCCATTAGGAAGGAAGAAATGATGGAACGGCGGGTTATGTGACCGCTGTGACTCATTAATATAACAAAAATTATGTCCAGAGTACTCTCACAACTGGTCTGAACCAACTCTTAGGAGCTGATTTCTTCTCCCTGCGCTGCTATTGCCTAAAGGCCTCTGTGGGAGATGCGCTGACTCTTTTAACAGCCACCTACATTTACTCTGACTCTCCAGGCTCGGTTTGCGGAGGCTTGGCTGTGCTACCGGCGTGGACTTCATGTTCGTTCTGCACCTGGGATGGTCTCTGTCTCTGCAGCCTCCTTTGTGAGCTGCAGTTTCGTGGCATGACAACCAGTTATAAAACGTGGTTGCACAGACATCTGTATCTGACAGTCTCTAGTCTCGCTGGGGCTGGGCTTTGGGTTTTTTCCCAGGTTGTCTCTGTGAAATCATCAAGACACAATTGCTGGGAGGTGATGATGGAGAGGATCATTTTATTGAATTTCAACGCCTGTACCAATAAATCATAACCCAAACTGATGGGAAAAAATGGCTTTCGCCAGCGTTGGCACTGCCAGAAGACAAGTCAATAGAGACCAGACTTTTTCACCCCAAGGTCCCCAGGCCAGGTCTGTGTCCTGGCCAGAAGTGACAGAAAATCATTGGCACTGAGCAGTAGTTTTTCTCTCCAGGAAGGGTTTTTGCCCTTTATCTAGTTCCTATTAAACAGCAGATACATGAACAAAACAGAAACTATCCCAGCCTTGTGTTCCGCTGTCAGTGGCCTAGGATCGACCAGGCTAATTTTTGTTATCTGAAGAGGAGGGGACTTGAGCCTACCCTATCCACGGGACACTGGGGCATGTCACCCTTCATGGCACAGCTGAGCCCAGCTCTCCTCCTGCCTCGCCACGCTTCTTCTGGGGATAGCTAGTTTCATTCTTGCTGCTTGCCGTTAGTTCCTTCCCATCAGCACTAAATTCACTTCTAATTAAGCCAGGAGGATCAGGAGGAAGCAGTGTCTGTGCTGAGCGTTAGGGTTGTTGCTGCTAGTGGGGAGAGAAAGCTCTGTGGGTAATTACTGGGGAGAAAGCTGTGGAGAGCAGCCTTTGGATCCTGCCCTGTAGAGTGGCCAAGCAGTGTTTGAAACCCACCATTTCCCGAGTACTGCCGAGAGCGGTGCATGAAGCGTTGGGTTATTGTTTGGGGGAGAATGTACCAAAAGACAGTAGAGAGCAGAAACAAATGGCAGGATTTTTGTTTTCTAAATTCATCCTCTGGTGTATGCTGGCAAGTTTTTTGCCCTCTGCTTTTCTTACACTAAGGTGACCCCAGCTTGTTCTCCCAGGTTTGCCTCGTTCCCAGAAAACAGATTGGGATGACAGGGAAACAGTGTGAGCTCTTCCCAGCCCACTCAGCATGATTGCTGTCTCCCAGCTGTTTTCTCCTTCAGTGCTGTAAAGTGGATCCTCCTCCTCTCCACCTAGAACTCATTCATCAGGGGCGTGATGCCGTTAAATGACCTAGCACCTCTTGATTTTTAGATACAGTTTTGCATTTGCCAGTTAGTGGATTTCTCTCGCTGCTTCCCCCCCCCAGATATCTACCGTGATGCTCACTGTTCCGCCCACCAGATCGCTACCATGGCATCATGCTTGCTCACAACTGGCATGCCGCTGTTCAGCACCAACACAAGCATAACGAAACCACCATTACCGCTCAATCTGAAGCAAATCAAAATGCATCTGCAGCAGCACTGCAGTTCACAGAGACAAAACAATTAATGATGAATGAAGTCAACCAGTGGTTAGCACAAGTCAGAATGAGATACTTCTTGAGAAGAAACATTTCTGTGACTGTGAAACAGTGTGGGTATGGGAGGAATCAGTCTCAAGGCGACAGCACAGCTGTTGCCACCTTCCTTTCCCAGCAAGTGACTCGCAGAAAGATGATACTGCTTGGAGATCCCACTGGTAGCAAAGCAGTTTTGCCCTGGAGTTGTGCTGCTTCATGTTTGTGCCTACAGCGATGCTTGGAGGACAGATCTGTTCACATCTAAACCAGCGAGAAGCATGGCAGGGCTGAGCAGTTGGACAGGAGCGTTGCAAAGGGCTGGAAAGGAGAAGAGGACGTGCTGGGTCTGGGTTTGGAGTGTTTCACATAGGAGGTGTGTTCATGTAACCTCACAGCGCTGAGAACTGAAAAAGCCTCATCGACAGAGCAGAAAACCAGCTCTTGTTCAGAGCAGGATTTGAGAAGAGGTATCTTATGGCATGCAGAGGAGAGCACCAGCCTTGTAAGTCCTCCCACAGAGATGATGTGAAGTGAAAAGAGGAAGGGAGGGGAGAAAGCACTCTTTAAGGCGATTTGGCAAAGAAGAGAGTGAAGAGAAGGCACGTGTGTGAGAGAAGTGGGAGGAGAGGGGAGAAGTGATCCAAGAGCTCCCATCAGCATTAGAGGAAGAGATGACTGTGTAGGTAATTTGCCACACAGGAGGAGAGCGCAAAGCAGCCTTGGGAGGAGACAACAGCTGGCAAAGGGCCTTCAGAGAAGACGACAGGCGCCAACTTAGAAAGGAGCCTCTTGACAAAAAGTAGTAGGTCTTCCGGCAGAATCTCCTGGCATGTCAGTCTTTGCCTCCCTCCTTTTCTGTCTCCATTGGGGTAGGGTCAGTGATCTTTGAGAAGATGTGCAAATTCAGCTTGAAACCAACTTCCAGCATCACCTCCTACATCAACCTATACCAGGACAAGAGGAGGCAGGAAGGGTGACATAAAGATGTGGACAGCATAAAGCACGTGGCACATGCACCTCTATTTTATCACATTGTTATTTTAAGCTGTTTTTCTCTGAAAAGAAGGGAAATTCTTGCTGGGCAGTCTCTATTTCTCCTGCCTCACCTCAAGATCTAAAACCAGTGAGAGGCTGGAGAATTTCCTTCTGATTAACTTAACAAAGAGTAGGTTAATAAGTAGCTTGATCATAGTCTGAGTTCGTACGTGGGAAGGAGATTTTGGCTAGTGAAGAGCTCTTTAATCTATAGGACAAAAGCGTAACAAGATCAAATACTGGAAGTAGAAACCAGGAAAAATTAGAAATAAGGAAATGCTTTTGTTACAACAGGGGTAATTAGCCATTGGAACTATTTAGCTCAGTACGTGGGGGATTCACCATCACTTTGAAGTGTCTAAATGAAGAGGGGATATTCTTGTACAAGAAATGTTCCAAGTCAGCTAGCAATTATGAGCCTGATGCAGGAACTGCTTTGCTTAATTCACCAGCTTGTGCTTTTCATCAGTTTAGATTGGCTGATTCTTATGGTTCTTCTGAGTTCCGCAATTTGTGAACCTATGAGAAATCATGGATACTGCTGATGAGCAGAGCACCTGATAGTGCAAATGCTGGTACCGGGAAGTAGTAGAAGAGTGAAGAGGGCTCTTTTGAAGTAGGAAAAAGAAATCTGTGGCAGCCTTTACTAACAACTTGGTAATTCTGCTGAAAAGAAAATGGCTTTCCTGTGCTTTAATAGGGATCGGGCTGCAAACCCACCTTACATCAGAGGCAGCTGGAGATGTTGTCTTCTCATCAGACTCATCATACTGTGTGTGTACTGTCACAGACTGAAAATGCAATGGGTTTGTTTGTCCCAGGTCGTAGCATTCATCTTTCAAGCAATTCCCAAACATAATTAATCCACTCACTGGCATACCTTACTGGCTTCTTGTTATCACCGCTTGTTTTATGGGTAAGGACAGTTGGGGTGGCGCGGAGACTTCATTCAGGCAATTAAGGAAAGAAGTTGTCAGAGCTGGGATTAATACTCAGGGCTCCAGAGCACCAGCTCATTTTAAAATTACTAATGGAGCGCTAGGAAATGTATGTCTACTGTTGCCCTGAATTTGATCTTCCTTTCTTAAATAAGAATAATAAAAGAGGGAAGGGGGCTGGAGGAATGCAGAAGTACCGAGCAGGCTCTGTTGGGAGGCCTGATGGGGGGAGCATGAGAGGCTTCAGCGCTTGTTTGCGTCTCTGGCAGCCTGACCCTGTGGTGAGGATAATCAAGTTGAAAATTAAATCAAATTTCAAATGTTAAAGCAGCCAATTAAAGAAGCAATCACATCAAAACATGTATTTTTAAAAAGTTTTTGTTTACTCTGTCGTAATTAATTTAGTTAGCAAGAAAACTTTTGTTTGTACAAAATACTTGTTAAATTGATCATGAGCAGTTGAGGGAACGGAGATGCAGCAACACGGAGGCGTAGCAGAGCAACGGTTAACCAAAATGTCACCTGAAGTTCCCTAAAGATCTGGCTGAATAAATTTTATGGGGAAGGTCTTTTCCTACCACAAACCAAACATGATGCATCTTTTTTTCAGACTGCATGACTGGAGGCATGATTGCTGTTTGTGGCCTGTCCATTAACCTTAGAAGTGTCTTTGATCAAATAACTTACCATCTCTTTGCTTTGATTTCCCTTGATGCCTCCCTTTAGAAGACTGAATAGCTGGTGAGTTGKATACTTGGCTCTTTGGAAGTTATCACTTACCTGTGTGCTCTTAGCATCAATTGATAGCATGTGAATGATTTTCTCTGGTTTCCTGCAGCTCAGCGTCCCTATGTTTCAGGATCTTTACTATATGTTTAGACAGGTTGGTGTTTATTTTGCTTGTGGCCTATTGCATAGGCTGGCACATTTAGGAAGATATCTTTAGGAAGATACTTCTTTTTTTCTCTCTTGAGATTCCTCTTGGAATGTCATTGTTTGAACCTTTGTGAACACCTTTCAGTAACGAAAGAAGGTGGATTGCAGGTGTGTCTTTCCTTTCACCTTTTGCCATATGAGATGAGGGCTGCAAGGTTTGGTGTATCAGGAAGTTCCTGCAAGCTTCTTGTTTCCTACTGTTACCACCTTGGTTGGATATTGGTTATTCTGCCAGTCTTGAGACTCCATTAAAGGAATGATAAGTGCAAATGTCTAAAATTAAAGCAATGAGGCAGGAGTAGCTGCTGAAGAAGCCTCACAAAAATATGAATCTTAACAGTACGGGAGGATCTGGAGAGGAGCATGGGCACCAATGGATCAACAGCTGATAGAGAAAAGGCAGAGCCAGGGTCCCCAACCCAAGCCCAAGGTGGATGACCTGCTGCTTTGCTTTGACTGTGGTTTATAGATCTCCTGAATGGCAGTAGCCAGGGGACAGTGACACCATTCTCCTCCGCGGGGCTGGGGATGACACAGTGATGCTGACCTGGAGAACCGCTTGTTCACAATTTGTGATTCACGGGGTAGCTGGATTCAGTCTAAGAAGAAATTGGTTGGAAAGTGGTGAGGTATATGTCTTAAGAGATAGAGTTTGCTTTCCATCATCCAGCAGTGGTTAGTTTGTGAGGAAAGGAGGAAATTTGATGTTTGAAGACTTGAATTCCTGATGCTTTTTCCCTCCCCCAGCCTCCTTTTTGTTCAGGAATAGACAGGGACTGGAAGCAGCCGCTGCAAGTTTGCAGTTGCCTGAACTTTTCATTATTAATTAATCCCGTCTTTATTCACACAGCACTCTCTTTGCCTCAGACCGTGAGTAATAAACACCGATCAAGCAGGCAGCGATGATAAATTATCTATTTAATAATTAACAAATTAGTCCTAACAGATGGAAGCAAAACAAAATTGTCTGTATGTGCACACAGCACACGGCTTGCCTTCCCCTGTTTGTCACACTGAGATATCACCAGAGATTTCGGTATGTCTCCACTGATCTCAGGTTAGTCACCCTCACATGCCACACGGGCTGGTTGTGAGTTTATCTCTGGGTCTGCTATGGGTCTTTCTAGATCTGACGTTCTCCATGTGCCAGCAATGAAAATGAATGAGGCGAAGCAAGAAGTCATGGAGGAAGAGTGTGATGGAGAAGAGAGGGGGATCCCGGCTTTTTAGCATTAGTTAGGATGCAGGAGCTTCTCTGCAGAAGGATCAGCTGTCCGTTGTGATCTGTTATGTTGAATTAATAGAGATTATAGTCCCTGTAATTCTTTCTGCTATTATCTAGCAAAGAATAAAAAGTCAATGCACTGCCGAGTTAAATAAACATGAGGCACTACAGTCATATGAGCATAGTATCCCGTGAGCTAACTGTGCATATATTATTCATCGCCAGTTATTATTCATGACCTTTCCCTCACACCGTCATGGCTCCATCACTTGTGAATTTGTAAGTTCATTAATAATGAGTGAAAATTAATAATGTATTTTGATTATATCCATCAGGTATATTTACAGCATTCATCATGCATTCAAATAACTGATTCAAGGTGTAAAAATAAAACCATAGCTCTTCCATGGGCCCTCACCTTTTTGATTTTGAAGAGTTACTATTTTTGTTAATAATCCTTCCTGCTTCCATTGCCATGCGGCCATGCTGTGCAATAGCCTGCCATCTGCCACCATCATGCTTAAAAAGGCTTGAATCAAAGCAGGAAATACCGTTATTGTGTGAGATTAGAAGAAGATGATCCACAAATTAATCATTATTGAAAGCGACACCAAAATTATGAGAGCGTGGGACAGGTTTGTACTTCAGCTGTTTCCTTCTTTTCCCCCCGACCAGTTGTGTTTGGTTGGTATTGAAGAGCACAGTCAAGTGAAAAGGGGCACATCTGATCCATCCAGCTCCGGGAAGCACTGGGATACTCTTAGGAGCACAGAGATTTACTCAGGGTGTGGCTGTACCTAGGACAAACATGCCATAGCAGGTCACACAGTTATGCTTTATTTTAATTGGAAGATGCCTACCTTATTTCCTTTCTCATCAGCAGAAGTTTAATCCTCTGGTTTTTTGGAACCTGTCAGTTTTTGCAAGCTCTCCTTTCCTGTTTTCATTTTTTTCTCAAGAAGAAAACTCCAAACCCCTTTTGTTTTTCAGAAGACACCTTTCCCCTGGCTCTGTCTAGGAAAACCCTGGGCACTGGCATGCAGATCGTTAGCTGGCTTTAGACCCTGAAGTCTAAAAGTTAGAGACACAGCGATAGATAAGCAGTTAACATCCTGTTTCRGTTCCACTTCTTTCCTTTTCAAGTATTCTGATTATTCTTATTTTATTTTGTCAGCAGTACTTTGAGTTGCATTTCTCTGGTTTTATTTCCATGTTCATAGCCCAGTGGTAACACTCAACTGTAAATAAAATTCACCTTTTATCTGTTCCCCATTATAAGCATAGGCTGCCTGCCTTTAAACAGCTGCAAGAATATTGAGCGTAATGAAGGTGCCGCCTTCAAAGCACGTACTTGATATTCAGACAGGACAGGAAAGGCTGCCTCTAGCCCCATGGAATTGGAAACAATATAAGAGTCAGTTGGATACCAGTAAGAATGTATATTACTTTCTCTTCCAACTAATAGGATTTTTAAATAAAACTAAAGCTGATATGTCTGGCTGAGTCCCTGCCCTTTGTGAGAGTTGCAGCTTCACCAAATGGCAAAGGATTGAACAATGTGAATTCTAGGTATCCTATGTGCTTGCTGGAAACGGCTGCAAAGGGATGTAAAGAGGGAGGCAGAAGAAGAAAGCCACAAGCAAGGGACAGTAAGTGAGCTTTTTTGTATTGGCTTTAATCAAAACATAATGACGAGAGTTAAAGCATAAAGCAAAGGAGGGATTTTGCTTGTGTCAGCCTGGAGGAGGGAGCCATTCATTTCACTCCATCATTTTGAATTGCTTTCTAGAGCATTTACTCATCCATCTTCTCCAGCCAAACACTTACTCTGCCTATCACCATTCTTTCCTTTGCATTTAAATTATAAGTCCGTATTAAATTAAGTACCTCTGTTTGCTTCTTGTTTTTGTGTTTGCTTATTGAACCCATTTTGGACCCCCAGAACAGTTTTGTGCTCCGGTTAAGTGGCCCAAGTTAGCTGGGAGCCTGTGCAGACACTTTTTCCTTTGGACAACATTGTCAGAACAAGCCAGCCAGTGACTGATGTGATCTGGAGTCAGCGAGTGTGTACAGTGGATAAATGTGCCTGACGCTTTGTGATAGAGCTGGTAATTACATTTCACAGTGAGTGGTATTAATAGTGAAAGGAGGCTCCGGCATGCTGCATGAGAATTGGTAATAAGAGAGGCTGTAGGGAGAAGAGGGAGTCATTTATTAACCTGACAAATTATGGAAAAATGGACTTTTCCTTTGAATGCAGAGAAGCTCTCCTGGACGCAATGCCTTTTGAGATATCTCAGGGCCTTTGGTGAGCACTGGTGGTACTGAAACCTCCTTCCTTTCTTTTTACCCCATCGTGCCACCCCTGACTTTTATGACTTCCATCTCTCTGCTTTTGCTTAAATATTGCGTCACGTGGTTTTACACTGCATAGAGATGGTGCTTGGCTAGGGATTCACAAACCTTGAGATCTGAAGATCAAAAGTTTTAGAAGATTTTCGACCCTATAGAAGAAAAGGTGGTGAACCTCTGAAAAGGAAGAGTCAGCTGTTGGTGTCATGATTATCAGGCATGTGGGAGAAATGTCCWGCAAAACAGAGTTTTTCATCAATGCAATCTTGGGGACAGATCGGTGCCTATGAAGGAGATATTCCCCTTCTATTCCCCTTCTGGGAGACTTACCAAGAAGCAACAGAAACTTTTGTACTTCAGTCTTGCCTAGGCAATTTCTTATCATTGCATTTTCCATAAAAACTACATTTGAGGTGAAAAGCTAATCTCTGCCAAACTTTCCTTTTTATGAAAGGTCTTTTCCTCTCGATCCCTCTGCTCCTCCCCACTCACATCTCCTCTCCATTACAGCCACTCTCTTGATTTTCCTAAGGTTTGTCAGTGTTTGCTGCGTACCCAACGCTCTGTCCCACCTCGGGGATATTTCCCTTCCAGCCCAGCAGCAGTGCAGAAGGGATGGTGCCGCTCCAGCCAGTCCATTAGTGCTCAGAAGGGATCTAACATGCCTTCAAGCAAAGGTGTAGCTGTTGACATAGCTGATGCACAAAGCCCCCAGGCTGCTTCACACGCTGCTGGGTTATGCAGCTCTCTCCTGGGGTTCTTAAAAGGAAAAACCTGCCAGCTCTGGGAAGGAGGACAGCACAACAATGGAAACGAGCCTGAGCTGGAGAGAATTGCCAAGATTTGAAGGTATTAGAAGTGCTCCAGAACCAGAATGATTTAATGGTGTGATTACTTCTTAATGCAACACTCACAAGGTTTTTTATTAGATTCCACCCCACCCCCCCCGCCCCATTCTTTCCTTCTAAATGCTGTAGAAACAGGCTAGCTTGAAATAAACACCTGGGGCTGTTATACTATATCACTCAGTTTAATTAACTTCTAAATCATATAATGTCACCTGGATACCTTTCTAAATTCTATAAGCCTAAGAGACAGCGATAGCTGTAGCTCTATTCAGTTGCCGCCTTTGATAAAATCGCCTTCTGGAGGCTGCAGGGTTCTCCTCCGCCCTTTCCTCCCTACCACACCTGCTCTCCTTCAGAGAGAGTGGGCTGTAAGCAAGTGAGTAGCAGCTTTAGGGCTTGACAATATGTTCTCATTGGGTTGATGTTGGGTGGTATCCTTGTGACTTCGGGTCAGTGAAGCAGCTCTCTGGCATCCAGAATAACTTTATACTGTTGGTTTCATAGGCTTTGCATCCATACAGCAGTATTATGCTCTTGGTTGTGAGATGGTCTTGCCAAACGGGTGACAGACAGATGGGACCATGCATTAGGAAGGGAGGAAATGTGTCCCATGGTGGTTAAAGCTGCTTGGCAGGGAAGTCTCTAATACTAATTTGTGCTCTTCTCTGATACAAGTTGCCTATGTGCTGGTGTTTCTCCTACCCTAAGAAAGCACCACCTGTGCATTTTCCTTGTGTCGGGGCTTTCAGAGCCAGTAAATGAATATGGTAGCATCCATCCATATGGCATTTTGTAGGCGTTTAGAGCAGAATAACAGGGGAAAGAGCTAAAACATGAGATTGTCTGGTCCCTTCCTCAGCCCCAAGGAGGGAGCAATCTAAGTGGTCTGTGTTTCACAGCTGAGCTGTTTGCACTGAGCTGAGTCTACCCTGTGCACAGGAGGCTGAATCTCAGAGGAGTCATACATTAACTGTTAGGGCTAATCCTTTAGGATATATATTATTCCAAAAAAAAAAAGGAGTGAAGTTATTAGTACTGATGGGGAAGAGGTGCACAGAAGGATTAGGAAGCAAAAAGATGAAGGTGCTGGGATTTGCTGAGCACTTCCGARTTCAAAGTGCCCCAAAAGCACTAAGTAGAGTCCAAATTTAAGAAAATGGTTGAGAGATGCCTTTGAGATGTCTAAGCAGAGAGCCAAGAGAAAAAACAGAGGAGATGGGAACTAAACCTGGAAATTATTGGCATAGAAATGATGGCTGAGAGTGGGAGGGGGAAAATCCACTGAAAGGGGCAGYGTTACAGAACAGGGGACCGAGGACTGCCCCCAGCATGGATGTGACGAAGAGGGTTCGTGGAGCAAGGAACAGAGAGGTCAGTATAGGGTTAAAGGAGTGCATGGACATAACAAATGGGAGGAGGGAAKTGGGAAACTTTAAGGGTTAATAGTCCAGATACAAGTATGAAAAGACCTGCTGGTGAGAAATGGAGGGGTTGGGAAAGGCCTCTGAAAAGGTCTCGCTTCTGGTAACCTCTGAGGTGGAGATTGAATTGATCGGCCATGCAACAATGTCACCGCATCCGCTTCATCTTTATTTAAAGTTCTTCCTTTTGTGCGTGAGCTCTTTGCACAGCCTCAGCAGCGTGAGCGAGCTGGGCTGCTGTCAGCTCTGTACCGACCTGCTGTGCTTCTGGTCCCTTCTTTGAAGGTACCTTTCTCACCGTCCGGGATATTACCCTCCAACTCAGTTGATTTGCAGAAACCCAAGTGATTCTTAGGCTTTTTTCTTTTTTTTTTTTCCCTTGTGCTCTGCTCTGAATGCATTAGAAACAAGAAACCTACATAAATGCAAGTCAAACCAAAAGATTCCTGAGACCATTAGTGTGTAGTGCCAACGTCATCCTTGCAAGAGTATGTGGGATGTTTGTTACAAGGCCCTTGGCAGCTCAAGTGGTGATGAATTTGCAGGATGTCATTAAGCTCCCGGGATTTCTCTCTGCCAGTCAATGTGCAAGTTAAAAAGCTCCACCATTTCCATAAAATAGGGAAGGAAGTGGGTTGGGGCATGGCAAATACTTGGAGCGAGCCGCACTTCAGTGATGCAAGGGCACGCAGTCATCTCTGGCAAGGGAGGAGCCGTTTAGTTAGGATGTTGTATTTTGACCTCTTTCCTTTGCAGCTTTACCGACCAAGTTTTCCATCTTTTTCCCTCCGCCTATGAAATGGGAGTGAGCTGAAGTGGCCATTTCACATTGCTGCGTTGCTGAGAGTCGCCTGACATTGGTGCTTTGTTTCATCCCGGGGAAGGTCAAACGTGGTGCTGGGGGAGCAGCTGGCGGGAGCTCCCTGGCAAGAATCAATAGGGGGAACGTGGGGGATGAGAAAGCAGGACTGAGAGATAGCATCTAGCCAATGTTTAATAAGAAGGGGAGAGAGGCACAGGGCCGGGAAGGGGGGGAAGGTGGTAAGAAAGCCAAGACCTGGCGAGAAACTGCATGATAATGAGGCATAGGTGATAGCAAAATGATAAGTCAGCAGAGCTGGACGAGGTGCTAATGTCCAGCTTTTCAATTCCAGGCAGGTACTGCTGCGTTTGCAGCTGTGGCTCCTCAGGAGCAGGAGGCGTGCGCCTGTGAATGTGAAACCGAGAGCGAGGGGACAGGGGGGCAAAGGGAAGGAGGGAGCTGGGGACCGGCGTGCGCTCGCTCCCCGGTGCTTGGAGCGCAGGAGGTGCACGGAGGGAGCGGGATGCTCAGACCCAGAGCCGGAGGGAGGGAGTGGAGGGAGCGTTTGCTCCTTTGGCTCTGTTAGGCTCGTGGACCAGGGCCCCGCTGGAGCAGTGCTTTTGCCCCCCTGGACAGCATCCTGCCATATTGCGTTGGTGCAAAGTGAACTCAGAGAACCTGGTGCAATTACCCTTTGTTTCCAAGTATGTGGCTTGGCAATGTTACAAGCACTCTACAGGCTGGTTATGGATGGGCCTGTAATAGACCTGTACGTACAGAGCCAAAAATTAATAGCCTCCTGAGAAAGAGCTGAGTTGGATAAGTGCACCTACTGCAAGGCCACTGGAGCAAGAGAGGGACGGAGTCTGTATATTTTTATTTCAAGTTCAGGAGTCTCCAGCCTCTGCAGCTGTAATCTGCTGATAAAGGCCTAGTTAGGTTCAAGGCTTCCCGTAAATACAAATGGCACAAAATGCTATTTCACCAGGAGCTGTGGGTGTTTTGTGTCTCTGCCCTTAACACAGGCTCTCAGGGAGTCTAATGATGGGCTCCAGGTCTCCTGGTTTTCTGCCCGGCTGCCCTGAACCTGGAACCGTCGCTCCACATTTCTGCCTCATGTCGAGGCTCAATTGGGCTCCCATGAGTTCAGACCCTTTTGGAGACTTTCTCTGAGCTATTCAGCTGGCAGATGTTTGCAGCAGCCTGTGCCCTGCAAGGCAACCGGTGTTACTCAGCGGGGCTGCGGGCAGGAGCGGGAAGGCACGGGCACACCGGCAGCCCTGCCTTCAGCCCTGCGCTTCCCTGGAGCCCGTCCTGGCCACCTCTCCGGTTTTTGCAGACTCTGCTTCGGTGACCCCACCTCTCCAGTATTTATTGTGCTTACACTGTTGTATCACGCTCCACCCTCCCCGGCCAGCACTTATTAAAAGGTAATATCCAAGAGTTAGCCTCCTGTACCCCCTCCAGGGAGGCTGCTCTCATGTGTTGGCAGGTTTCGATGGTTCATTCCTACCAACCCAGGTACATACCAAGAAGATTTAACCCCACTGGTGCCAGTAGGCAACCACTGAAAGGGCAGGGAATGAAGCCATCTCTATAGCTGCATCAGCTCTGCACAGTATAGTGGGAACTATACATGTGTAGTTGTCTTTACCCACATGCTGCAGTCATACTGATCTGAAGGTATATACGTAGAAATACCTGTTTTTCCCAGAGATAGCTGGAACATGCATAAACATCCATGGGGATGTAGGAATGAAAGTGTTGTGTCTGTTGAGCGATACGGTGGCTCTCCCCGATAATCCCCCCCAGGGACTCATGCTAATATTGCGACTGCTCCAGCCATGGCACGCAGATGCCACTTTAAAAAGAAAAGTTGCTGTGCTTAACGTATTTTGCTTCATCTATCCCTCCAGCCTCCCACCCCCTAAAATAATTTTGACTGCTCAAGTCTCAGAATAGACAAGCTTGCTGTTTCAGACTGATTTAAAATCTTCCCTTTAGTGTCACGCAGTCAGGAAACAGACATTCATCCTGTTGGGAAAGGAAGATGCATTGCTTTCCAGTGGCCCCAGAACTTGCATCTAGCCTGGAAAGTCCTAAGTTTAATGCACTGTAGTTTAGTGACATGTTTATCTACAGAAACTCTACTTGCTGTTGTTTTTAAAGGTCTCTGGACTTAAGCTAGCAAAGGAAACTTGGTGTGACAAGCGTAGAGGTTATACATATATTTTTCTATGTATATATATACGTGGAATAAAAATTGTCCAATCTTAAAAACATTTGTAAGCTCAGCTTTGGAATATGCAGTCTCTTATGACTGTCATTTCCCTATTTCTTTTTAACTTGATGCCATGTTTCACACTCAGGACAGGAGGGAGCCCAGCTCGAGGTGGACCGGCTGTGCAAGCAGGTTGCACCACGAGGCAATGCTGCTGTGGGTCACCAAGCCCTTTGCTTCCCCACCTGGTAAATCCTCCTCATACAGAGCTGAGGTGCTGCAGGGCAAGGGGACAGGTAGAGCTGGCATGACCCTCATTTYTTGGTATTTTATTGTCATGGTGAACACAGCTAGATATGTGGATTCAGGAACAAGCAAAATGTTCCATTTTTTAGTCCAAGGTTTTCTGACTGTCCCTTGATGCTGGAAGGCAGACTCTCTTGAATTGTCTTTTTTTTTCAGAACAAGCTGTTTAATATTAACGCTGATTACCCAATTGCTCATTTCAAGGAGAGCAATAGCAACTTTCAGAGCTTTGGGGACTTAATTTTCTTCTGGATTTATGGGCAGCCATCCAGATCTCTCCAGCATGGTTTCTTTTCTCCATCATCTGTATTTTTCCAGAGAACACTTTAAAGRTATTCGAGTGTAAGCTATTTCACATTGATCCTTGGCTTTTCCCATCTTTTCTGTCTCCTTTTTAAATATAACAGTGTGTTTATGGTATTTTTAACATTTTTACAGAAGATCAAGCCAGTCAGGAAACAGTTACGAATGCACTGGAAAGGCAGAGGTATTTGACATACTTGTCTGTGAACCGTCAGCATCTAGGGGGTGATAGTGGATAAGGTAAGGAAGAGTTGCCTGAGAACATTTAGGGAGAGAAAATGAGAGAAAGCTCTGTTCTTCCAAGGCATTACCTGAGGAGGATCTACTGCAAATTACCAACAGACAGTATTTTACAGGCTCTGAACTGTAAATGAGTTTTATTTAAGTTTGAGTTTGCGTGTGGAGCTTACAGTGCTGAAGTCCCTCCACCATTTAGTGCAGCCATTCCCCTGGTACTGCGATCTCTGTGGAAGAATTGAGTCCGCATTTTGAGCGGGTGTCGTGGTGTCTCATTAAAGCATTAATGCTTGGAGAAAGTGCTAAACCCTGATGGGTTTTCRAGAAGCATCCCCCTGGGAAGAGGGAGAAGTGTCACAAAGGGCTGTGTCAACAGGCGCTACGTGGCTTGCAGTTCTCATGCTGTACATCATTTCTTACTGGTACGTACCCGCTCTCCTCCTGATAGGATGAGAAACGTATGAATCAATCACACTGCCTGCTCAGTGTCCTATAAATTAGAGAAAGATGCAGCTGGTTTGCCTTTTGGTTTTCTGTGGTCTTTAATTGCCTCTCCATTATATCATCTCGTGTCCCTTTCTCCAGCCTCTTTCATATCCATCTTTGAGAATGATGAGCAGTTGAGTGTGATATGCCCCGAAGGTGACTGTCAAAACACGCTGAATTATGCAGTGGTCCGGTATTCCCTTTCTTCTCTCTCTTTCTCCTTTGAGTATTGCTGGAAGGATAGTCGCAGCTTTCGATTGGGAGGTCAGGATTGCCTTTTAGATTAGGTGGGAGACTTTGGATTTTGCATGATTTAAAATGTAAACCTTGGCTAGTCTATCTGTGCGCTGAGGCTTTACATACCATTGGTATAATCCTGGGGCTCTGTGGATCGCTCCACTCGTCCCACTGTGAGCTCCGGCTTGTTCCCTGCGTTGTGTTCCCAAGTTTTTTGTTTAGTTTCAGATGACTGACTTAATTAGCCTTTTGACAGCCAGATATTTTTGTATAACGACGTTTTCCCAGGGATTAATCTGATTTTTTCCTGCTGAATTTAAAGTCCCTGGAACTAGCATTGTGCTGGCCTATGCAGTTCCCATCTCTCCCTGTCTATCACTACCATAAAACTGTGGTTAAAGAGACCTTCTCTCCCTGAAGGCAAAACACAAAGAGATGCATGTAGGCTGCACTGACATTATCTTTGATAGCTGTGCTCGAGTTTGGCGGCAGCTCGCAGAGCCAGGTGGCTTCATCCAGCTGTCTCCATCCCCAGCACCAGCAGAGCTCAGCGGAGCCAACGCTCCTTATGTCTGAGCACCCCTGCCTGGGGAGCCAGTTGGCGTGCTGCGGGCTAGGGGCAGGGTGCGAGCCGCCTTGCCAGCGACACGGGGAGGAAAGATGGTGGTGCAGATGGACCCCGAGCCAACAGTGGCCTCCGCCTGGCCCCGGGCTGGGAACTGAACCGCGGTTGGATCCATCCAACCAGACCCTGCCGGCAGGGCTGCGCTGCTCTGGGGGTGGCGTTTATCCGGCAACGTGCATTTTTAAAGCACGTTGCAGTCACACAAATTAATTGATACGTTTTACAGTCTTGAAGTACAGCCTGGGGGAGAGGGAGTGTCTTTTAGGCTTCTTCAAAGTAATCCAGGATTTTATATTATTATAATAATTACAATAACACTTATTATTATTACTTATCTGGGACCTACACAAAATCATTGATGTTTGCCTTTGCCACCCACCTAATGTGCATTTTGCTGATACACAACTTCTGGTTGATACTGTTGCATAAATAAAATAAGCCCTGTTAATTTCAAACTCCTTGAGAAATATATACATGCAAAAATGTAAAGCTTACTCAGGGAAAAAGGGCAAAATCAGCAGAAAAAGAGAGAGATTATTTTCAACAATGTCCTTTTAATTAGAGCGCTAATTAATTCTTTTCCCTGACATGCACATACAGATTACTCTTTTAAAATATCCCTGCTTGAAATAAAATGACTTAAAGCTACATACCAGAGGAGCAGATCGTAAATCTAAAGGAGAAAATTCAGGACTGCGTATATTTTGAGCACTCCTTTTGAATCCAAAGCGGTCACTGGAAAGCACGCCATAAAATCTAACTGCAAGGTGAACAAAATACTCCTCAAGACCTGAGTGCTGAGAACAAGCAGAGGCTCCATGCAGGCACAGGGGGCTGATGAAGTGGAAAATGGAGTTAATACATTTTGCACGTACACAAATTACATCAGCGGTACTCTTTTTCCAGGGGACAAAATGCTTCCTACTGTTGGTCTAGATGCATTGTATTTCCATAACTTTTTGTGGCATTATGAACTTTGAAGGTTGCTCAGGGAGGGATCTTGTTTGGAAAATGGATGTGGAAGCAAGAGATCGCTTTAGAAAGGGTGAGAGAAAGCCAGAAGCAGGCTTAGGTCAGAGGAGGAGGTGGCAGAAAGGCCCGTGACAGTGCAGGCACCAGAGCTGGGTTGGACATGGGGTGGCCCAACGCAACGCAGCTCTCCTGAGCTGGGGGGTGGGTAGCAGCAAGCCTCTGGTGAGCCCGTTTCTTTTGGTGGGGGCTGGCTGGCTGTGGAACAGAGATGGGTAATTCTGGGGGGAAATGGGCTTGATGTGAGGGTCTGAGCTTCAATTGTGGTGATGGAGAAATGACAGAGAAGGGTGGAGAAAGAAAATGACAGGGAAGGGTAGAGAAAGAAGAGGGCAAAACATCAAGGGCTGGCACAGTGACCAAAGGTGAAGAGAGGGGAGAAAAGAGATGTGGTTCTGGAGGCATCCATTGCTCTTACCATTTTTTATTAAATTATCACACAATTCCCTTTATAACTCCCTCAGCTGCGCCAGAGGAAGCCCCTGTGTATCGCTGCATGCCAAACCCCAGCTCGCAGCCGTTTGCTCCCTACTATTATCGCCGCAAGCCTGCGCCAGCGCCTGGAGCTCAGTCTCTCGGTGCTGTGGAAAGCCGGTGAAATGTGTTCGGCACAGCAGGGAAGCATCTCACTGCTTCCCTGTAATTACACTTGTGAAAGTGCCTCCATGGAGGAGACAAGCCTGGAGGACCAGCTCCTACGTGGGAAATTTCTCCTGAGGGCTGATCCTGCACGCAGGTAGTGCCAGCCCTGCTCGGAGAATTGCATCGTTGAGTTGTGCTGCCCAGCCAGGGTTTGATTTCTTATGGCAGTGATTAAGACTACTCATTTAGGGACATAAAAGGAGTTGGCTCTCTAATTGCACATACAGATGTTTCCAGACATAAAGCAAAATGATGCAGGGAGGCTATAGCATCCCGCTCACCGTTCTGTACAGAGGCACCAGTGCCAAAATGAGGAATTAAAAGGACTGAAGGAAAAATAAACCTAAGGAGCTTTTCTTCACCTCTAAAGGAGATAATACTGGAATGGTCATGGAAGGAGAGGTGGAGACAAAATGTGGGTGTGGGAGGATGGAGTTCATGTTGTCCATGCTAGGTTATTTTGCTGCTCCCAGGGCAGGCTCCGGGCCACAGAGCCATGGTCAGCAATTCAGCCACAAAGACTTCACCAGCCCAATCTCCAGTGACACTAATTAAGAGAAAAGAGTTTCCTCCTTTTCCTTTTTGACAAAAGGATTTCCACACATCCCACATTCCACTATTCAGTTACTTTTCTCCAGAGATCAGCAAGCCAGGGAAATAATGTTTCCTTCATTGCTGTTAATTAAGCTAGGTCTGAAGCACCTTGGTGAACCTCAGGTGCCTCTCAATTTGCAGAGGGCTTTGCAGCACTGAGACGAGCTGCAGGGCTGGGGATCCACAAAACCCTTGCTTAGGAGAATAGAAGTCTGGTTCATCCAAGCTCTGTCTAGAGCTACAAAGGAGAAGTAATCATGTACCTCTACCTGCTAGAGTGATCTAAAAATGACTTTTTTTGCTTTTAAAGGACCTTGAGCCTTGTATTGTTCAGTTGAAGGCGAAGAGCACATGGTGTAGTAGGGGGCCACAGGGATGCTTCCCAAGAGCACCACACCAAATCTGCTCCTTAGTCTTCTGCCTCAGCYATATGCTGCGTGCTGCCCTCCCTCCTACCTTGCTTGGTCTTAGGGAAGTCCCACGTGGCTGGAGAACCTGTCAAAGACCTTTGCAATCCTCCTCGCTGCTTGGTGATTGGAGGGGCCTCATCTCCTTTGGAGAAAAATGAGGGGTTTGCTCCAGTCCTCCCGTATTTATGTGACCTCTCAGCCTACAGTGCAGCGGATCAAAAGGAGCATTTTTTTTGCCTACCTGTCTTCTCTGCAAGTTGGACATATGATCTGAAAGGGAGGTGGTGTGGGCACATTGGGATTTTCCCTTCACATCTATCCAGACAGGTATATCCCGTCCTCGTTCAGTGCCACGTTTCAGCCATAAGCTCCAGTGCTCCTCTGGGTACCAGAGGCTGCAGTTTTCTGCGGTGGGACCCACCCCTCCATAACTATCTTTCTTCTTTTGCTTAACAGCTTCCAGTTTCATTTCTTGCTTGCCCTTGTTCAGCATTTGGTGCTGAATCTGGTCTAGAGAGGTTGTATCTGTAAAGGCAGTCACAGTGCATGTCGTGTTGGGGAGATAAATAGTTAAATGTCTCAGCTTCAGCTCGAAGCACCGATTTTGGGGGTCTTTTTGTTTGTTTGTTTCAGGGCACATCCAAGTTTCCAGGACAGCTGAAGGTGATAGACGTGGCACCTTAATTGAAAGGGGTCAGAGTGTTGCATGTTTCTCTTGCATTAACATTCTGTGCATATTCCTTTTTAAACCCAAAGGCTCTGTCCAGTGTTCCTTGCTGGCCTTCAGAAAGTGAACTCCTGCTAAAGGGCTTAAAAGGCAATATTAAAAGGGGAGAGAAAGAACTGAAAAGGGGATTACAAATCCAATAAAAATTGCTCTCAAGAGTAGACAGTATCTGCTGGACAGGAAATATATCTGAGTTTGTGACTAGCTGCARAATACCTCAGCCACAGAAAGTCTCGAGCGGAGGGTAAGCCTTTTGCTCAGTTAATCATCAAAGACAAGCAGAGGACACTCAGCTTGCACAGGGATCAAGTCCGAAGCTGCCTCATGCATATTGCAGCGGCTCCRTCCGTACGGGCGTTGGGGTGCTGATGGAGCAGCAGCCGCTGGGGAAAAATTTGCTGATGCCTCTTAGCGTGTGCAGCCTGTGATCGTGGAAATGAATAGTTTGCTTTTGGGAGGTGACAGCCAGCCTGCTTTGCACTTAGTTCACCTGATGCTTGGGGTGTGTGGTGGTCACACGGAGATGTCTGGTGATCTGGGGTTTGAAGAGCTCTGAAAATGGGAGGTTCTGCGCTTTTGACCAGTGCTTGGGTGATAGCATCAGTCGCAGCTTTCCTCTGGAGTGGGGGCAAGTTATTTGGGCATCTCCAGAAGGTATCAACAGCAGATGTTGATTTTAACATCCCACTGGTTTGTAAGGGATCATTCTCTATCCCATTCATCCCATGCAGATTATCGCACAGATAATTTAAGACTTTTCATCAGTACTTACCTATTCTGGATCTGACCACAGAGGGGAAAATGCTCTTAATCCCATCAGCAGACAGCAGAGGAGGCAGCGGCTCTGACACTGTGCTTAGTTCCCCAAATGCTTTGTGTTACAGCCTGAAAATTTTTAGTTGGGACCCATTCTTTTTGCGGATGCTCTTTATGCCTGTGTCTTTCATCCGAGCAGCAGAGCGAGCGGGGGTGGGAAAGGCAGGATGCTGGCGCAACCCCCTCTCTGTGCACTGCGTATGAAGTGCCTTGTGTAGACTTTGTTGGAGTCTTTCTAAGAGCATCTGCCTCCAGTTGGGGTAATTACTACTCTCAAGCTGTAGTAGTGAGTATCTCGTTGATGGAATATGAAAGTGAGCAAAATGTCAGTTCAGCACTGCGTGGAGGCCTCACTGACACACAGGCTGCTTCTGAAATTGCTGGCGTTTTTTTCAGTTAATTGCCTTTTTAATCATAGTGAAATTGCTCCTATTTGCATGAATATTCCAACAGCAGGATCGGTTTGCTCTTGTCACAGATACTCACTACATAGCACATTCAGTTTTGCTTGATATGCCTCATATTTAGAGGATCAAACTTTTTTCCTTCCTGGTTCCCTCTGCCTGCCGCAGGATGGGCAGATATTCTTTTATTTATTTCAGGAAACGTTCTCCCCTGCCCCTTACCTGCTGCCCACCTCCCTGCAGACACCTCCAGAATTATAAAACAAAATTGTCTTAAAGCAAAAGCCCGGATGACTCGTCTTAATAATTAAAAAGAAAGCAAACCCCATGCCCATACACACCTGCCAAGGCTGAGCCTTGCGGTCAGCAAACAGCATACGGGAGAAGTGCCCGTGACAGCGGAGGATGTCACACGCGTGCCCTGCTGCATTGTCCCTGGAAGGCGAGGTGTGAGTGATTCCTGATTGCGGTACTGCTGTTTGCTCAGCCAGCATCGGTGTGAAGTGCTCCTAATGTAGCGTAAAACTGCATCACTTGCACCTGAATAGTCATTATTACCACCAGTATCGCACAATAATGGTATAAATGTTGTGCATGGGAATCTCTGCCGTAGATCGGAAGCTGGCTTGTACAAACCACACAACAAATCGCCATGACAGCCTATTTATAGGGCAAGAGGCAGCAGATGGGGACAGGCAGCTAAGGGACAGCGAGGAGCAATGAGGCATTGATCTCGGCAGCCCAGCCGGGGTTGTAACCCCAGGTGCAGACCTTGCTTGGGCGGCTGTCCCGGCACAGCGGGAGGAGCTGGCACGGCCGGGGATGCCCCTGCCCAGCTTGTTCCCCTGAGCTCTCCCTGCCGGGGCAGAAGGGAGGGCAGCGCTCCGACTTGTACAGGAGACCTAGCTCCATCGCTATCCCTGGCTCGTTAGTGGAAGGAGGATCTGCATCCCCCAGGAGATGTCAGAAACAGCAGACTGGGATGTTGGAGACACACATTGTGCTGCTGCGGGTGTCCCAGCTCCTAGGATGGATGTGCCCAAGTGTTGATAACGTGCAATGAAAGCCTTGCTCGGAGTTAGAAGCACACCAGGACAGACCTGTCCACTTCTGAGGTGGTAAAGCAATCGGAAACAGGCTAGACAATCAGTCATCTCAAACTGTCAAGTTTTAAGCAGAGAACATTGATTTTAATGGTAATTTCTGCATAAAAATTAATGGCGCAATAAAATCTTAATTTGGAGTTTCAGAACAAATAATGTAATAGTAAAAGGCAGCATCCTGGAGTAATTTGAATTAGGCCAGTGGAATCAAACTCTCCCCACTGAGATGCCTTTAATTGATCATCCCCGTAACAGCTGGTTTACAAACATATCCTGAGAGCGCTTGCTGCCCTGGCACCTTCCAGGCAGCACATCCAGCATCGGTATGGAAACCAGTACGTCCCTCCACGTTCCTTCTGGGTCCCGTTGAGGAGATGATAGGGAGGAAGTAAATCAAGCACAGTCATGTGGTTGGTTCAACATGAGTCTTTGAGGTTTGAACAGAGGAAAAACATTCTCCCGCAAGAAGCAGAAACCACGAGTCTAAAATTAGCCGAGCCCTTCAGATTGGCAATAGGCAAGTGGTGAATCCCTCTGGATCCTCCGTGCTGACAGCACTATTAATACATCAGCCGAGTGCTTGGGTGAGGGTGGGGAGAGTTGTGTGTGCGTCGGGAGTAATATGTTTTCGACGTCTGGTCTCGTTCGTCGGAGTGATACCGGGGGCTGAGCTGTGATACAGGGCAGGAATGCTAGAGACTTTTTCTGAAATGTAAAAAAATTTGCTGCTTCTTACTTAATTACAGTCATGGCAGTTGCTATGTTGAAATGCTGCTTTAAAAGCCTTTGTGAGTAATTAGTGTCAAAAATATAAGATCTACAAAGCCATAAACTCACAGCTTGGTAATATTACCAAGTACTAATTAAAAAAAGAAAAAAGAAAAGTCTCTCTTTTATGATAAGATTTCCAGCATAGCAAAAGATAAAAACGATGCAATTTGCAGATGATAGGAGGGGAAAAAAAGGAAACCTGAGAGAAGGCTTGAGGAGAGAAAAAAGTCAATATCAACAAGGCTGTAGATCTCCGGGTGATTTGGTAATGGTAAGGGTAAGGGTAAGGGAAGTGAAATATTGGAGTCTGAAGACAGAAATGTAGTCAGGAATATATCCTGGGAGCATCCTGTGCTACGAAACAGAGATAAGGTTGAAGATCAGGCATTATGGACGAGAGGGATAAAAATACTGCTGTATTTGGGACTAAATAACCTGACACAGCTCTCAGGAGCAGTAAAATATTTCAGGAATGCCCTAACTGGCAGAAATAGAGATATCGCATGCTAATCCGCAAGTGTACTGTGGCATCTTGTGAGGGATGTGCGAGATCCCATCCGTATTCCTCCTGACCAGTCTGGACCCCTTACTGGACTGGTGTTCCAGAAGCAGACCCACTCTGGCAGAGGGAAACCAGGCTCACACGTAGCAGCTCAAGAGAATTTGGTTATACTGAGGTGAGGTGTTTATCCTTTGGAAAAAAGATTAAGAAGAGACCTCATTAAGGTATAAAGAAAACCCTGCTGGGAATAAAAGATCAAGGCTATTTGGGTTATTGTCAAATACATGTGTCAAGGGACATAAAGCTAGTCTGAAGAAGGACCTGAATTCTATGAAACGTAAGCTGAATTTTTTTTTTTAACAGCACTTAATAATGCAATTATAATAACAACTTGTGCTTTCTTATGCCTTCCAATTTAAGATCTGAAAGCACTTCACAAACATGAATTAAGCCTTCCAGGACCATTGTGAGGTACAGCAAGTATTCCTCTATTTTACAAACTGAAAAACCGAGGAACAGCATGTGTACAAGGCAGCACAACACGTGCAGGAATATGTCTTCATTTTAATCAAGTTGGGCATCGCCTCTGGGCTTTGCCTGCTCACCGGGTGCCGTCCTGCAGCTGGTGCAGAAGCTGTCTCCTGATTGACTCTGCATAGTTCTTCATACCACACCTTCCTGCTTTCTGATACCTTGACCTTTGTGGAGATGGTGAGGCATTTATGAATGGGAAGAAGAGCAGTGGAAGGTGGCCACGTGGCTGTGTGTTGCCCCATTGATGGCTCACGCTACTCTGAGATCCTGGGTGTCCCTCAGCACCAGCAGGTTGAGATTTTCTGTCCTCAGCCTCACTAGCATTATGGTGCGTGCCAGCAGCATCACAGGAACCCGGGGCAAAGGGGGACTTCTAGGCCATTTACATCTGATGTGGCTTGCAAATAACTGTATTTAGAGTGCCGTTGTGCTGTCAAGGGAAGTCCCTTCCCCTGGCACCCTGCACCATTCCAGATACATGGCTGAAGGCCAGGGGAACTAGAGGCTCATCTTTTGAAGTGTTTCTCAAAGGTTTCTGTTCTCATTTCCAACTTAACAGAAGCATCTGCAGGCAGGTGGCCATTTGGGACCAGGAGCTGTGCTGTTACAACTGTACCAGCCATGGGAGCGAAGCTGCAGATGGTTTCGTCGCACGTCACAGGCTGTTTTGAGTCTGGAGTTGTGTGCTGCTCTTTTCACCTTGACAGCGCTCTTGTGGAGGGACCATTAGTATGGGTGGCAAGTCAGCGGGAAACAAAATTGTCCTGCCCTTAACAAGCTGGCCCCACCTGACCTTGAAGACATTATTTTGTTTCCTGAATGTTTTAAATTAAGTGGTTTTCGACTTAAGGTGGTTACATATAAATTGGTTGGGATAAGCTGAGCCCAGCCGGTGCCTGTTAACTCCCCTGGTGCCACATCCTGTGCCTGCCATCCTGTTCACCAACACAGGTTTCGTCTAGATAGTGCATTTTCTCCTTATTTTTCCTTACTCTGCCCCTCTCTGTAGCATGAGAATACAGGCCAGCCTGCTTCAACAGGCGTGCCATGCACGAAGCTTGGGGTCTTGGGTTTAGTCTGTTTTGGTGGCTCGTGGGTAAGCAGGACCTAGGGCAAGAGTCTGCAGGAGGGAGCTATACTTAGGAGGAGATGTTTGCACAAGTCCTCCATGGCACGTGTTGCCTACTGTGTTTGTTTCTATACCTTGAGTTCATCCTCTAACACTGAGACCACATACAGGAATGTTTCTGCAGGTTGCAGAAAGAACTAATTTGTGGTTTCTTCTTCATCATCCAGAGGACCGAATATCCCTGGGATGTTACTGGCATTTTTTCTAAAGGCTCCTTCACAGGAAACCATTCCTAGAAAAATTATCTACCTCATTGTTATTCATGCCAAAATGTTGGGGCAATCTTACTTTTCTTCCACCATGCAGCTAATCACTGCATGGGGCTGTGCTTGCAACTTCAGCAGCTCACCATTGTTTGTTAGAGATTAAAACATAAAAATTGGTGGTGTCATCAAATCAGTGCAGCTAGTGAAATCAAAGCCTCAAACACAATCAGAGGTCTACATGTCTGTGCTGGTTTTGACTGGGATAGAGTTCATTTTTTCCATAGTACCTTGCATGGGACTGTGTTTTGGATTTGTGCTGAAAACAGCGTTGATAACACAGGGATGTCTTCGTTACTGCTGAGCAGGGCTTACACAGAGTCAAGGGCTTTTCTGCTCCTCACCCCACCCCACCAGCGAGGAGGCTGGGGGGGCACAAGAAGCTGGGAGGGGACATGGCCAGGACAGCTGACCCCAACTGACCCAAGGGATATTCCATACCATATGGCGTCATGCTCAGCATGTAAAGCTGGGGGAAGAAGGAGGAAGGGGGGGACGTTCAGAGTGATGGCGTTTGTCTTCCCCAGTCACCGTYAYGYGTSATGGAGCCCTGCTTTCCTGGAGATGGCTGAACACCTGCCTGCCGATGGGGAGTAGGGAATGAATTCCTTGTTTTGCTTTGCTTGTGTGCATGGCTTTTGCTTTCCCTGTTAAACTGTCTTTATCTCAACCCACGAGTTCTCTCACTTTTACCCTTCYGATTCTCTCCCCCATCCCACATCCACCGGGGGGGAGTGAGCGAGCGGCTGGGTGGGGCTTGGTTGCTGGCTGGGGTTAAACCACAACAATGTCTCACGGAGGACAAAGCTGCAAGAGCAACAGAATAGCTGTGCTCCCACTGCTGCTCTGATCCCATTGGTGACATTGGTGGGGGAAATCGGATTGCTGCATTCCTCCAGTCTGTCTTCTACACCAAGAGATACTGAACACGTCAATAAACAATAGAAAACAAGGAGGGCGTGTATTCAGAAGCACTTCAGRCTTTGGGCTAAGTATGTCTAGAGAGTTTGCTAGGAACAAAAATCTAACTGAAATCAATGGCAGCGTATCTGCTATTTAATAGCAAGCCAATACGGCGCGGCACTGGAGTACAGCRTGTTCTCACCTGCCTCTGTGCTAAATGGACAACCTGCTGTGAGCTGATCCAGATGACAAGTGTGCATGTGAATTACACCCTCTGGAAGAGAGGCAGAGATCCCACTAGCTAAGCCTACGTCGGAGTGAAAAGACTGGAACCTCCTGGCTGGTCTGAACTGGGGAAGAGGTGTTTGCAGCCACTTCTGGTGCATATCAGTAGCAGCGGTGTGTGCAGAAGGAAATAAGGGCTATTCATCTCCCAGATAGATATGGCACTTCAGTGGAAGATGGGGTTGAATTTTCTGGCAGATCCTCTCGCTGCCAGCAGCACCTCTGCAATGTCCAGACTGAGCTGGAGCCAGCTGTTTTTCATCCAAGCACTTGCTTTACCCAGGCGCTCGGCTGTTTGAGTGATGGCTGTGCTCATCTTTAATGTAGATTTAGGGCTGGGTGTCAACGTACTGTTGAGAGTGAGTTGTGGGCATCTCCCAGACTCCCTTGGTCTGACATTATTGTTGTATTAGGAGGGAAAAAGAGGATAAAAATCTGCAACAGCCCTGGCAACCATGGGAGAAGGAACAATTGTCCATCCCAACCTGGTTGTTACCAGTCTGAGCATGGAGTCAGCCTAATGCCGTTTGGATCGCTGCTGCCAGGTCTTTGGGCCAGCCAGGGATGGAGGCCACAGACAGAGACAGGCTGGACTAGATGGTGTCCTGTGTCAGTGGCTGCGCGGTCCCAACACTATCTCTGTGTGATACCCTGACTTAGAGGGAAGATGGAGGGTGACGGCAGAGGTGAGGTGGTGCTGCCACGCTTTGAAGGACACTCCTCTGTAAAGAAAGATTAGAAACAGGCTGGTGGTAAGACTGTGTGCAATGAGATATGACTGCTTCTGCACCAGCAAGTCCATGTTATGGTTGAGGGTCAGTATTCAGCACTGGGACACATGGAGAAGGTTCAGGTGTCTGAGTTAGCATTCAAGTTAGCTTCAGGTGCAGCCAGTGCTTTCAGGACATGTGTTTGCACAGCTGAGCCGAATTCTGGTAAGATGGTCATCATATTTGCTACCAACCTAGGCAGCCCCTGCTACGGACCTTGAAAAATTGTCAAGGGTTTGGGTTTTTGCTTCTGTAATGTATGCTGGCAAGCTGTGACAGGAGAATGTGCTTGAATCGAGGCTGAACTAAACTCTGAATGAATTGGTGAGTTGATTTGCTATCTTGTCTTATTCCAGCCATTGAGATTTTGCAGATCCCACAGCCAAATGAAGGGTCGTTGCAGTGACGGTGAGGATAAGCTGGGACACGGTGCTGCCATTGTTAGTATTCAACTGGAGTCGTGCAAGATCAGAACTCTAATCTCTTGTTCGCACGATTCAACCGTTGTAGGTTATCAGCGAATCAAGGTGACCTCTAAAGCAAGGAGGCCACGTGGGAGACTCTGTAGCTCTAAAGAGGGAGGCCAGCTGCGTTGCACAGCAGAGCTGGTTGTCAGCGTACTCATCCTGCAACTGGGCATCAGCATGTTTGGGAGGTCCAGTAAGTCCATCAGTCATTAGGAAGGAGAAAGAGGGGAAGCTGTGACCTCTTTGTAATAAGTAAAAATCCTGATATTGTTTCTGCTCTGCTGGTTGCTTTCCCACTGAGCTGTCCTACCTGGACCCTCTGATGGAGCAGCTACTCTTTCCTTACAACTAGGAGCTCCTTTTTGGCAGCTCCCCTTGCAGCCTGGCTGTCATGGCTCTTAGTCTTCTCATCCTGAAATGCCCTTACAATAGTCCTGGATTTCCCTGGGAGAAATTCCTCATATTTCTCCCCACACTCAACAGAAGTGTCAGCATCCACATGATTTCTTACGGCTCCGAGACTGCCTTCCACCGGGAACCTGCCTGCACCAAAGTCCCTGGCACAGTTTGAGCTGCAGTTTTGTCTGATCCTTTTAAGAGTTGGGAATGGCTGTTTTGATGTCTGATATCTATGAACATGAAAGGCTCCTTTCCCTCTAACTGTGCATTGGGCAGGGCAATGCCTGTCTGTCCTAATCAAAAATGTAATCAAAGATCTCACTTCTCGTAAAAAATGTATTAAAAAGAAGAAACGGTGCAGCATATTTCTATTGGCTTCGCTGCTGGTTTGCTCTGGTTTCTACTTCTGTGCTGCTCCCTCCTGTCTTTCACAAAAGAACCCCCACCTCAACTTTCCCCATGTCTTGAGAGGTTCAATTGCAAAATGTTGAGCTCTGAAAACAAAAAAAATCATTGTATTTGATTCAAGTGAAATATCGATTGTCCTTGAGTTCCCGCACCGCAGATATTGGCAGCGTTTTGTCAGCGCAAAGAGTGAGTAGAAAGATCACAGCAAGGAAATAAATATTCCAACTGGAAGGAAAAGAAGCTGAGGCAGGAAAATAGCTGTGCCCCATCGCTCCCTCTCCCACAGCTGCTTCTTAATAAATGGTCTGTTGACCTGATGTTAACGTTTCCAGTTTACAGTAAGCAGCATTTGCCTTAAACAAGATACTGATAAAGTGAAACGAGGGAATAGAGGGGGTGGAGAGCAGATTTGCAAAACATGCTGGAGTGAGAAAGTCGGAACATACCGTGTGTGTCTCGGGAGTGGGAACATGCCTCAGTGTGTGAATAAATATATAATGTATAGACATATGCTCTCTCTTCTCAGAAACGGAGTTTTTTGAGTAGTCCCAGATTGTGCTGCTTCCAGTAGCACGGCAAAGTAAAAGGCAGGGCTTTTGCATGAAGGCTGTCGGAGTTGGTGATTGAGGGGTCGGAGGATGGTGGTTTGGACGGAGCATCCTCGCTGATGGAAAAGGAGGCTGGTCGCATCGGGCCAGCGTGCGAGGAGCAAGTGGTCTGTCTGGAGAGACACAATGAACTCGGGTTTGCTCATTTTCATCTCGCAGACAAGGCTAATACTTCGCTAATGGAGATCATATTTTCACACAAATTCAGTTGAGAAGAAAGAGCACGGGAAGAGGAATCAGATAAGTGTTAGCACAAAGTTATTTGTTAAATGGATTTTTTATTGTTTTCTAAGAAGCCTGCACAGAACTGTTGTCCTCTTTTTAATTCCTCTTCTGGCATTTGTTCCCTTTTTCACTGCCTCCACAATTCTCCTATTCAAGTCGAAAAAGCCACCTCCGAAAGACCAGTGTAACATTAGCAGAAATTATTAGCAGTAGTGATTTCAATATTCAAATGGACATAATATTTAGTAATAGACTGGGAGTTGTATAAATAGAGTATGAATGCCTGGTAATGAATCATATCAATAATTTTCACATACAGACTGTGCCTTACATTTCTCAAAGGCCTTTACAAATACCAATTGATTCTCACAGCATGCCTGCTTGGTGGAGGAGTTGTTATTAGTTCTAGTGGAGGGTGAGGGTATTGAGATGCAGAGAAATGATGCTGCTTGTGTAGTTCATGCTGGCACCCAAAGTGAGGAATAAAGTCGGAAGCTCCTGACTCCCAGGTCTTAATCATGGGACTACGCAGCTCTGTATGATTTCTTTGGCATGGCTGGAAGTGGTGGTCCTCATGGACGGTGGCATGAGGAAGACAGTCTTTGGCAGACCCCAGAGTCTGGGGCTGACGGGATGTGGGTGAAGGCAGGAGTAATGCACAGAGAATGGCAGAACTGGTCTCGATGGTGCTGTGCTTTAAGCTTATAGTCAGGAGTAGCACCTGTGCCCCACACAGGTAGGGGCTTGGCAGTTTTTGGACCTAGAGAAACATGGTTTTCCATGCAGAAAAGTGGCAGCTAATGCAGACATACTCCAGAAAGAGAAGGGGACATCTAGACTTCAGCAGTGCTTTGTAATTCTCACCCACCTCGGTCAAGGAGGGTAATAGCTAAAGGGTACCTGAATTACTGGAAGTCTCTTTTCTAGCGTAGCATCCTACTCAGCATTCAACACATTGACCATCTCTATTTTACTGTTGCCCTTCTTAATTCTGCAGTAAATTGTTCCAGCCTTTAATGTCTCTCCCAGTGACCCGGGGATGCAGTCAGTGATGGAGATCTTCTTCAGAGGAAGGAGGCAGGTTACATAACACATGCCTCAAACAAGGGAAACCTAATTTATCTTTTGCCCTCATTTTGAACTGAATTCACCAAGGCTGACTGACTGCCCAGGAGAAGAGAACATGCTCTCAACTTGTATAAAAACATGACACGATACTTCTAGCCTTTTTTTTTTTTTAAAACACATCATATTTTGACATCTTACTTGCTGTTTTGAGTGACACTGTACACTGAGAAGTTGTCTTTAAGCTGGCCACAGTGGCACTCAGCTTTTTATTCTGAGAGGTTACATCATTTCTGAACCCATCAGCATGTTAGGAGTCCTCTAAATTGGCAGAACATGCACTACACTGCACTTGTCTATATTGAATTTCTTCTGCTGTAGCATTGCCCAGTGACCCAAATTTCACAGGTCGTCCTGGTCCCTCACAGTTCTCCACACTCCTGACCCACCTAAGTCATTTTTCCACCTCGTAGTTTTTTCTGTCTCCTAAGTTATCAATCGGTGGGCTGAAACTATCGATTCTTGTCATCATCTTGCCACTCTCATCCCCGGACCTCCATGGAGGTTGGCAGGAGACCAAGGGTGGAAGGATCATCCAAGTTCCTCTGGAGCTGAGAGGCAAAGGAGGGATGGGCAACCCAAAGCAACATCTTTCCAGAGCTTAATTGCTGAGCCCCAACCCCAGTTCAGCAAACTCCCGCCGCTCTTCATACAGGGGCCAGAGGTAGAAGGTGGCAACCTGGGGCCCACAGCCCAGAGTCAAATTTTGCACCTTGGACCTGTGGCCTTTGCAAAGAGCATGTGTGTTTCTCAGGGCCATCCCACAGAGCCAAATTTTAGCTGTCAAGCTTTAAGGACTGTTTTGACAAGCTTATTGAGCAACTTCATTGTCTTATCTTCCAGATGAGACTTGGCCACACCTATTCTTTTAAATCTTTTTTTTCTGCTACCTCCTTATTAACTTATAGTTTAGCATGGAGTTTTACCTTTCACTGCCCAGTTTCTAAGATACATTAATACTCTTTTTAAATGATCTTTACCTGAAGCTTTTTGATAGTCTATTTAAAGAGTATTTGCAGTTTCATTAACTCTTTCAGAGAAGAATGTGTATATTTGTGTCAAGAGGACTTTCTTCTACACATAAGCTGTGCTCTCCCAGCCGGATTATGTTATATTTTTCAAGGCTCTACCCCAGGTATTTTGTTCCATGAACTGAGTCTAGCATGTTTAGGGAATAGATCTCCCCGCCCCCCCCCCCCCCTTCTCAAGAAAAAGAAAGCAAAAGGAAAACATAGCAACGACAGCATGGCAACAGCAGCTGCTGCACAAAAGAAAAATAGGCAAACAGACTTCCGAAACATGTATTCACTGTTAAGCTATTTTTACTGGTTGGTGAGTATGTGGGAGTATTATAACAAAGTAAGTGAGAAAATAGCTTACAAATAATTCATAAGAAACTTTAGATGAGAACATATCTTAATGACTTCAGCCTCCTAGCTAGCCGTCATGCTCTATGAATCTCCACATGCACAAACCTAAAGGTCACCTCTGATCTACGCTATTTATATATTGCAAATTCATCCATAGACATGTATATAAAATTCCATACAAGAAATAACGTCAGTGGAGCATTAAGGTTAAATAACTGGGCACTAAAAAGTAAAGAATTGAGCATCCCTGCATAGCGACTTAAGAATAAATCCATCTCATTATGTCCGCCTCTGCCTTTGCACCTTAGCGGCAGAGGTTTCCCGGCTGTGTGGATGCGGAGGGGCCCCGCAGCCTGGATGTTTCTGGAGGACTTGCAGGAGCTGTACGTGGCTCCCACCTCCTCTGCYGACCTGCTGTGTGACCCTGGGCCCTTTGCATCGCTTCTCTGGGGACCTCTTTTCCCATTCACCTTTTGTCTGGAGCACACAGGCCGGAACCTCCAGCRCAGAAACACTCATATTTGCATCTCTGGGCAGAGCTCAGCCACAGGTGGGGCCATGTATATGCTGAAAAGTGACAAAAGGAGAATGAATAGCATCTTCCCTGATCAGCCTGAGAAATGTTATGCTTCACCATCCCCTCCCCAAGGTGCCCCACTCTCACTGCAGACTAGTAAACTGTGGGAAGTCTTTAACTAAATTCAAAATAATTCATCAAGAACTTGAGAGAAACAGCCTCAAAAGTGTTGAACTACTTTACAGTTGCAGCCCGATCTGTTGTGCTGCGTGAGCCCTTTTTTCTGCTGAGATATGATCCATGGGAGACTGAAGGCAAACACAGCCTCTTAAGTCTCCTCCGCAATCCCGATGCTTTTATTGGCACTGAGAGAAACACAGCTCAGCCCTCTGCAGCCAAAGCTAGATTCATTTGCCTTTAGAAACAACACAAATCTGTTTTCCTGGTTAAATAAAGTCATTTGCAGGGTCCTGTTGTGGGAACGATGTGTCAGCTTGTCCTGAATGGAGCAGTCATTAGGATGAATAGGTTGGTTGTTGGGCTGGAACAGCCCTCTGCACACTGAAGAGCCCTTCCCAAGACAGGCTGAGCCCTCGCTCCGGTACTGCGCCCGCAGCCGGCGTGGGATGGCTGCAGGTGCCTCTCTACATCACTGCAGGCTTTATTGTGGGCATCCCCTTTCTACACCGTTATGCGGAGTTTATGATTGATTTATTGCAAGATGTTATTAATCCCACATCTCACACGTTCCTTTCCAGCCCCGTGGTTTGAGAAAGCTCTGGTTTCTACAGCAAAGGAGGCAAATGGGACTCGAGCTCCAAGTCCTTTGCATGGTTCTGTGTTGCCTTGCAGACGTAGGAAGCCCATTTCTTCTTGTCTCTCAGTCTCAGGTAATGCTAGTGCTTCCCTACCCTTCAGAGGTGTGACGAGCAATGACGAGCTAATGTTTTTAATTCTCCTCATTGCTGTAGACTTACTCATTCTGGAAAGTTTGGTGTGTAACTGGTAGGGAAGGAGGTTGGTGAAGTTCTCCAGATGACGTCAGGAATGAGGAAGCAGCAGCTGAAGTGGTTTGGTTCCCTTTGAGGCTTTTTTTCAAATGAAGTTGAAAACAAGCAAGTGAAATGCAACGCTTAGAAGCACTTTGTTTGTAAGATTCTTTCTGGTTTTAAATTACTTCATTTAAACATCTTTGTCTATGAAACCTCCAAGGAAACTCATCCGCTTGTTTTCTCATCTGCATCTTCTGCTTTCTGTGTGTTTTTTACACAAGAAAGAATGCAAGTATCTCATGTACATTTATACATACACAAATAAATGTAACTTGAATTTAAAATACAGGTTGGTTGAGCAGGACAGAGGTCACTGATCTAAAATAGACCTGCCACCTTAGTTGGGAGGTGCTCTGTATTATGGCACTCGTTTGCTGAGGTCTTTTCCTGTGGCCTTCTGTAACATCTGAATATATATTAACACTGTTTCTACAACGTATTTAGAGCACAAATAGCCTAGATTCGAGGCATTTGAAGAAATACGTCTTGACTCTTTTGCTGTTTTGTTTGTATTTTTAGCTTGTGAAAACAATTCTCAAGAGCATTGTTAGGTGTATCATAGCAGGAACACCTCTGGGCGTGCTGGGGAATGTGTGAAAGCAGATTTTGAGAGCTTTTATTTTCACACCATGTTTCAGTTCTTGTAGTGATAAATGTTTTCTGGACTACAAACCTGGAGCATCCCCCGCCCTTGCAGGTCTTGCTCCTTGAAATATAAAAGGGTTTTTTAAATTTCGGGAGTTTGCTTGCAGTAGGGTTGTGTCACTCTTAGCCAGCAACAGGGCTGATCAGCTGTGTGGCAAGCAGCACAAAATGGAAACTGCTGTTGATCTTAGCAGCTGATGGCATTAGACAGGTAGAATTCATGCAGGACCTATGGCAGAGAGGAAAAGTAGTGGCATAGCATGGGAAAAAACGAGGGAGGAACAGATCTTTTAGGCAATTGTGCATTGGCAGTTGTCCTACGACTCAAGACAAGCCCAATATTCTCTACCAGAATTTTTCTCTGTACTTTCTGGGCTGTGTCCCATGTCCTTCAGCAGGTGGGATGAATGCTGCCGAGTGCAGACAGCTGGGAGAGAAGTGTTTGGAGTCCCCCCGAAAAAAAATTATCTTAATTCAGGGCAGTACTTGGACTGTGTCGGGGAAGAAAATGGTTCCTGCTCCTTGCATGCWGCATCCTGAATCTTCCTCTACTCCTGCAGGTAGAACCAGCCTGTGCAGGCACACGCCTAGCTTTAATAGTCTCGTTTTGTTACATGCCCAACCAGTATGTGCTCCTTTCAGCCGGACGCAGAGCATCCTGCAGGGCGAGTGAATGTTAGATGGTGGCTTTATTGCTGCAGTGTCGTAACCACAGACAGCCCAATTATTTCAAATGGGCCTCAGCCAGTATCTTCAGATTTGATTAAGAACTTTTTGAAAGATAAGAAGCATTTAGAGCTAAGGGTTGGCTCCAGCCTTAGTTATTTACATCGGGGTGGGGGGGGATAAAATCTTTTATTAGTGTCACTGTTTAAATATTTTGGCTCTCTATTCCAATATTGTGGCAAGAAGGAACCATATGTGTTCCTAGAAAGAGAGCCTAGTACAGCCGTTAATCAGGAGAGGATCTATTAATGTATTAAGATTCAGAATAATGAGCAAAAACAGCATACACTGGAGAGACTAACACGTATCTTTAGTCTGCAGTTTTCAAATGTTTGGAAAATGTTATATTCCTCCATCTTTCTAAAGCTGATTTTCTGCCAAAAGAAGTTCTCTTCTGCTGTTAATTTTAGAAAGGTTAAATCTATTTACAAAAGCAAACATAAGCATGGAGTGAAGAAAACCAGGAGGATGTGGGGAGTAACAGGCTCCCAGGCTGCAGAGTTCACGGCAGGAGCTGATCTGGCAGGGAAACCTGTAGGCATGTCCTTTCCTTTCCTTAACGTTATGCAGAGTGGGGGACGTGCTTGGAGAAGATACGAAGCCCAAGCTCCATACCAGCTCCCCACCACCACCTTTCCCCAGAAGACACTGGACGACATATGTGTACGTCTGCAGATCGCTATTGGGCTTTAGGGAAGATTGCCCAAAGACTTGGCACAGGAAAAGGGCAAATTTTAAAGAGCTCGAGAGTAGGAGAGGTTGCTGGTTGAGCAGCTTGGTTGCCTCGAGGTCATTGCTAATTAGCGGCATCTTGCCTAAAGAAGTGAACATTACATTTTAATGCTGCTATGAAAACCAATCATGCTGTCTCCCCTTTGCATCCCATGCTACTGCCTGCTTTGCTGTGGCATCTGGAGCAAGCTGCACAAGGGAAGGGAAGAAAGCCCTCTTAAAGGATGTGGAAGGATGCTGAAGTGGTAGCAGAGCTCAGATGAGAGAGGCTGGAGCATGACAGCTGTTACTGGATCATGCAGAAAGCCTGCCAGCGAAAATGCATCAATTTGTGTGATATCCGGGTGTCTTGTCTTCTGTTTTCATAATTGCATACATGGTGTCTGCATAAATCTTCCCCCGCCCCTGCACCTCCAGCGAAAGGAGCTGACTGGCGGGTGGCAGCACATCAGTGGGAGAACACCAGCAGGAAGAGACAACCAGTCAGATGTGTGTCAGATGGGGAGGGCCAGGGCCCGAGGCAGATTCCTCGGAGGTTGCTCGAACATGGTGCATGCACTAAATAGAAAACCTCTCCTTTTCCCTACGGGAAGAGGAGCACGTTCATCCAGACATGAGAACCAGCAGTGCTGTCTTGCCATGTTCTTCAGTAGGTTAGTGCCAAATGACAGCACAGGCAGCAACAGCAGAAGCTTTCAGCAAATGCGTCGTAGCCCAAAGGTCTGAGTCTCCCCTCAAGGGATACAGTGGAATTTCTTTTCCTTTTTCACTGAACACTGAAATCTTCCTATTTATTCACTCCTTAGCTGCAACCTCCRTCTCGTCAGCTGTGGGCTTCCTTCTTACGGTGAGATCAGATCTGTTTGAGGAGAGAGGAGTCCTGTGACTCTTTGTTTCACACTGGGTCTACCATTAAAAGCCCATTTCTTGAATGCAGAATATATGCAACCTGCACAGGCCAGTTGACTCGTTTCCTTACTATCTTGGTCTTCCGTTTTTCCTGCCCGTGGACTACCAGTCTGGTTGAGTAACTCCACAAATACAGCTACTGGTAACCACGAGCTCCATGCACTTGAAAGTCTTGAAGTTGAGAAAGAAATGGTGAAATTTTTTTAAATAATGACATCTTCTCCCCCAGTATAAATCTTGACTTGTGGCTACAGATGCAGTCTGAGAAATGTGCTTCCCCACAAGGGGTTTGTGAACTTTTAAGGGTTAAAACTCATTCTTGAAGACACAAGAAAAACATTTTGCATGTTCAAAATCAACTTTCCTTTCCTTCTTTGACTTTCTGGGTACTGACGACTCATGCTCACTTTGGTCCTGTTGACAGTCATGCCGATGACAGCRATTTCAAATGAAGAAAACCGAAGAAAATGTGAGCCAGCAAAAAAGCAAGAGCAATAAAAGCGCCTTCCGCAACTCACGCTAAGATTGTGAAATTCGGTTATTGATGTGCAACAGCAGCTAATGTTATTTCCAAAGCCAACACTTAAATTCCACTTTGGCAGATCATAACTATAACCAAGTCACACAGTCCCATAGGAGGAGGTAATTATTGACCAGTTCTTGCTCCTAGTTGAGCGGTGGCTTTGGTCTCCGTAGCACTGACTGTAATGCAGAGCACTGGCTCTGCGCAGACGTGACTAATATGTGTCACCAATTTCCTTGATGTAAGGCTTAAACCTGCATTTTAGTCCGGGGTGCCAGACGATGACAAACAAGAGCTAGAAGAGGGTAATGAATAAACATGGTGAGAATTTCAGCTGTAATCTGCCATCAGGTCCATCTGTTACTCCTTCCCCCACAAGCCTTGCAAACTCAATGATCCGGGAACAGGCATGCTCCATATACTGTCCCATCCTTCAGCCACGTATCTAAGGTCTAATTGTCTGCTTGTCGTTAAGTTTATCACTTATGGTCTCTTGAGCCATTATTGGTCACAGGATCTTCTTGTTCAGTTCTTTAGCCTTCCGTCCGCCCTGCTCATGACAAGACTTCCAGAAGGATACCAAAAAGATGAGGAGGATAAACGTATTAATCACACGCTGGTGTCTGCTGTATCGCAGAGTAGTAGTCGCTCCAGTGAGACATGACTCGCAGGCGTGTGTAATCTGCTCATTTAACTGTTCCAGTGTGCACTCACCCTCTATCTCTTGAAAACTAGATGCCTAGCTCCCAAAGGGAGTTCTTTTCCAGTTGGCAGCTGGTGAGTTCTGAAGTCTGTATGACTTATTTGTACCCTGTGTCACGTGCAAGCACTTCAATTAGGGTGAGTCTTAGGTTTTCCTGCTTATTTGCTCTAATCTGGAGAAGGGAAAGCAGAGGCCCTGGCAGGAGCATGATGCAGAAGCAGCTAAACAGAGGAACAGCGCATGCCTGGTGTGACTCAGTGAGCGGTGAAGGCTCCAGCAAGTTCTGCCTGTTGGTGAGCGGTGGTTTGCTCTGGGGAGCGGATGCCGATCTCCCAGGCAACACGGCAGCTTGCAAAAAGTTGCCATCAAAATTCACCGTGGTTTCAGCCGTCTTTCGTCGATGCAGGGTTTTGCAAACTTAGCTGCTCATGTTCCCTTATAGATCTCGTGCTCACAGCTGCAGTTCACAAGTGGAGTATCTCCCCGCTTTGGGAACCGGGCCATCTTAATTAAAGCCCACACAGATGATTTTTTTGCATTTCTCCCATAGGTGCTTCCTTCTCATGTTCCAGAAAGTCCATGTTCTTGGTTCTCTGCTCCTCCGTTGCTTCCAGCTCTCCTCCCAGAAAGGGAGATGGAGAGGAATGTGATAAGCAACTTGGCTGGTTAATGAGATCAGTTCCCTGTCTAAATGAGGGATTCTTGTGCACTGGGTTCATTTGCCAGTCCCTGGTATCTCCCTCAAGTTGTCTGTCTGCTTCTGGCTCTCCTGGGAGAGAGGTTTGGGACCTGGTTTAAGTTGCACCTACTTTTCGCTTTGTGCCAAGCCACCACATTCATCGGGGCCAGGCACAGACCAGAAACTGCCTCTGGATGGCAGGGCTGGAGAGCTACGTGAGGCTGTGATTTGGCTGGGAAAACAGAACTTAAATAACACCCAGTCCCTAGTATTGCAGGCTACAACTGCAGAGTCATTTCAGAGAAAGTAAGGGGAGATTTTTCTCTCCCTAATTTATGTCCCTCCTGCATATGGCTTCTATGGAGTCGCTAATGTTACAGACAGATGGGTTGGCATTTTACTAGACAGAACACATGGGCTAGATGTTGTTAATGCTTGTTAGCTACTCACTCTGCAGCTTGACCAGTCCAATACGGTCACCTCGCAGATGGTTGGAAAGCTGCAGCCTGGGTGCTGGAGCAGTCCAGCTCTGCAGCGAGTGGTTGTGACAGCAGTTGGGATAACGTGTGTTTGGCTGCTTTTTCTGAAGGGCTTCGTTGCAGGTCAGAGAGAGCTGTGGCTGGGGGATCAGCACAGCTTTCCCGTACGTCAAGGAAAAACACTGATTTGTAAAGATCCTGTCCCTTTTAATGAGGTATTGGCTTTAAAGGCTTAATTTCATAGTTTGGATTTTTATAGGATGGGGTTGGAAGAATTCTGTGAGCTCTGTGCCTTGCTCTCATCTACACTCCTTCATGGTTGATGTTTATAAACATATTTGGCTGGTGAACACTATTTAGCAGTCCTGAGGCCTGTTAAAAAGTTATAATTTATGATCTCAAGCTCTGACTTACAGCCTACTGCCAGTATTAGTTTAGAGTGGACATCCCATGCAATTTTCCTTTCTCTGTAATGTGAATAGTCTGCTGTGATTTACTCTCACCAGTCCTGTATTCAGCTGAACCATTTCTAGGTATCACCTCAACAAATCTCCACAGAGTGAATCTCCTTGGTAGTTGGTTTGGAGATCCTCATCAGAATCTGTGGATGCAAAAGTAGATGCTACAGGTGAATCATTTATGTTACCATCTTCCCTCTTTGACAATACTGATGTTCAATTTACAGCATAATGGTGGGAGGCTGAATGCATCCTACAGATGAGACAGGGAATTTTAGTTTCAATACTTGTCCTTTAAAACTCTCAAAGCATTTTTGGAAATGGGTATTAATGCACACTGAGCAGTAGTTCTTCAAACCAATGATTTAAATTGGATATATTTGTCTCTGTCTGTCCTGAACTGTTGAGTAACATCATTAATGCACCCTGATAATAGCTGTCACATTTTACCCCGGGGGTTGCTCCTCAGTGATAGGTGAAATCACAGCAGTTCAAAGACCTGTCTTCCAGGATGAAAAGCTCTATAGGAATATTCAGATATAAAATAGTAATAGTATGAATCAAAAAATAGGCTTCCCTTATTTTAAAGCCTTTGATCTTACTTTTATGGCATCACATTTGACAGTCTAAAGGGCATTAACCTGTAGGAAAAACCTTTTGAGAGAAGATGCTGACTTGCCCTCCACTGCACAGAGCACCGTCCCCCAGGATTAACACCAACCAGTTTTCCCCATCGAGAGGGGTGCAGGTGCTTCAGCGCATGTCCCTGCTCTTTTTTACATTTTTCATCTTTTTACATCGGGTGCAGGAGAGCTCACATAGATCAAAACACGTAGCTGTAGGGAGAAACTCACTGCTGTGCAATACATCCCGCTCTGTGTTTCTCTGCTGCTGAGCTGATGCAGCATCCAGGACCCCATCACTTCTGTCGCTCATGTGCATAGTGCCTGGGTCGCGTTTCTGATTAGGATGGAAGTATATGAGCTGACCTCTTGCGCGGAAGACATTGTGGGACTGTGGTTCATCTCAATGTTGAATAATAAGAAAGAGAAAGGGAATGTTTGCTATAAATCTCAGTGCACGCAGGGCTGTTTCTCACTTATCCCACCCCAGCTTTCAATTTTGTTTTTGGCATTGCCAGGCGCTTGCTTTTCTTTGCTCAGCAGCTAAAAGCAGCTTTTTCATTACATTTCCTGGAAGGCCTTTTACAGGCATCCATCCCTCTCTGCCTCATAAATTCACTTTATATAGCAAGCTGGCGACACGGAGGTCAGAGGTCTTGGCAAGAAGCAATTATTATAAAGAAGTACTCTTCCTCTTTTGGGTTACAAAGAGGATATTAAAGGGGGAAAAGCTTCGCTGCAAACAAGGAACAGTCATTTGTGAAAGGTGGGTGACTTGATTGATGAAGAGCTGCACATCCTGAGAGAGCTACCTTGGGCAGGTGTCCTGTCAGGCCAGCTGAAACCTGCCCATTACCACAAAAAAAGAAGAAGGAAACCAGTAAACAGTTTGCTAAATAACCTCATAAATATTTCCAGCCATAAGCACATCTTGTGGTACAATTTGTTTTTTTGTTTTTTTAATATTTCTCTAATTTTAAATGAACAGCCTCTAATTAAAGTGATTTAGTGGCTACCTGGGGACCTGGTATTTGAGCAGTGCGTGATGCTTAGGAGAGATTGATTGGTGAGGCGTAACTCAATTGGGGGAATTTGATAATGATATCATCACCCGAGAGAGCCAAGTTTGAGCAATTAGATCTCGAAACCTTGGGTTTGCGTTGTTATAACTTCAGCAGGCAGTTTCCACATGTGCACGCACACACACACACACACATACTTTCCCTGGATATTTGCTGGGCACTCCAGTTTTTTGGCTGGCTCTGTGCTTGGTGGGCTGCCCTGTGTGTGTGTGTGTGTGCCTGTCCGGAGTGACCCATAGTGGTGATCTATCAGTTTTGCAGACCCATGGAGAGGGTGCCAGCCCGCACGGCATCTGTGCATCCCCCCTCAACATCTGCACGTGGACAAGGCAGCCTTTGACATTTAGAAAAATCTCAGCACCCGAAGCAAGAGACAGAAACAAAAGGATTTTCTCGTTTAAAAGTCAGAGCCGGCAGCTTCTGAAAAGATATTTTCCAATAGGTTTGTTGGGCTGTGACAAGGTTTATGTGTATTGATGGGTGCTGAGGTAGGTGGTGGGCGCCACGGGGAAGGCGTCCGAGGGAGGCGAGGGGCAGAGGCTCTGTGGTGCACACTGTGATAACGCTGCGAAGGTTTCGGGAGGTGATCAGATAGCGCGGCCGACCCTGAGGCCTTCTGCTGATGGGGGAAGGTGTTGGGGAAGAGGGAATGACTGTCCTGCGTGAAGAGGAGGTCTGAGGGATTTGAATGATGAAGGAAAATTGCCAAAGGGATCGATCTGGTGAGGAGATGTGCATAACCCACGTCAGAGTAGGCTTCAAGGTGGGGTGGAGAACACAAGGACAAGGGAAATGGCAGTAAGAACTGGGGCAAGGAGAGGAGAGCATGGCCACAGCATGGCCCGTATTGTCAGAGGAGCCTGTGGACCTGAACGGAGCAGGGAGAAGCCCTGTGCGGAGTCTCAGATGTGAACCTTCCCTCAGCACGCACGGGGCTGTTTGCTGTGTGTACTCAGAGCAGTTGTGCGTAGGGATGCAGCATGGACAGTGATTTATGGAAGGAGCATAGCAGATGAGATGGAGCCTCCACGATACATTCACTGGGTAAATGTCGCTGGGCAATGATTCACTTGCTCATTTTGACCCCTAATACATCTTAGCCTTGAACGTAGAGCTTGGCCGAGCGGCATCTGCAAAGCAAAGGCTTGTGACTGTGCCAAGGGGTGGAAAGCCATTCTGGCAGCCCTGCCAAAGTCCTAGACTTCACCCTTCCTCGCACTGAGGAGGTGTTTGAACTGGGGTTCCCAAGCTGAGCCACAACTCTCTTGCCTGCTGTGCCTGGCACAAAGCTCCACCGTCACTGTTGTCAGCTTGCCAAAAACCATTTGGAAATTCCACCTCAGTCACTCGGGTGTGTGTGTTTGAAGATGCAGGAGCGCATGTCCTGTGTAGATCGCACCCCTGAAGGCAGTTGTGCTTTCTTGGTGTGCAAATCAGAGGTAGAGTCTCCCCACTCTAAGCTGAAATCATAGAACAGCCCAGGCTGGAAGGGACCTTGAAAGATCATCTGGTCCAACCTTTCATGGGAAAGGGAGCCTAGATGAGGTTATCAGGTTGTATTGAATGCTGAAGCCCTCTTTTCCCTTTTTCTGCATTTCTACCCCATGTTTTCTCACAATACCACATCCCCAGGTCAGCCTTCTCCTTGGGGGCATGCAGCCACCCTCTTTTCAATCTTATTCCAGAGTCTGAAGGCCTACAGGACATTGGATCTTATGCTCAACCAGTATTTTTCAAGAAGCATCCTTTGCATGTTTAAAGTCACACTGCATGCCATTTTATAGCTGATGGCACTTTTGGAGCCAGAGTTAGGGAATCCGTTGTTTTTAGCTGCCAAAATATGTCAGAGAGAAGAGGAAAAGGGCATACAAGAAACTAAAAAATCGGTGTATCATCTAGTTCAGAGTGCAATTCTGAACCGTATGTTAGCTTGTAAATGACCGAAGAAGACACTGTCACACTTCTGATGTAGCTACCTCAGCTGGTGGAACAAGCGGAGAAGTAAATGCTAGGACTTGGCTTTCAGGGAGCATTCCTGTGCAACAGCAGCATGGGGACAAAGAGCCATCTCAGCAAAATCAGTGCAGTCAGAAGCCCTGTATGTTCCGTTGAAGTGACAACAGTTGATAGAGTCTCCTTTATGGTCCATACGTTGTGGCATTACCAGCCCGGTCTGGCCAGCTGCAGGTCCATCCCCCAGCAAGGACATTTGGGAATGCCCGTTGCTCCTCCGCATCTTCTGCGTTGTCTGCTCCTTGCTGAGATTGTCCCTGTTGGAGAGAAGAACTCGCTTTTCTACCATGCTGGTGGTTATTTGAGAGACTTTTATACGTATATCTAAACTATAAAGCCTTGAATAATTCACCAATTTCCAGGGTTAAGAGGAAGATTTATGATGTTTCCTTCTGGCAGGTGGCAGCTGATCTTGATTCTCATGGAAAAACAATTGTACTAACAGCTCCTTTCTCTGAGCAGATCCAGGAGCAGCTACTGCAAGTTTATGTTGCCATGTGGTAAATAGACCTGTCGTCTTCGTGTTTTACAATATAGTGAAATCTGCCCGCTGATCTGATTGCTCTATGGGGTAGCACAGCCTGCGAAGAGAAAAACGGGGTGTCACCCTTCAAATCTATGGCAGGAGTTGCATCCCCCTCCCCGCAGAACCGAGCGTGTGGTAACACAGGGCAAAGATTGATTTCCATTGCTTTTCTAGAAAAGGTCCCGATAGGCCTTAAATCAGACTGAACTGGCAACGGAGCTTAGCAAAAGCTGGAATCTTTCCTTTTGCAAGTATTTGAGATCTGAATAAAACATAACATAGACCTGAATCTCAGTAGTTTAGTGAGCCAGGCAGATTTTTTCCATGAATTAGAAGAAACCAATATAGGTCTACGTAAAGAGTACCTGTGAGATAGTATTCTCATAGTACTTAGCTTCAGCATCCTGGGCTGCTTTGTGCTCAGGGAAACTGGGGGCGCGGGGGGAATATTTGCATCTCTAGTGAAGCGCTGCACTTGGCTGGCTCAGCGCAGTGGGGAAAGGGGGAGTGAAGTGTGATGGTGGTCCCCGAAGTCTCCTGTTGCATTGACTCCTCTACTCATTGACTACGGGACGGATGGGGGTACTCACAGGCTCAGCTTTTCCTTCGACCCCGTCTATTCGGTTTGACTCTAAATCTTGATGCTTTTTCTTTCACACTTGTCTTCAAAAGCAACAGCACACTGTAGTGATGTAGCTCCGAGTAAGACATGTCAATAGTGTTGGGCGCAGAGCACTTACAGCTGCGTTTGAATATGCTCTGGTCTCTCCTGCCCCATTCCCACTCATGGACTGTCACCGTGGATCAGTGACACTTGTTTAGGTTCCTCAGCTGGGCATTTTCTACCTAGATGGGCTTGGGAAGCTTTTGGCTTCGTCTAAACTTTGAATTCCCAGGGATGCATCACCGGGGTGAATGGCAATTGCATTACATGGAGTGTGTCATGTGAATAGTTGGTATGTGCTGTCACCTGCAAGTTCTTGTCAGCATGGGTTGTGTCCAGGAGTTTTTCTTTGAGGGTTGAGACTTCTTATTAATTTAAAAAATTGATTAAAAATGAGTGGAGGGCATCCTAGCTATGACTGTGAAGAGGAGGACTTGAGCACCCTTACAGCTTTGAACCGCCATAAGAAAAATTTCATCTTTGTATCTTTCATAAATCTGGTTTTTAGAGCTGGAGTCGCAGGGATGCTCTGCATTGATCCAAACCGGCGTGAAACAACCAGACGCTGCAGCGTTCATTCAGCAGAGCATCCCCTCCAGTGTCCTCCCCCTCCTCACTCCCGCGCACCCCTGCGCATCCCCCTGCCTTGTCATGATCCCCTGCTCGCTCCCACTCCCACGCCACCCACCCCGCCGCTTCCCTCTCTGCCTGCGGCTCGCCGGGTGCACCAGGCAGGGTGCAGACTGGCATTTGAAAAGAAATCCTGTGAATTAATGGGAACATATTGCTATTATTTTGTATAATCACTTTATTTGTAAAGCACATGCTGCAAAGGTACTCCTGCTGTTGAACTCAAAGCAACAAATCTATATATCCCAGTCTATACTACATTATGAACAGATGGGTGAAGAAAAAAAAGCAATAAAAACAAATAATAAGAAAGGTAACAATGATAGCAATTTTAAAACACTCCCAGAAAAAAAAAAAAAAAAAAAACAAAAAACAAAACAAGTTTCTAAGTTTTTTTTAAAAGCAGTGTGAGATTGAATGAACTGAACTGCAAGTGCATCCATCCTCAAAGTTAGCATGTAAACATCTCCCGGCAGAGGAAGAATTGCCTTTTTTCCAAGTGGATGCCTTCTTGCCTTGTTCCTGTTGCAGAAGAGATCATAAGAAGCCTGGGTGAGATGTCTGGGTTGTGGAAGCTTTTTGAGTTTTTTTGATTTTTTGGAGTTCCTGGGGAGAGGGAGACCACGGCGGGGAGGATGGTGCCTCTCTTGACCATCCGACAACTGAGAGAAACCATGGTCCTGTTGAATGCAGTGGGAAATAACAGTCTTCTTAGGAGCATGTATTTGTTCACATAACTTTCTCTGAACAGTATTCTTCTGCCTCTGCTGAAGGAGGAAACTTTGGTTATGAAGAATAGTAGAGAGAAATTACCATTAATCTCATAAAAAAGAAATTATTCAAATGTAGCCTTCACCCACGACGCCAGTGAGCTCAAAGTTAGAGGGGAAATTTAAAACGTTTATGTTACTCCATTTCCGAGATCATAAAACACAAGCAAATGGTCTGGCACGGGATGCTAAATTTCTTAAGGAACTTGCTTTAATTAATTAAACTAGTAAACCAATTAATGGATTTACTTGTAAATTCTTAGAAAATTAATTCTGTGCCCAAAGAGTGTTTTAAATCTGCGAAGGAGGCAGTGTATTTCATACAGAGCTTGAATTCCCATTTTAGATGAATCCAATTCAGCGCTGGCTTTGGAGACACAAGTGATGCATTCATAATACTCGGACTTTCCTCCGAAACCGGCACTTTCCAGCAGCCGAATCCAGGGGGGATTTGCAAAACAAAACCTGTGCTGCTTTCACAGCACCCAGCCCCTGAACTAGCTCCTAGCTATGCTACAGCCTTGCGTTGCACCTCTGGCTTTACATGGATTGTCGATGTACGTCCCTCCCTGTGCCTCCAACTGGCTTCTTCATCTGCCATCTCTGCCCTCTTCCTACTTAGCCTCTTTAATCTGACCCAGTGGTACATCGGATGCACAGAAAGCAAGTCAGGTAGCTCCAGTAAGCAGCAGATTAAAGCACTGAACATCCTTTGGAGTTGCTGAAAAACAACCAAGCCAAAGTGGAGGAGATTTAAACAAAAGCTAATTTACTTTTCCATGCAGAAACCTTGTTTAGATTCCCTGCCTTGCTCAGGGATGATGGGGGCATCCTCGGTACCTTGTGCTCTTTGCAATCCAAAGTGACATGACATGAAAAGTTCATAATCAAATGTATCCAGGCTCCTGAGAACATGAAATCAGAAACAAGCAGGTTCCCCAGGGCTCTCAGCAGTTACCTCTTCCCTTCCCTCCTAGCAGGTAAAGCCATGTTTTCCCTTCACGTGGCAATCCTCCACTCTGGCTTTTGGCATCCGTACATTGGGGTGGGGGTCTGCCCCGCTCCTGCCCACCCCGGGGAGATGCCGGCTTTGCTTGGCACCGCCCGCACTGCCCTGCCTCGGCTCCGAGGGGAAGCAGAGCCGCAGAGCAATTAGGAACAGGAGCATTTTGAAGAGGAATATGGCAGGGGGAAAAATTAGCATTTGCGCTGTGATGTTTTTGCTGTTTATTAATAAACAAGCAGCTTTCGTGCCTCCGGGGGCAGGAGTGAATTCCTTATTTCTCTTGCAGTTAGCTTTTTTTTGCTTGTTTTATATGTTACAGGAGATTTGTAATGTCTTCCCACATGTTGAGTTTCCTTATTTTCATGAGAGCATCTCTGGAGTAATTCCTCTGGAGCTCTTGGCTATGCGCTGCTGGGCTGATTTAAACATCCAGAAACACTTTAGGGATGCGGGGCGGATCAGCAGCTTGTTGGGAAGGAGTCGTGTTAATTAGAAACAGGTCTGCTTCCTTCTACGGAAGCAGAATAACTTCAGGGATAAGTGTTTTCATGGAGAGAAAGCCCTTGCGCGTAGCTCCTGCCACCCAAGACCTGGGTGGTGGTGCCAATGTGGGCACCCCGGTTCTGTGCCAGCAGCACAGCCTGGCCCCTGTGCAGCCTCTTTCCAGGATGGTCGAACCGCCTGTCTCCCCACCACACCATTTGTCACTGGGGGAGGCTCACGCAGGGGACGCTGGAAATGCACAACTCGGTAACAGCCCAGTTACGCCGTGTGCCGAACACCTGTGCTGCAGCAGATAACGTGTCCTTGATTACAGGCGGATCCATGCCAAAGGAGGCTTCAGGGCGACACCGCTAGCTCTCCCCTGCATCGTGGGAGGTGAACTAAAACCCTGCTGTACTAATGGGCTTTTTCTTCTTTTCCTTCAGGCCTCCAGCTCGTCCGGTGGAAAAATGCAGCTTCTGGAAACTGAGTTCTCGCGAACCATCCGGGAGCTCATCGAACTCCACCTGCTTCGCCAGGACAGCATCCCAGCCTTCCTCAGTGCCCTCACCCTCGATCTCTTCAGCCGCCAGACCATCGCTTAGCATCCCACTGCCAGCCACCAGCCAGGCATGGAGCACCCCTGGGCAGGACACTTGAGGTAGCGAGGACAAATTCTCCCCTCCCCCCCTTAATTTGTGTCATTGGGTTGCTTCTCTTTTGCAGGGAACTCCTTCTTCCCTCTTCTTTCGTGCTGATTCCCAAACCCCACCGATTCCTCTGAAAAGCATCATTTCCCTCCTGTGGGAGAGCAAGTCTAGCTCCATCCCAGGGCTCTCCTGTGCCAAGCCCCAGGCCTCACCTTTGAACTGGGCACTGTGTTCATCGCTCCCCAGACTGTCTCAGCATCTCTGGGAAGATGGTGGGAACTGCTGGTTTGAGGAGCCACAGCATCACTGTTAACAGCTTTTCCCCAAAGGATCCCCCAAATCTGGGCCCCAGGAGAGAGACGAGCCTTGCGGGAGGTTGGTGCTTCCTGCCCCCGTAGTTGTCCTCTCCTAATGGGGGCCAAGGGCTTGGTCCCTGAGGACAGGGACCTGGGGAAGGATCAGTCATGAGTAGCAGGTTCTTTGTGGATACCACCTGCTCTTGCAAACAGCTCATCACTCAACAGGGTTGAAATAATTTTCAAGATATCCAATTACCTGAGTCTGCCATCATTCAGCAGACAAGCACAAGCATAAAGGGCCATTTGAAGACCGCATACCTGTGTTGACACCTCTATGTTGTGTGGTGTGCTCAGATGTCACTGGCGTGCTTTTTGTTCCTCACTGAGACTCTTGGGCTCTTGGTTATCTCAGGACTGGAGAAGGCGGGAGGGAGCTCTTTGGGGTGTGCTCACTGCTGCTGGCTTTAGCCTGCTGCCTGCCACCAGGCTGTGGGTACCTGCTCACCTTGCTGGGGATCTCCCTCCTCCTCTCCTCCGTGGAGGATGGAGCACCCCCTGAAGTCTGACATTTTGTGTTACAATGGATATAGCTCTTCTATCGTAAGAATAAAGTGTCACTTCCCAAACTGGATGTATGATTCCTTTATTTGGGATATATACTGTGCTCCCCCTGTGCTCTCTCACATGTAAAGCATGATAACTGCCCATCAATGGTCTGGCGCTGGTACTGCTTTGAGAAGGGAGGACATCGTTATCTCAGTTTTTCCAGGCAAGTCTCATTGATGCTGTAAACCAGATTAGTTTGTTATGAACTTCTGTGTATATTGATTTCCTCTTGATATCAGCAGGAACATACTTCCTAAGCTTGGAGAGAAGGTAGCAGTTAGCAGGCTAGAAAGTTAGCTTAGATGCTCACAGTGGCTGCAAGGTTGGCCATGCATGCTGGAGTCACTCTGGGACCTGTTGATGTGTCTACAGACATGGAAAATAGCTGCTATAGACCCAACTGATCAGAGGTGGAGGGACAAGTGTGTGCTCTGGGGAGGCTGCAGCCCCCATCTCCCCAACCCTCCTCTGCAGGGTTTTGCAGGGATGTGCAATAGCAAAAGTTTGGCGTTTTCTCTTCTGGTTGAAGAAGTCCTGGTGGAAGATGAATTGCCTGGCACGCTGTGCCAAGGGAACGCTGCCTGATTCATATGCGCGACATGGCACCGAGAGTCGCCTTCCTCAGTCATGGGGAAAATGAATCATGACGTCAGCTGCATTCGGCTCCTCCGCCAACACAATAGCAGATCCTGGCTGCCTCTGAAAATTTTTCTCCTGGCTCCTCGCAGGAGAAATGAAGTAATTAATAAGTTTACAATAAACCCTCTATCTTAGCAAAACACGGGTGAGGTGAGAAGCGATGCTGGAAAGTGACAAGGGAAAACATATTCTGCCCATTGGAAAGTTGCCTCCCAAGAGTGAAAGGATAATAAGTTGGGGCAGAAAACACAGTAGTCTTCTGAGACACCTTCGGTGGGGAGGAGACAGATGAATTACCGCTCTGCACCCTGTTCTCCCAGCAAGACTGATTTGTTCAACTAAGTTTAATACGCCAGCATGGCTGGGAGAGGTGTGTCGTGAGGATGGGTGCTTGGCCAGATGTGCCGGTGTGGTGCAGCGCCTGGTCCTGCTTGTGGCTTGGGAAGCTGCTGGGGTAACTGTCCTGCTTTGGCCAGCAGCATCCCTGCTCTGCTTGTGGTGTAACGCTGTTGCACAGCGAGCAGGCTTCGGCATCACATGAAACCAGGGCTTTTGGGAGCTCTAAGGCTCGCCGATGGAGGCCTGGGAGCATTCATGTGGAATTGTGACCATTGCAAAGCCACCTGGGCCACCCATGGGCCATGGGCTTGCAGTTGGGCATGGGGGAGAGGAGCAGAGACTCCCCAGTTTCCAGCTCCGACACCAAATTCAGGATGAAGCCCCAAACATATGGCTGAACGCTGCTGCCATGGCAGCTCCCGTCTCTGCCCCCGTCATACTGCTCCTCTCAGCTGTGACGGAGCTGTGAGGAGTAATGCGACGCTGAATTTCTCAGTGATTGCTCCTTCCATGCCGAGCTACGCAAGGCTCGGCAGCCCATCGCAGGGCCCTGCCCCTGTGTTCACTGCCCCCCGCATTCCCTCTCCACAGGGGGCAGCCCCCCGGGGCAGTGCAAACAGAGACCCTGGTTGCCACCGGTGATACAGGAGGCTTCAACCACCCAGGTGGTAGGGGCACAAGTCCCATCTGGCTTCAGCTGGTCCCTTGCAAAGCTCCAGCCCCGTTGTCGGAAAATCCTTTTAGAAAATCTTGGGAGATCGGTAATAAATTTGCAGTTGGTTGAAGGGGAGAGGCGAGAGCGTTAACAAGTGTGCGTATGCTCGCTGGGTCTCCGTGCGCGCTCGCTGGGTTTATGTGCTATAAGCTGTAAAATATGATTTATTAATGCACGGCTGGGGGACTGTGTRTGTCAGAGCACTGTCTTGTTTGCAGTGTTACCTGAAGCTTCCCATCGCTCAAACTGCTTGTGAGCCCCCACTCCTCTACTGATCAACCCTTTTCATCTGCGTGCATATATAAATACCAACCAGGGGCAAAGAGCTGTCAAGTACTGCCATACAGTCCTTGCAAGCAGCAGAGCTCTTGGCTAAGGCAGGTATGGCAAAGTTYATGCCTCTCCTAAGGTCGCATCTCTGAACCTGGAGTCTTTTGCTCCAGCTTTGTCTCTCCTGGCTCTTTTGGCATTGTTGCATGTTGTTTGTGTGAGCTTGAGAGTTGTCCTGGAAGCGTGTGAAGCCTGAGAAGGGACTAGAGAATGAGGATGGGATGAGCCATGAGAAGCTTGGGATTCGTAGACATTAGTTATGGATCATCTCCATATAACGCTATAGGAGGAAGGGAAGGAGAATGGGGGGAGAGCATGAAGCTGCGATGGAGGTAGGTGCCTAGGGAGCGAAGGGCAGGAGCGGAGCTGGGGATGGGTGGAGAGGAAGAAATGGCGCTGGACGGAAGGGGAAGCCACAGTTTCTAAACTAAGGAAAGAAAAGCCGTCTTCTCCCACTGGCCAACTGATGCCATCTCTGGAGGCTGTGTGGCAGCCTGGGCCTGGGCTCTCCCCACCTCAGGGGCTGGGAAGTCGCTGGTTTTCCCGCAAACCCCTGGCCACAGCGGGGCTCTGGCTGGAGCCCCCTCCCCTTCCCCGCAGCATGGAGCAAAAGCTGCTGCCTCAAGGCACAGATCACAGCCCTCCTGAGGGTGTGCAGCCGTGTTGTACAGAGGCCTTGCCCCCTCCCATAAGCCCCCAGGGTTTTTCCCAACTCCTTAAGGGCAGAGAAGCCTTTCCCTCCCCAGAGCTCCTCATAAAGTGCCTTTTCCATTCTCCTGCCTCTCCCAGCACAGGGGGGGCTAGTTGTCAGGGGTGGCCGAGGTGGCCACTGTCTGGGCAGCCCCGGGGTCTGGGTGGGCAGGAGAGCCACGATGGAGGGGGGTGAACGTCCCCAAATACCTCCTTCCACTGCTGCTGTGTTGCGGGGAGAGCTGCACTGGCTCGTGGGGGTGCAGAGAGGATTGGGGTATGGAGAGCGATGGGGCAGAAGCAATCCTGCTCCTGGCTCTTGGATTTTCTGCCTGCCCCAGGACAAGCCAGCGAGCCGTTCTGCACTGCGGGCTCTGTAAAATAGGAATATCGCTTCCCAGTCATGGTCTCCCAATGCCGGCCAGCAGTGAAGGTTATTTGACCCCAAATGCATCCACGGCAGCAGCATCCCACCRGGGCTCATGATCAGTGGGGGTCAGACACAGCATCCCACAGCTGCGGCACCGCTGTTGCTGTCAGTTCTCCATCGCTCCCCTCTGCTCGCTCCAACATGCCGAAGAAACATGGAGCAGCACCCGCCCTTTTCATTTCCCGACCCCAACAGCGGGCTGAGAGACAACTGAGAATGGTGTGAGTTGGGCTGACGGGCGGACATGTCAAAATAAGCCTCGGGGGAGAGAGGCAAAGCCTTCCTAGGACATCACCAAGGTAATGCCAGACCCTGGCAGCCAATGCTGCTCAGTGCGGGAGATGACGCAGCCAGGGCAGATTTGGTTCTGTTACAGCTTTTAGCTGTTCGAAGACGTTGGGAAAACGATGATGGTGTCAGATGCCAGGTGACGGTAGCTAACGATGGCGTGTTCTTGACGAGGCAAGCGTAGTAGCTGGGGAGGATAGAACAGGCTCTCTGTGCTGGTGTAAATCACATTCGCGCTGCCTGCTGTGACAGCAGATTCGGATTTAATAGCAGCGATGCTAAAAGTTGCATGATATTTAAAAGCTACAAAATGCGCCCACTCTGATCAGGGGAGGGATATTAAATAAATAAATAAATAAAAAATCAGCAAAGCTTTTTCATGAAGTCTTTTTTAAATATTAAAATCCCATCCTTCCCAACAGGAAAGCTTTTTTCAGGCTAAGAGGAGCAACTGAACGGCATCTGATGATATCGCATTGACACAAGTGTCTAGAAAAATAGGGTAGGAATATATGATCTGTTCTGAAAAAGGAACCCTAGCTAATAGGAAATATGCTGATGCTACTTTTAATTTCATGACTCAGGTTTGCTGCAAAATTGATGGGAATCTGTGTTGGAGCTTGGTTACACTGAAGCAGTTCTCTGCTGCTTGGGGTTTTTCCATTTCTTGTTTCTCTTTGGGGGGATTATTATTGTAAAATTTTTTGGTACTCCAGGGGCTCGTAGATGTTATTTGAAAGGACAGTGGAGCGGTCTGGCATCCAAAGGAAATAGGAGATTTTTGCTTCAGAAACGTTCTGTGTAGAAATCACTGGCCAAACCCTTCACTAAGGGAGTGTGTCAGACCCTGGCCCTGGGCAGCCATCCCAGCGGCTGCTCCTGCTCCTTCCACCCACGGTGGCTGGGTCTCCAGCCTTCCTTGGGTGCGTGTTTTCCCTCAAAGCAAATACAAGGGACAAAACAGAAGGAAAATACACTTCAAAGAAAACGCTGCCGTGTAAGTTAGGGAGCACAAAGGCAGCTCCTTGACGCTGGAGGGCTCAGGAGCAGCCCATGTCTTTGGTCTCCACCCAAACCACCACTGAAGGACGTTCCTTCAGGTCGTGTCGGTTCTCTCTCCTGCTTCCCCAACATGGGATCAAGCATCTCCCGGCCCCTTCGTCTTCCCTGTGCYATTTCCTGGCCCGGGCTCCAGTGCTGATGAGTTTATTAGTGTTGCTAATTTTACCTGATGCTGCTTCCTTCTCTTCATGACAGGTTGTGTTTTTTTGAACTCCCCAGCTGACTGATTGAGCTCCTTTTAATATTCCCTGTTTTACTTTGAATTCTCTTTGTTGGCTGTTGCTTGTTGTGGTTTTGGTTGTTTTTCTTTAATCCTCCCACTGCCTCTTTTTCCTCCCTGGTCCCTCTGATGCCTCTTCAACCTGGAACAAAGCCAGAGACCATCAGGAGGTCATTGAAACACAGACGGTTGCTGGATTTCAATAAGGACTAGATAATTTTATGACCATTAACAAGACTCACTGCTATGCAAGCTAAAATAATAAGGGCAATCATATCTCATGGTTCGGGGAGCAAGCTGATTGTCTGTAGGGACTGAGAAGGTAACTCCCCCCAAAATATGATCCTGTTGACAAGATGCACCAGACAGGTCGAAGGGCAGGAGGATGCACATGCAGSAGGATGTGTGAGGCACAGGGCTTGGCTAGAGGGCGAGAGCATTTCCCTTATCACCTCTATCATCACACTCCTTTTATCTGGTGATCGGAAACTTCTGGTATCAATGTGATGGAAAATGTTCTCCAGGCAGGTGAAAGGCTCTGAATTTTGGCAGATGAACCTCTCCTACTTCCATGAGCATCTACTGGGTAACGTTTGTGCCGTACAATTGCAGGCACTTTGCTTTGCTGGTGATGTTGGCTGGTTCATCTGCCAGGCTGTCCCCATAACCGCTACCAAGAAGCCGTCTCCCTAAAGAGAAATTAAAAGCATGAACCTCACATAGGTCCTTCAGTTTGGAGGTGCCTCCCACTCCCCATTGACCGTGGAGGGCATGAGGGAGACCAGCCTTATATGTAGGGGGGCGATGGCAAATCGCACCGTCCCTCTTTCACCCCTTCTCCCCACTGTGGCTGTCCGGGCTTCTCCACGTGCACGTGTCTTTCCACAGCTTGCTTTGGGAGTCATGCTCCAGTCCTTGGGGATGTACGTGATCAGCTCCTGCTCTGATCCTGCTGTTAGGAGGCAGAGCTGCCCTTGAATGGCATGTTCTGAAGTGACAGCTCCTCTCGCTGTGAGTCCTGGGAGCTGAGACAAGGGGGAGTGAGAAAAGCCCCCCAGATAGCACCMATCTCTTGGGTGGATCCATCCAGCCGATGATGGATGTCTTTGGGTAAGTCTGTAGGTAACGCTAGCACTTCATTTCAATGCTGGAGTCTCCTGCCCAGCGCACCAGTATCCTGGACACCAAGCCCTGGCCTCAGGCGGGCAGAGCATCACCTGTGTGCTTCCAGCCAGGTCATGGGATTCTTCACCCCGTACGGAGACAGCACAAGCCCACCATGGCGTGCTGCCATTCCTGAGCTGCCAGCCCCGAGGTGAGGATTATAGCTCTGACAAATCACTCATTAACTTTGCTAACTCATTAGGAAACACCAAGTGCAGAATAGATCCTAGGCATGCTAATGACTGATTTTAAGGGATCACTGTGGTGGTAAACCATAATTAACAGTTTATAGCAGCACTTTTTATTTAATTACACGCAGGCAGAGCTGGGAGGCACGGGAAGGTTGATGGGCAAGTCGGGAGCCACCAGCACTGACTGCCCAGCCCCGACGGTTGACCCCGAGGGAGGTTTGGGCGGTGGCACTCACTGTAGGCTGAGTTGGTTTGGTTGGCATCTCCAGTGTATGCTGGCCACAGTCATGAGCTATAGGGGGTCACATCTTATACCTCTGTTTGCACCCCCTAGTATGGGTGTGGAGCAGTGGTTTGTAGGTGCCTCTGTAGAGCCTTGTTGTGGGTCGTCCCCGACAGCTCTGTTTCTGCAAAGGGAGTTGTCAGCTTTTGGGAGGTCACTGCTCTTCGCTGGCAAGGACAGGATCACAGCTCCTGCGGGAGATCAGGACATGCGGCCCCTGTCTGCAGGACCTGTCTCCTCCCATGTGCTGCCAGTTCAGCTAACCGCCCCTCTGCACCCCACACGTATATTTTTAATACAGCAGAAGTGCTCAGGGAGGATGGAAATCACACCTGCATGGGATGCTCAGCCCCAGTCACACTGGCAAATAGGGTGGTCCTACAGGTTGCCCTGAAACCCCAACCCCAAGCTCATTCCTGCCCTGTGCAGAGACCCCACGATGCCCGCGACACCATCCAGCCTACCTACACCTCCTCTTCCTCGCTTCTGTCCTTCGGAGGAGGAGGAAGGTGGCTCATGGGGCTGAAGCAGAGGTATTCCCAAGGTGAGGAAGGCACCAGGCTCCCCAAAAGCCGCAGCTTCCCCACACGCACCCCATTTCCATCGCTGTTGTTGCTGGCTTCACAGTTAACTCTGGCCTTGCACAGTTCCCAGGTCCTGTAACCGGTGTTAAATGTAATGAATGATCTTGTCCTCCTTGTTTGTCTCCTCTTTAGTGTAACACTGTAATTAGCTTAATTACCAACAGATTCACAGGTTTTTTTGGTAACTTAAAATGGAAATTAAATTTTGCACCAGGTTTTACAGGCTGTTAACGGGAATCGAATAATCAAGCCTGACTCCAAGTCCTTGAAAATGAGTATTAAAAAAGGTCTGAATTTGCATATTCATGTTTTTAATAGGGTTCAGAAGGTATATTTGCAACTGATGAAAAGGATTAATTAAGCCTAATTTGCATAAGAAGAACAGTTTAACCCCTTGCATCCTAGCAAGTCACAGACTGACAGTTTGAATACCATGGCTTGATACTGAAGAAACACACGGGCAATGCAGCACCTGGCCGAGAGCAGCGCCCTGCGGAGCATCTTCCTTCCACTCGAAGAAGACAGGATCTGGGGGAATCCAGGATCCCAGCATCACCCCGGCACGGTCGGTCCCCCTGTGCCCGCAGCCACCTCCCAGGTTTGGCCTCTGTCCCTCTACCATGGTGGTTTGTGACCTGGGTCTCCCACGGCAATGCCACCACGTCAGGCCTTGAGCAAAACATGCTGCTGCTCCCAGCATGAGCTGGGCTGTGCAGCTCTAACACAGTTTTAAGAAATAATTTTGGTAAAGCCAGCTCTGTTCCCTGAGCTGTTCACAGCAGGGCTGCCCATGACTGGCACGGGGTGGGAGAACCCAGGGCTGGTAGGGGCACCAAAACCTTCGTCTCCTGAGCTCATCTCCAATTTCTTTTTTTCTTGGTGAGGCTGATGCTAATCGGGGGTTAAAGGCTCTACGGGAACGTCAGACCAGGGTGAGACTCATGTGTCCTGTCCTGCTCCCAGCCATCAGTCCAAGGCTCAGCTCAGAGGATGGCACCCCGCAAGCCTGGGACCCGGGCAACTTCAGAGGAAGGCATGCAGAGCTGCCTGCACCCAAGATCCCAGCGGGCACCCCCAGCACAGAGAAATCAGCAGGGTCTTGTACGGCTCAGTCCAGTTGTAATCTAAGAAAAATGTATAAACCCCCCCCAAATCAATGATACCCCTAGCCTGGAAAGTGGAGTGGGAATGTGACACTTCCGAGGGCCCTACAAAGCCGAGAACAGAGTGCAGCTTTGAGTCAGCGCCTGAATGTTGCTAAAAAGTGGGAAAAAAATAAATAAATCAGGCATTCATTTTGCTTCAGCAGGTGGTGTGCTGCGTTCCCCTTGTAATGCTTTGGTGGCGTGTGTTGCTAATTATTTTTCGGGTGGAATTTGCTGTGCGCAGCGCACGGGCTTCATTAGACAGAGATGGCTTTGAAGTGGCGTTCGGAATTAATGCTGGCATATGTAAATTTTTCTTGTGCCATGGAAAAGCTGGCTATAAATGATGCATGAGGTCCAGCGAGAGATGCTTGCTTTGTTTATACACACCCATTGGGCTTCGTTATGCCAAAAACAGGCAGAGGAAAATCGGCAGTGTCTTGCACAGTCCATATATCTGCTACCCGGCTGTACGTGAGCGTTTAGCAGAAGTTAGCATGGCATCCTTAGCATGCTGCATCCCAAATTTCCTCCAGTCAGAAACACGTGTTAGCAACCTGGCAAGGCTGCTGCTGTCTCTGCACTCAGCATCTTCCCCAGGTCCCCCAGACAATGAGGAGGATGCATCCTGCACTATAAATCATCGAGGTCCTGACCTGTACGCCTTGCTCAGGCAAAAACCACCTCGGGGGAGAGGCGCTTAGTGGTAACATGGGTTTAAAGAGTCCCTGCTCACCTCCTCCTGCTCTAACCCGACTCATCTTCCCAGCATAGGGTCCATAGGGCCGTGCTAGCAGCAGAGATTGGGAACATTTTACTCAAGAAGAAGAAAACCTGAAGAAAGAGAAAGAAAACACAAAGCCCACAAGCACGGCTGAGAGAGCAGGAGGCAGTGCCTGGAGCAAAAAGCCAGGGGAATGTAAGATCCCTCAATCCCTGCCTCCACCAAAGGCTTTTGATGATGGCACTGCTGCTGCTGGATGTGTCCTAGAAGAGCTGAGTTCAGCCCTGGGCTCTAGTCTGCTCTGCGGGGGTGAATTTTAGCCCAGCAAATGCTTTCAGAGATGAATGCTTGTGCATCTCTTCTATAAACCAGCAGGATCCCTCTTGGATCACCCAACAGTGAGGTGGGGGAATAGCTCCCCAGCATCTTCTAGAAGCTCTCCTCTGCTGCTGGGGTTGGGCAGGTCACGGGTGAACTGTTGCCCTCTCCTGGCTGCTGCCCCGGCAGCCCATGGGTGAGCTGGAGACCTTGCACGGTCCAGAGATGGCTGGTGGGACCCAGCTGTGTAGCCCCATGGAGATACCTGTCCAGCACGGGGCTGGGACACTTGGAACAGGGTCTCCAGGAGACCCATGACCTGGCAAAGTGGGGTCTGGAGCATCCACTGCACCAAAAATAGGGCACGTCTATGGGGGCAGCTGAGCATCCATGTAGTTCCCTGTCTCTGAAGTGATGAGGCCGGTGTTTTAGTGGGTACCTAAGCTGATAAGGCCAAAAACCATCATGAAGTGGGTGGCATAGGAGAAATAGTGGCAGGTGGGGGTACATGCAGAGAACACACTGACAGCCGCTTTGCAAAGGACTATAACCCCGTGATGGTTGTTTTGGGTTAGGCATAAATGAACTTTGCATTGGTTCCCACCAGCAGCAATACGAAAAAAGGGTTTTTCAGCCCCAGGGCCTTGTGATGGGCAGCACTGGCAGGGTGAGGCTGATCCGGGCAGCGCGCACCGGCCACAACGGCTGCTGGCTTTGAGTGAGTGACCCTGCACCTGGGGCACAATGCGAGGCCTCTGGCAGTACCCGGTGTTCTGCGGGTTCGTTGCTTACCTGAGTTGGGGTTGGACATGTGTCGGGCTGAATGGCTCCATCCTGATGAGAGTTTCCTCTTCCAGGCTGTTTTCCCTTTGCACCTGACCAGGAGCAGCCCCCAGACCCTCGGCCACCCCCAGACAACCCGGGAGTGTGTGTGGGGCAGCTGCTCGGGCGCTCATCCACTCCTCCGCTGCTGCTGCCAAGAAAACAGGCTGGAAATCACCGAGGTGCAACTGTGTCATGTTTTCTCTGCAGTGTTTATGAAATAGCTTGCTCATCAAACACAAAAGGAACTGTTTACTTTTTAAGTAAAACAAACATAAAATACCTCCATCTTTATTGCCGTTCAAAAGGCTGCTTGTTCCCTCCAGCCTCTGCGCTTGCCAAGGCAATAGGGCTGCGCAGTTGGTGTCTCTCTGAGCGCAAATCACCCACCCCATCTGCCCACGGACGAATGCCCACACTCCTGCCCTGTGGACGCCCCGTCCAGGCTTCTGTGGACGCTGGCTGAGGGGCAGTTCCCAAGCAGGAGACACCAAGTTTTGGGACTGTTGGAGACCTGGACCCACCCATGATATGCTCCCCAGCCAGACCTCCAGACGAGCCCCCTGTCACAGGTCCGCTCTGGACAAGCTCAAGTTGAGTAAGGAAGGAGCTGAGCAAGGAGCTGTGACTGAGTGCTGAGATGTTGTTGTATTTTCCTGCTTCCAACTGTTTATTTACCAGCATGTTGGAGAGCAGCGATCTCTTCCTCATGCCTTATTGAGAAGCTCAGCTGTGAAATAACTAAATGAACCATCCCTTTTTATTAGCTTTTGGACTTAGCAGAGGAGCAATCAGTTAATGGCTGACCAGTTTTTGAAGATGCTAAGCACATTACCAGTGCTAAGTATTATTATTTTCCCTGCAATGTTTTATTTTTCCCTCTGAATATTCAGTTTAAATAACCCTTCCAATTACATTATCCGGTTTCATGCATTCTGCTCAGATTAAATGTGGTGCAGCTTACAATTCACTCACCTCTGTGGTTTCCAGGTCTCTGCAAGCCTCATCCTAACCTTTGCCTCTCAACCGTGGGCTGAAATGGCCTTCGTTCTGGGTCCAGCATCTGCCCCAGCCCTGCTTCTTAAAATCGAACGCATCCACATCACTTCCCCACAGGCACTTCGACCTCTAGCTCCTTGCTATTGCATATTTATTTGTCTTTCTTAATAGGGGAACATCTTGCAACCTTTCCCTTTCCTTCCAGCTAAATTAGCTCCCTGGATAAGCTGTCTCCTCCCACTTGTTGGCATCTTCCTATGATGCCTTGTGCTGTTTTGGTTTCTTCTTCTTTGGGAAAAGGCGAAAGATCAGCTATCCAAAGGAGGGCTTTGTACCCTGGTGCCACCCAAACTACCTTGTCTCACCTGGAAATCTCCAGCCACGTACCTCTATGGCTTTGCAAAGGAGGATGGGACTGACTCAGACATCACACCCGGTGGGTGAATCCACCCATTCTCCTGGTAGCTCCGGAGCAGTGGTTGGTGGCTGAGTCCTTCACAGCCATGGATGGGCTCTTCTGGGTGTGCTGTTCTCCAAAGCCAGCCTGGGGCAGGGACTTCTCAGTCCCCTCAGCCAGAGGAGCCTCCTGACTGTATCAGAAAGGGTTCGACCATCTCTGGTGGTGAGGGGCAGCTCCCAGCTCTGCTCCAGCACCTCCATCTCTGCTTTCTCACTCTCCTGACAGCTGTGCCGGGACCCATCTGGTCTCCAGGACAGAACTGCAAGATGGGTGGGAGATCAGAAACCAGCCCACGTCTCACAGCTCACCCTCCTTCCCGGCTACGAGCTCTGCCATGGAAATAGGTTTGGGGTGGCTGTGCCATGCGCCTGCTCTCCCCGGCCTCTGCTGCCAGTCTCCTGGTGCATGTCTTACCCCGAGCCCTGGGGTCTGCATTTGACTGTCTTTTAGAAGCCGTGATCACCCTGCAAGGCTGGAGGAGGCTGTGGAGCAGCTCAGGGGCTTGTCAGCTGTCAGCGCTTGAAGGATTTCTCATGCGTAGGGCTGCCACATTTCTGTCTGGGATTTCCCAGGCGGAGAGGTATGTGTGTGAACTCTGGAGTGGGTGGTAGTGTTGTTACAGCCAGAATGATCTAAGGATATAATTGAGATAAGGTTTGTATGGAGAGGTAATATCTCTTATTGCAACACCTGAGATGGCTGGGGAAAAAAAACCAAAACAGGCTTCTGTGCACACAAGCTCTTTGTCAGCCTGAACTGAGCTGAACGCATCAGGGATGTGTCAGATGGACCGTGGCGGACGGTTCATGCCCATGTACTCTGAGGCTGCTTGGCCAGGGGGTCGCTGGCTCTGCCAGCCCCTTGGAGCGACTTCCAACAACTGCTCTGCTCCTGTTCCTCAAATCTTACTGCAACACAACTCCCAGGTGGGGCAGGAGGGCACATTTGGGAGAAGGAGGCTTTAAGCCCCAACTGCAGGGAATGGGAATCTTTGTGTCTTGGCTACAAATGCGGTGGAACGAGATTAATTAATTTAGCTGCATCGCATGAAGAGTGCCAGTGTTTACTTATGAGACCACAGATGAGCTTTCGCGGTACCCACAGAGGCCTCCTGCCGCTTGGATGGACTGGGTAGCTCTTGATTGCTAGGCAGGAGATGCCCAAGGAGAGCTCTGCTGTGTAAAAGCGATGCTGAGAGAGAGAAAAAAAGATTTAAGAGGCCCCCAGCAGAGACAAGCTGCAGGCACCACGCACAAACTTTGAGGCATCCCATCACACCCCTGCAGATCAGGGCAAGCCGGCCAGGGGCTCGCGCAAGGACGGAGGAGGCTGTCAAGGCTGGACGCTGCGGTGGGATGAGCCGGACCAGAGGGCTGGGGAGCTGCAAGGAAGGCAAGTGGGGTGGGAGGAAAGTGTGGATGTTGTATGTGGGGCTGATCGCTTCCTTTGACAGCTGGAAACACTAAAGAATATGATAGATCCAGAAGAGAGCCCAGGAGATGAGAAGGACAACACGGGGGACAGCACTTGCGTAGCTTAATGGAGAAGATGGACCAGGAGAGAAGAGCTCATTAGAAAAGGGCATCGCACGGTGAGGAGAGGAGAGGATATAAACCACGAGAAAGCTGATAGAAGACAGAAATAGAAATCTTTTAGTCCCAAAGAAAGCAAGGATGGAGTACATTAATGAGCTCTTTAATGGCGAGGTAAGTAAAGGTGAGCAGCAAATGGCTATTTCCAGACAGCTGAGCTGAGTGTGAAAAAACAGATGTTGGTAGGATGTGAGAAGCAATCAGCACATCAAGGAACAACAGTGCGCCCTGTGTCATTAACGTTCCCATTGAATTATTAAAAAGGCACACATATGCAAACTCAGAGACCTGGCAGACTCTTTTGGTTACTCTGCAGGGATAGAGAAGTTGCAAAGGGAGGGAAACAGGCACGTTCACACCCAATTTGGACCAAAGAGAGGGCAGCAAAACTGGAGTAAAAACTGCATCCTGCTTGGCTACTCCCCACGTGGTGAAAATCCACATCCCTGATACTTCTGTGTCTTCTCATCCCTTGCACAGAGGAAACTGAGTCCAGAAAAGTGGCTTCACTCTGGATCAGATGGTTTCCCTTCATTAAGTACTGGGCCAGGTGGGAAGGTGGGAATGAGCAAAACTCTCAAGGTGGCATTTGGATAATCTCTACCACCCTTCTCGTGGTGCTGGTGAGCTGGCTGAGAGGGGTAAACCAGAGGATATGACACAAAGGAGATGTGAAAAAGTGGAGTGTAAGTAAATTCAAGTGAAGCCAAAGGCGTAGCTGTTGGGTTGGCTTCTCCAGCACCACCGACCATGCCCACCAGCAGCTTCACTGCCTTCAGCGCCTCAGGGCATCGGCTGGCAGCAGTGGTTTGGAGATGAAGGAAAGGAAATGTGCTATACATCTCTCTCTAAAGAACAATTTCATCTCCAGACACCTATTCAGGAAGAACAACTTATGGCCCCGTGATGGAAAGCCTGTGGTGAGTAAATGGGGTGGCAGGAGCTGGAGGAGAGGACTGGGGCACCTCCAAGGTCTATGCCTGGCACTGCTCCATGGAGCTGGGCAGTGTTGCAGCCACACTGCTACAGGACAAGACCCATTCAAAACCCCCGCACGTTTGAGGCAGGATCGAGGCTTTTCCCAAATAACCCCTTCATTCCCTGAAGCCCGTCCCCTCTCAGCTTCTCTGTCCTTGTCTTGTGTCCATGTGCATCACATGCTCACAGCTCCAAGCCTTGCGGTGATGGCACTGTCCCCACAGGGCGCTGCAGAGGAGAGGGACGTGGTGTGCACCAAAGAGGAGCTGAAGCAAAGGTGAGCCGGTCCCAAAACGGGCAGGGAGGGTGCTGCTGCACCCGGGCGGCACATTGTCAGTCCTCCCCCTGATGAGCATTCACAGATGCAAATAAATTCTGACTCGGGCTCCCAAACTCCTGCTCTGCCGGCTGCGCTAAAAATAGCCCAACGCAGTGCGTGCTGGCTTCAATCACCCTCATCGATCTGCTGCTTTCGAGTCCGGTCCAGCAGCACCACAGCACACCCCACCGCAGCCTGCAGTCTCCCCTGAGCCCCTCCTCACCCAAAGGATTTGTGTGATCGGGCCACCTCCACTGCACTGTCCCCTACCCTTGCTAACTCCCCTCTCCTGCAAACAAGGTGATTTATTGCTCCGGAGTGTGACAGGCAGCCAGGCTGCAGCATGCACGTGACCAGGGGGTTTATGCTGCAGCTCCTGATTTCTGCAGAGCCACATCCACCACGGTGATGAGTTTGGGGGTCTCAGCAATGGAACTCTTGTCTTGCCAAGACCCAGCCCCGATTCAGGGAAGGGCTGATCTAGAAGCGGGGCAGAGGGGGGGTTAGCTGGGGTCGCTGGGAGTGAGGGAGCCTGCAGGTGCGGGAGCTGGCTGGGCTGCTGGAGCTTGTGACCAGGGCCCTGCTCTGCCACCGGCTCTCTGGTGGCCCTGGGCATCACCCAGGTGTGGATGCATGGGCTGACCCATAAGCCTCAATGGGGCTGGAGGCGACACGGCTCCAGTGGCACTTACAGCCCTGGGAAAGGTCCCGCTGCCCAGCAAGCACCACAGGTCACCAGCTTGATTTGAGCACAGCCAGCACTGTCTGGCTGTTGTCATGGTCTGGGTGGTGACTGGGGAGCACCTCCCTCCCGTAGGGCCCCTATGCATCCTTACGGATGCCCCCCAATACAGTTTGCACCCACTCTCATGGCAGATCCAGCTGAAGCCCCCAGGAGGCTCAAACGCCAGACTGGGGGCAGGCGTAACACCTCCAACATGCATCAGCTGTGAAGAAGGTGGCAGCCACCAGCTCCAGGGCTGCCATGTCCCCTCTCAGGTGCTCTGCTGCCTCAGAGAGGGATCTGGCCAGGCAGCGCCTGCCACCACTGCCACCTTTTGTCACCCCATGTTTCYATCTGTGGACATTGCCCTTTCCACAGGCCATGTTTTGAAACGCATGGACACCGGGGCAGGTGGCTGCCCTCAGGAACGCTGAGCTTAAATGGCACATGTCTGTATAGACAGAGGTTTCTGTCCTAATTTACAGGCTTTTAAAAAAAATTCAGGCTCCAGATGTCACACAGACTTTGCAACACGTGACAGGGTCCTTTGCTGACTCTTGGCCAGAGCAAGGATTGAGCTGTGGGTAATGTGGGCTCTGATTTATGCTCCAACAGGAAGGTGTTGCTGAGATGCTGGGGGAAGAAGCAGCGACGGGTCCCTCTGCTCCTTTTCTCTGTTTCATCGCCTCAGGGAAACAACTGCTCTCTCTTAAAAAAAAAAAATCTCTCTTGGAGCAGCTTTGCTCGATGCCTTTGCTGGCCTCTCCAGGGGCTGCTGCCTGTCCCGTGCCGGGCACAGCTGCTCCCACCGCCTCTGCCTTCCCCTGCCTCTGCATCGCACACCTCTCCCTGCCTTTCATCCCTCTCCCTCCCCTTTTTTTCCCTTCCCTTTGTTCACACTCTCCAGTGGCAGAGCCCAGGCTGCTGCAAGAGGGGGATACAGGAACCTGCGGGTCCTCGGCGCTGGTGGTGGCTTTCTGTGCTGGCTCCCAGTTCACTGGTCCCCATTGCCCCTTGAGGTGGGACAAAACAAAGGAGAAACCTTTCCCCTGGCCTCCCCTCCTCTTCATGTCATGTCTTTCCCATGCCCCCTCCTTTCTGCTGGGCGGGGAGCCCTCTTGCTTTGGATGGGTTTGGRGCAATAGGAACAGCCTGGCTGGACAAGGTATCATTTCTCTTTGCAGAAGCAGCTTGAGAGCTTTGGTGGTTGAACAGGAGACAAAATAAAGAAGAAAAGCACCCAACAGGTCGCAGGTGGGGAAATTCTCCCTCTGCCCTCGGAAGGGTCTGTAAAGCAGCTGCCTTGGTGGGATGAAGGATGACGTGGACAGAGCTCACCAGGCCCTGGGCAGAGGCACCCCAGGAGGTCCGTGCATGGGGYGGTGGCTTTGGGGACAGTGAGACTGCTTCTCTTTTCTTGCCCGGCTTTTTTCTCAGCTCATCTTGGGGCATTTCATGCCAAGGGACATGGACCACRGCTGCCAGGACTGCACCCTGTCTTAGAGGGAGGGCAAGGAGGCTGGAGGGTGCTCAGCAGCATGGCCATTGCATCATCACCCAAGGAGCCATCTGGAGCTCTCTGAGACCCACAGCGAGGCCCCACCGACTATGGGGGTACGGGGTGCTGCATGTGCAGGTACCTCCCTTGGAGCTACCTTGGAGATGGAGGGGCCTGGATCTTTTCTAGCCCTCCTTTTCTCCAACTGCAGAGAGTTTGCATCTGGGAAGTGTTTAATTTAGAAAGGCCAGCRCTGCTGTATCACATTTCCTGTGTCGGTCTCTGTTGGTTTATGACCAGTGAAATCCTGGTGTGAAAACAGAATCAAGCTTTGATTTCATCTGCCCCTGCTGTTTTATGCCACTAACAACTTTGCATTTCTATAGCGGCTTTTATTCTGGGAGCTAAACGGGCTTCACAGACAGGCAATTAATTAATTGAGCCTCCCCAACCAGCCTACGCCCTCAACGCCACAAGGAAGCATTTTGCAGAGGAGGAAACAGAGGCAGAGAGGAGCAAAATGACTCGCCCCAGGTAAAGAGATGAACTCGCTGCTGACGTGCTGCTGCCTCCACAGCGAGGCATTATGCTCTGCTGGTTGTGCCATTGCTCCTGGCTGCCATGGAGATGGTCATGATGTCATTTCCAAACTGGTGTGGGAACTGGTCTCAATGGGGGGAGTGACCGAGGAAGGTCTTTCAGTATCTATCAGTGACTGCCATGGCTGGAGCATTTGAGCCCAAATTAACTCATGAACTGCCACCACCTTTGACCATCCCAGCCTCTTGCTGAGGAATCCCCTGAGACCACGGAACAGTGCCAGGAGGCCCCACTACCATTTCCCCTATCCATCCTTGCTGACCAACTCCTGTTTCTCTAGGAGGCACTCAGGGTTTGCAAGGGAAGGTGGTTTCAGCTGAAGGGTTTGCTTTGGTCCAGGTGCTACAGCTGAGATTTGGGGAGGGACCCGCCATGATGTCATGAAACAAGAGGGGGGTGATCCTCAACTCCCCTTTCCAGGTCCTGCTCACTGACTGGTGAGCAAGACGCAGCCCCGGGAAGCTGTGTGCTGTGGGCAGGATCTGGGGCACCTGGAAGAGGTGGAGGAATGTGCCTTTGCTCATGCAGAGTGAATATGTTCCTGGGGAAATTGCCTGCCTTTTATTATGAAACCCTGCTAATGGTTTGTTGTCTACACAAATAACCATGGGGAATGAACTCGTGCACTTCCCAGCCTGCTCCGTGTCTTCCTGGCTCAGCTCCTTTCTGAACAAACATAACCTTTTGCAAGAATACCTGTCAAAATCGCTTTGAAATATTGAAATAACAGGATAGGATATGGTTTGCTCCTGGGCCCTAGTGCTCATCCGTCAGGACTCAGGATGTCCATCCAAAGAGACTTGTGAGCAGGATGCAAGGGAAAAACTCTGGCAAGCAGCAGGGCCCCAAAGGGCTGCATCTGGGGAGCTTATTGCCTCGCTGTGCTGGCTCGCTGGGCTCCCACACACTCACCGGGGGAGCAGAGCAGCTCCCTGACCCTCGTGTGGCCCCTGCTTCGTGTCATGGGGTGAGACATGGGGGCTTGTGACTCAGCTGGAGCTAATTGGGGCAAAATTGTGTCCTTCGGCCACCAGCATGAGCTGGGATTGCCTTCACGGCCTCAACGCCTCCCTCCTCCTCCTCACTCTATGAGTAGGGCATCATCTGTGCGTATTTTAGAGATGGGGCAAAAAGCTGTCTTGGACAGGCATTGGAGAGCAATGGTTGAGGGGCATGTGGCTGCTTGGGTGGACACGAGGCACRAACACAGGGCCATCCCCTGCCCTTCCAGTCTCAGAGTCCCAAGGGCTGTTCAGGGGCTCCCCAGAGTGGCTGGAGCCACTCATGTGAAATGGGAGTCAAACTGGCCCGTGGGCAGCGCTAGGGCTGCAGGCAGGAGGGGCTGCACTCCCTGCCTGGGGCTGGGGCTGCGTTTGGGGTTATCCATGGGGGACCTGCCGGATGTGCAGTGGTGGGAGTCCCAGGAGTGAGGGGCAGGATCCCTGGGCCTGTGCCTACTGTAATAGCTCTCAATACGGGCAAGCTGTAAATGCTTAGTGTCTTCTCTCTCAGCAAAAATCACCCCTCAATAATGTCCTTCTCTGGAGAGTGGCAAGAGGCTTTCTGCTCTAACTCATTACCAGCTCCCCATCTTGAAAGGTAAGGGGATAACCCACCCCTCAGCGGCTGGCCCCARGGGCCACCGCTCTCCAGATATGTCTGTTTAGGGGGAGAGACCAATACCTTTTAATTTGCAGGAGAAATCCCATTGCATGGTGGCACCTGCTCAACGAAGAGCCCTTCACGTCTCATCCCCTTCCCTGTTCTTGGTGGTGATGGTCTCCCACCTGGAATAAGGTGGGGATTCTGCTTTTCTGGGTACGTGCCTTTTTTCTCAATGTACTTGGAAGTGATGAGAACTTGGACACAGACAATTGTTGGGAGAAATTAAAACCAAACACTTAGAAACCCAAACACTTCCCCCCCCTCCAAAAAATATCCCGTCAACCAACCAACCACCCACCAACCAACCAACAAAAAAGTCTTTCAAACCAAACTCCATCTCTTTCTCTAAAATCCATGATTAAAACCTGGTACAAACAGGTGAATATAGAGATATATATATATATTTTTAGTAGATGTAGTATTGTTTTTTTTTTTTCTCCTCTCTCTCTCTCATTATACAGCAAACATTGCAAATATAGAAATTTTCTCTGTACAGTTAACGACTTCGGTTTACAATGCAATATGTGGTAAAACCTCTCAGTGAGTGAAAATGTGAACGGGCCTTCAATTGGGTAAAAGTCTAAACTGGAAGACTCCGTTTGCAAAAACAGCCCAAAGGATGGATCTCCTTGTGGTCTCTTTTTGGTTTTTGTTGCTGTTTTTGTTGCTGTTGATTTTGGAAGGGAAGGAAGGAAGAACACAAACTGTTCACAAAGAATCCACAAAATCACGGAATAGGGACTCATGCAATGCAATATTGGGAAACGCCAGACCTCAGCTCTCTGCCCGCTCTTTCACTTTCTTTTTATATTCAATTTTTTCTTTTTTCTTATTTTTTTTTTTAAAAATCAAAATGAAACAAAACTTTTTTTTTTTCACTCCACAGTTTGTTTGTTTTGTAAAGTTTGTGTTCAAATTTGGTGCGTCTCACCAATGTGAGAACATTTTAATATCTCGCTTTATATATTATATAGAATATTTATAGATTTTCATAATTTGTTCTCTCTTTTATTTTTATTGATTCTTTTTTTTTAATTTTATTTTGTTTCAAAGACAGTCTGAATAAAAATAGCTGCTGCGGATTTCTTTTGGTCCAGTTAGTGTGTTAAGTCACGAGTTGTGTGAGGACTCAGGACTTTTGCTGGGCAGAGACGCCCTTCCAGTAGTCTAAGATGTCGTGAAGATCCTCGTCTTTGGCAAACTGGACCTTTTTGCGTAGGGCATGGCCGGCTGCCATATACTCCTCCTCATCTTTGTGCCGCTTGCGGTTGAGTTTGAAGCGCTCCCAGATGCTGTGCGATGGTTTGCAGGTGTACTCTGGGCTGGAGGTGTAGCTCAGGTTGTGATATTGAGGTGAGAGCTGGGAATAGGCCAGGTCTCTGGGGCGAGGACGGGTCAGAGGCTCCAGGATGGAGGGCTTTCGCCCCGCCATGCTGTCGTGCTGCTCCCCTTGGTGTGAGCCGGGGTATGAGTGCCGGTGTTCGCTGTACTGACGGATCTTCTCCGCTTCTGCCCGCAGGATGGCCGCGGCCGGTGTCACAGTGAGGATGGTGTCGGTGGTGGGGGACGTCTTCTCGATGTATTTGGCTTCTGATTTGTGGCCCGATCCCTCGGAGCGGTAGGACCTGGGGCTCCGTATGGAACCACTGGAAGAGGTGCTGGAGCGTTTGGGAGCCCCCTCCATGCTGTGGTGTCGCTGGAGAGGGTGGTTGTAGCTTTCCTTGTAGATGGGGGAGAGGAATCCGTGCTTGCTGGGGATCTGCTCTGATAAGAGTACCAGCTGAGGCTCCACTGTGGAGACTGCCCCCGATTTCACCCCTTGGAAGGAGGTGGACTCAGATTTCAAGGCATCGATGCAGTTGTTGATGATCTGGTTCACCTTGTCCACCTCCTTGGCAATGGTGGAGATCTCAGCCACAGAGCTCTGGGTGTCTGGTGGCAGGGACAGCTCACAGTCTCGCCTCTCGGGCTGCTCACCCGTCCTCACCTCCATGTAGTTGCCCTTGGTGGCCTTGGGGGTCTCACTGCTGTCAATCAGCTTGTACTGCTCTACCTCACCAGCAGAAGGCAGGTAGGGGATGCGGGTCACCGTCTCCCCGCCCAGCATCTGTCCCTGAGACAGTTGGGTGATGCTGGTGGTCTCCATTTCTGGCCCATATTTCAGCTCAATGATGGTCTTCTTCATGCTGCCGGCAGCCTTTTTGTGCTTCTCCTCCTGCTGGCGCCTCTTCCGGAGACAGTAATACACAACGCCCAGGACAATCACCATGCCAAAAAGACAGCCCAGGATTGTCATGATATAATGAGTGGCAGTGGAAGGGGTGGGCACTGGCTCCTTGCGGTTGGGTCTGGTGGGTGTGATGGTGACACAGGTGTGGTTGTACTTGGAGTATTGGTGGACAGAGACTACACAGTAGGTGTAATCTCTTTGTGCTACTAGGTTGCTCACGGTGATGTTCTCCTCCTTCTTCCTGAGCTTGGTGATCATGGAGGAGAAGCCGTTTTCAAACTGGGAGAGGATGTACATCTTGCTGAAGGGGTAGGGGATCTGCACGGTGAGGACGGCTGAGTTGTGGTTGAGGTGCTTCACCTGAATATTGGGGCGCACCTCCGTCTCGCCAATGGGCGTGAAGAAGGAGAACTGTGGGGTCGTGCCATCGCCGGAGGAGCACTCCTCCTCGGAGCAGGGGCTTTCGGAGGGCGCCGTGGTCACCTGGTACCTGGGAGGGATAAAACGAGGGATCACAGTGTAGGAGCCACCGGTGCAAAGGGAAGAGAGCATGCTCAGAGCATTGCGGTAGCCAGTCCGGCCTTGGCCTAACAAGTAGTAGCCTGTGTAGTCGGGTGGGGAGTCGCACTGCATCCGGTCATACGTGCGTGTCATGTTGGTGAAAGCCTCCAGCCATTGCAGGAAACCGAGGAGCTCACAGGAGCAGTAGAAGGGGTTACTGTAGAGTTCACAGACAGAGAGCTTGTTTAGGCCCCGAAAAGTGTTGCTGTCGAGTCTCTGGATCCTGTTCATGGACAGGTCAATGTTCACTATGTTGGGGCACTCCCAGAAGGCATTGGGGGTGACAGACTCAATGAGGTTGGCCTGGAGATAGAGGTACTCCAGCTTCCCCAGGCCCCGGAGGATGCCCTCGGTGAGGTTCCTCAGTCGGTTGTAACCCAGCTGCAGCACCTGGAGGTTGAACTGTCCTGAAAAGGCACCATCCTCGATGTAAGAGATCTCGTTCTTCGTCAGGTTGAGGTATGTCAGGTTGCCGAAGCGGCTGAGCGAGGCGTACTGCACGCTCTTGATCTTGTTGTCGTTCAGCCGCAAGTCCACAATGGTGCTGTTGATTTGCTGGGGGATGGACTCGTAGGGGGGCTGGTTTTGGCTGCAGATGGCCAACCAGACGAAGCCCTTGTCCCCCTCGATGAGCCAGCAGTCTGCCCGCACCCCGCCGGTGTGCAGGAGAGAGACGGCRGCCACACACACGCAGAGGGCTGACGTCGCGGCCCACCGGCGACCTGCCATCTGGAAGGGCGGCGCGGAGAAGGGGTTCCTGGTCTGCCAGAAGCGGGGAGCGGGACAGGGGCCGGGAAGATGTGGGCTAGTGCTTCTTCGGCAGCTTCGCTTGCCTCTCCCTTCTCCTCATGGCTTGGAGACGGGGGGGAAGCGTCCGTGGAGAAAGCGGGCCTCGGTGCCCACGGTACTTGGCAGCCACCGGCCAGGGGCTACTACCAAGGCCTGGGTGGCTGAGGTTGGTCCCACATCACCAGGTCTCTGGCATCTTGCGGGGGGAGTCATGAAGTTAGGTGCCCGTGCGGAGGAGTCCCTCTGGCTTAGAGACAAGCCTTCCTCTCACTTTTTATAGTACATCTCCTCGTTTTCTTTTTGCTGCCCATCGCAACACTGGTCCCCATCTCCATGTGCCTCTGTGGGTCTGGCTGTCCCCACTTGGTCCCTCGGCTCACCTGCTCAAAACAAAACACAAGCACAAACTAAACACAAAGGAAAGACAGTTAGCGTTTAGAGGTGTTGGAAATGCATCCAACTACCCTCTTAAAGTTAGGCACTTGCCTTCTAACTCTGGCTACCACCTTCCAAGGACCCTTTGGTTTATTTGGGTGCTGCCACCAGCAGCATTTGGCAGCACGAAGGAAGGTGGTCACTGACCATGGAGGTCACCCTCCCTTGAGCGCGTTGTCCAGCGTCACATTATAGGCAGAGGAGAGACCAGTGCACATCCAGGGCACCGTTTGTCTGACCTATTTAGGTGTCTACCTTAGAAGGAGAGGAGAGATGCCCCAGAAGTGTCTGTTCCTCTCCGCTGAGAGCAGATGAAGTCTAGACAACTCGCTCTGATGTAGATTTGATGCTGCAGCGTTTTGCTGAGGGGAATCCTAACTGTCTCAGGTGCTGGTGTGCGCAGCAGCGGTGCCCACAGAGGGGGATGCTGATTGAGGACACCGTGTCTCTCTGACTGCATTGCTGTGTAGCATCTAGGATAAAGCCCAGCATCAAGTGCCTGTCCTGTTTCTGGGAAGCTGAGCAGTAGTTTCAGGGCACTCTTTGACTACAAAACATGTTAGCGTGATTGTCCACCATCCGATGTCCTTGTCTGTGGTTGAGGCTTGCTGCCTGTCTCCAAGACCTCTCTCTCCCTCCCAGGTGAAATGATGCAGAGGTGGGGAGGACCCTCAACCGTTCAGTGGCATAACAAGAGTATTTGCAGAAGATGGGACAAGACCTTCCCTCCTCAGCCAGAAGCAGTCATTTGAAGACCAGGAAGAGTCTTCACTAGACACAAACCAATGGTGAAAGAAACCTATGGGGCTGCCAGCAGCCTCACTTCCCACAGAAAAACTCTCATTCCTGGCTCACATTTTCCATTATGTTTTCCTGTATTTTTGACTAAACATAAATATCTGTGGACAGCACTTCTACTTCCTTTTGTAATTTCTTAGGGAAACAGGAAGGCAAAAGTGGAAAGGAGGGAACTGCATGAGCATCAGCATCTTCTGGGTCATGCTTTTCCACAAGATGTTGAAAGTATCATCCGTGGACATCTCTACTGCCAAACAGCTCTCTGGGCTGGTAGGATAGATGCAGTGAGGTGTTGTGGCAGAGATGGAGTTGCCCACAAATGGGGAGAAAACATTATGGCCTATCTAGAAAAATCCTTCTTGGGACTTTCGTTGGGAGCAGGAGCTCTGGTTGTCTCCCTTGTCCCAGGGCAGACCGTAGAAGACAGGGAAGACACCACCAGCACTCCTTGAAAACACATCTGGTAGGAACTGGAGGTTTCTTGGGCATCCCTGAAGGAGACAGGGGCACATCTTACATCTAATTGTCTTTCATTGGATCTGCAAAATAGTATAAATCCAGAAATTGGTTTCCAAACCATTTCCCAGTGCCCAGGCAGTGAAGAGACTGTGCTGGGTGCTGCACGCCTGAAAATCACGAGGCTGATTGTCAAGGAGCGTTTAGAGGCAGATGCCATACCCTCGCCCTTGTCCTGAAGAAACCAGGTTCTTTTCTACCCGTGATATCAGGCAATGAAGCAGACCATGTTTCACTGCAGAGATCCCTGTTAACCATTCACAGYTTATACCTCAGTAAACAGGCCAGTAATAACAGGCAGTAAAACAGTTTATTTGTTCTTTCTGTATTGTGAACAATGAGTCTATTCCCTGGTGGCACAGTTGGATTTCCATTACATGAATAACAAGATCTGCTCTTGCGTCAGCTCTCTGCACATGAGACTCTCCAGCCACCTTGTCCTCCAGCAGATGCCCCACCAGCTGCTAGGGGAGGTGAGGCTGTAGGGGAAACCAACAGCCAGACACCCAGTRCCCCCACCGAGGGCAGGGTGTGCAGTACACCCTTCTTGGGGACTGTACTGTCTGCGACGGGTGTGCAGGCATGTGTGGGTGAGAAGTACTGGCCCTAAGATGATGCTTCTGTGGGGCCCTGCCTGGGTACTTGCAGGTCTCTCTGCCTCCCCAGTGCCTGGTGCTGTCCTATCCCAGCTACATTCGACAGCTCAACAACACCAGGTTTTCAAAAGTTTACTAGAAATGGGGGTCTGGGTGGGGGAGATGCTGAGGGCAAGGCAGCTGAATCTCAGGTCTCCTCCTTGCTGGGGTTAGAAACCTGGACTTTAGCATGCTTTTACATTGCTATTCCAGCTGAAGCCCTTATATCACCGCAGTGATACCAAAATTGCGAGTAACCCCATTTTGGGGAATAGTACCTGCCGAGCTGGTAGGAGCACATTTGCAAGGATGTGCTGTCCCTTCCCTGGGATGTTTTGCCAGGACCTGGCAGCCCATTTTGGCGTAGCTGAGTCCTTGGAGCCAGCGAGGAAGGGAAGAGGGACTGTGGTCCCTGGGGCACTGCAGGTGAGTACCCCCCCTTACCGTCCCCAGCTGACGGGGATGCACGGGCTGCAGTGCCAGGCTGAGAGCTGTCTGCTGCTACATCCCTCCCGGCACTGGGCAACTCAATTAACCTCTCTGCGCTCCAGTCTCCTCTCCGGTACCATGAGATAATGATAGCGCTTGACAGGGCTGTGGGAGACTGAAGGCAAGTGCCCCGAGCTCCTCTGTTGGGATGAAAATCCCAGCAAATGTGTTGTGCTGCAGGTAGAGAATTTCACTCCCTCTGGTTGCAAGCTGGGCTGTAGATGTGCCCGCTCTCCTCTGCCATGGGGACCAGCCTGGTCTCCAGCTCCTCAGCTTGCCTCCCAACAGGGGTGCACGTTGTCCCTAAGGGTGTGGGAGAAGGGCAGCGATGGGTAGTCTTGGCCTGCAGAGCTATCAGCAATGGGTTGCCCCAATTGTCCCATTGGGATGGCATGGAGGGTGCTTTCCTTGCCTGCTGCCCTGCAGTGCTTGCCCTTGGTACAAGCATCTCCCTGCCCTCCTTCATGGGCTTGTGCATTACAGGGACCTCCTGCAGGCAGGGGAAGCCCTGCCGAATTGAGACAGCACAGGCAGCAGGGAGTGATGCATCCTGGCATATTCTCTTTAGCAAGCACTTATTCTGTCTCCTCTAACTCCCATTTTGACCCAACCATCCTCTCTGGGCAAGCTTGTGTTTGGGATTGCTCTGCAAAGCCAAACCAGCTTTTTTCTTGCAGGGGGAGGTTTCTTGTCACTCCTCCCTGGGGAGGCTGTGGGCTGCAGCCTGGGTCGGAGGGCATTAGCTCGTGGAGCGGGACCACCCTGTGAGCAAAGAGCAAAGACAGACCCTCCATGGGCCTTGCCAGGCTGATCCCCTATAGCCTTCTCATCACCTATGTGCCTCCCTCATCTAATTGGAAGTGTCGGGGGTGAAGAAGAGCAATGGTAAATGACTCAAACACGTTCAATAAGGCTCCTGCTGTGTGTTTTCTCTTTTTTCCTGTACGTCGCCTATCAGATGAGTCCTTCCCAACAACAGAAAGGAGAAAAGGCATTTTATCAGCAGCCTGAGTTTAATTTCAGCTCATTAAAGCAAGCAATTTGCTGGTTTATTTGCTTTGCAAAGTGTGAATAAAATGACAGCATTAAGGAGATGTAAGAGAGGAAAGAGGGGCTAATCTCCCTTTTTATTAGATTGCCAGGACATGACTGGGGATTGGAGAAGTGGGTCTTGTTGCTTTGCATGGAACGGATAATTGTTCATCTTGTTGGCTTCTGAAAGCCTCCTTCGCAGCATCACGCCGACGCGGGTGCGTGTGGGTGTGCGCCTGCGTGTGCGCGCTGCGACATCAGCCAAGTGCCGAGCATCCCGCAAGGCAGGACGGGAGCAGGGGCACTCGCAGTGGTTCCCGACTCACCTCCCTGTAACAGCAGATAACACATCCAGGAGGTTTCTCCTTCTTCCCTTTTCTACCTTTCACCTCCCCTCTAATCTCCCTTGTCTGTTCATTCCTGCTTCTGAAATCCCAGGCTTGATTCTTGCAGGTTAGAAATAGAGCAGCCGGTCGGCTGAGGAGCTTTTGCTGTCCCTGACCTCCTGCAGCAGGGATGTGGCTCTGGAGAGCAGGGGAGAGACCCCCCTGCCTCCTCCCCACAGACTGGGTAAAAATCAGTAAGAAAAGCTAGTGTTTTAACCCTCCTGCCTGACTGATGTGTCTTTGCCCAGCTGTCCTGGGTTTATTCTCGTGGTAACCCAACTGCACGCCACATTTCCCAGTCCTCTGACCCTCCACAGAGCTGCCTGGGAAAACCTGGGAACAAACCACCTACAACTCTAATGTGAAAAACAACCAGGAAAGTGGAGATTTGGACTATCCTTCACTGATTGAGAAAGAAGCAGAAGAGAGGAATGGAAACGGTGTGGAATAATAATAGCAATGATTTGAAATGATGAATTTAATCTCAATCAGAGATACCTTGAACTGTGGCACCATGCTGACGATGACAACAGGCCACGTCCATGGGGAGGCCGTGGTACCCACCCAGTACCTTGCAGGAAATATCATTGCTGCACAGTTACCTGTGCACTGCAGACGCTGCTGTACTTCCCTTTCCTTYGGCTTTCACAAGGCAGCATGGTTTGACCAGCTGAGAAGACATCGGGCTTATGTGGCTTACAGAGGCCAGCAAAGGGGCAACGACCGCTCCCTCACTCCTTGCTGCTCCTACGCGTTGCCTCTGATCTCCAGTATCCCTGCTGGGGTCCAGATCCATGCTTCGCTCTGCTAATCCTCAGCCCTGACCTGTGATATCCTCCCCTCCTACTTGTCCCTGCTTCTCCAGTCCTGGTCCCCATCAACAACCCAGTGGCAAAGAGGGACTGCTGTGATTTTGTGATGTCCACGAGGCTGCAGCCTGCGCTGGATGAGCAGCAGCAATCTCGTCCTGGCTGAAAACCCACGGTAAGGGAGGTGGAAAGGAAAAGGCAAAGCTGGGGCTCCAAAAACCAGTGCAGGCTGGCCGGTAAGTTTTTCCTTCCATCTCCCGACTAATCAGTAAATTAAACCAGAGCAGCAGCTGCAAGGAAGCAAACAAAGCAGCCGTGGGGGCTGGGTAGGTAGAGGGAGAGCGAGCTGGGCAGCACATGTAATAATATGCTGTCCTGGCACTCAATTCCTAATTTTGTTATTCTACTGAATGAGTTATTTCAAACCGTGGATTAGATTTACTGAGTGAAGGCAAGGAGCCAGATTAACATGCGTGCGCATGTGTGCGTGCGTATACACGCATACACACAACAGTGCTCCTCTCCTTGGCATTTCTGCATCTCTGTAACTTCATTCTCCCTAGCTGCTCCATCTCCAGCCGGCCGTGTTTCAGCTTCTCTTAGAACCTCTTTCACAGCCGTTCGGGCCACCTTATCAATAAATGAAGGAGCCCCGCTACAAAAAGAGCCATAGCAAAACAGGAGTGATACATTACAAACGATAAATGTTTAGTCACCCAAAGAGGTGGGGAGGGAAAATTCAGCTAACAGGCACCAAATTTTAAAATGAACTTTGGCTCTTCATTATGTGTAAAATAATCTGAGGAGGCAGCTCCAAGGTGGCAGAGAAAACATTTATTAGTGATGAAGTCTCCCCTAAATGGCTTGACGTCCATCCTGTATATGTCAGATGGGGAAAGGAGGCTTCCAGGCAAGGTTTTTCTGCTCATTCATATTCCTGGTGTTTGCTACATGCCTCCTGCCAGGTGATGTTGGTCAGAATCACAACCACGCTGAATAATAAAAGATGTCCAGGCCTGTAAAATTCAAGTTAATTTTATATCCAGAGGTCCTGGTACTAATATTGCCTCCACAGACAGGGTTTAGGCAGCATTTTGTGCATCCCAACCTTATTCCCAAATGCCTCACAGTGTTAGATAATAGAGTTCTCCAGTCAATTTTACTCTCTCTCCTGCTATTATTTATTATTTAAGAAAAATAGGCAAGGGAGAAGAGATATATTTTCTACTGAGGTTTGAAGAGAGATGAAGAAGGAATGAAGCAGAGAGGTGAAAGGGGGCTAAGAGAGAAGTGCCCAGCATCGCATACAGGATAGCTTTTACTGAGACCTTGGGAGGTCACAGACTAGATGACAAGTAGCCAGGTGGGAGGGATGGGGAAGAGATCGCTTTTCGGGGGTAGGCTGGGAGAAACAAACAGAAATTACACACTTGGTCTCTGTACAGGGGCATTACTATTACCAGTGTATCGACACATGGGCTCTATATGGTGCTAGGGCCAATGTTTCTCTGCTTGGGTTGTTCCTATCAAGGGGAATACAAGTCAATAGAGATCAAGACACTGATGGCTCTTCGGTGTCCATGGACTCTCTGGCTGCTGGATCATTTTGCAGTCTCTTTGCARGAGGCATGGGACACTTTCTACAGACCAGTGGCCGAATGAATGTCAACCTGAGGAGCCTGAAATGCATCTGGTTGTCAAGGCCCTGAAGACACTAATGACCCTGATCAGCCTCACCTGGGGCCTCCACCCACACCCTCTGCCCACGGGCTCAGGAGCTCCATATAAGCTCAGCCCTGGGCCTTCAGTCTCCTCTTGAGCTCTGCTGGTGGTATGCCTGTTTCCAGTCCTGCTTGTGGTCCTGCCTCCAGGATAGACCTTAGGCCTGTGTGGTAGGTGGCTTATCTCCTAGATGGACCCCTCAGACATGCACTGTAAYTTGTGTCCAGTGCTGCCCCTGGCCCCATCTCCTTTGCTGGACTCCTTGGATGGACCCTGGGTATGGTTCATCTCTTCTCTTGCCTGGGACTGTCAATGGACCCTGTTGCCAGCACCTTGCCTGTTGTGTTCATGTGCTGGGAGACACCACCCTGGGTGGGGAGGGAACCCCCTGTGCTGGGGTCACCCCTGGCTCCTGCCTTGCCTTTCCTGTGAACAGCCAGCCCTTGCTGCTGCCTGACATGGATTTCCATAGGAGACAGTTTACTCTGCAGCTGGTTGCATGGGGAATTCTCCAGTAAAATGGTCTTCTGGTGTAAAATGCACTTTCTGCAAAATTAAACCTTTGGCTGAAAAGCTATGATCTTTCTTGGAAGTTGAGATTCAGGCCAATTTAGCTGTAAACTTGTGGGTGCTGTAGTGTCTGGTGGGAGCCCTAGTTCAAAGCCATCATGCCTCCACTGGCCAGGCTGAGGCCAGTGCTGCAATCTGGGAATGGCCAAAACAAACCTGTTTGCACAAATATTTTTAAGAACCTTTTTGTTCTATGGCAAAACAAATTCGGGGTTAAAATGACAATATTTTAAAGACAGGTTAGCTCTTGGGATTTCAGGAAATACAGATATTTTCAYTCAGCTCCAGTCTGAAGTCATTTACATCCATCTCGTGCTGCTTAGCTTGCAGGGTCTGTCGAGATGACAACCCTACTGCACACTGCTGTGGGCTGCTGAGTTTAAGTAAATGCATAAATGATCTTCCTGGTGAACAACCTCTTAAGCCCAGCTGGGTTACCTGTGCATTAAACCAGCCTTCTGAAATATCAGCATGGGCAGATATGAAATGTCAGCTCCAGCCTGTGACAGTGCAGTTGAGCCCTCAAAGAGCCAAGGAGTGCGATTAGAGGGGCAGAGTTAGAGGAAGGTGAAGAGGAAGAAGATTTTAGGGAATGTAGAGAACTAAGAGCTCTGATCACGTACAACAGTAGTAATAAGAAAAGTGTGTTTCCAGGGGAGAAAGCCTCTCTAGTATTTACTTGATGGGGTTCTTCCTTAGAAATAATCAGCTTGAATCACAGCTCCATTATGGGATGGTTATGCTGATGTTAGGCTGGGGGAAAGCAGAGGTCTGGTGTGGAAGCAGGACTCCTGTTTTCCCCCCTGTAAATAGAGCTGAAGATCAAAGCATGTTTTTCCAGCACGGATACAATGGAGGGAGCCAGCTCCATGCTGGGAAGCGAAACCACTGGTGTTCCTCAGCRCTGACAGTCTGAACTGTGCCTTGTCTTTGCTGCATTGTCATCCTCACTCAGATCTTTGCTGCTATTTGGAAGAGGGTTTTACTGCTTTCATTCATTAATTTWTTTTTTGCAGGAGGCCTGCATAACCCTTTGTATCCCAGACAGGAAAATCCACTTTTATACAGGATGAAATCTGGTGGTGGATCCATGAAATGGTTAGCTTTGTTAGAAATTACTTTCCAGAGGTGCAAGTGTTTTGCTTGCTCTGATTTTTTTTTATGGTCATATTTTCAAAAGGGCTCTTCCCTCTCTGTCCCACTCTTCCCCTGTGAAGGGGTCTCAAGSCAGAAAGTGTGGGTCTCTGGCCAGTGCCTACCTCGGCTGCAGTTTCTAGGTGGACTGTACTGCTGCATGTTGGCAGCACACGTAGGACTTCATGGTAATGGTCTGCTGTGATCTCTGGGTAGGCAAAAAGGAATTCACCTTTTCATCAGCAAGTGGAATCAACAGCACACAGGAATCACTATGTCTGTGCTGTAGGCAAACACCTCTGCTAACCTCTTACTGACTTGTCCACCTTTGAAATTGGTCCTGCTTCTCTGGTTGGAGAAGACTTCCAGATGTCTCTTCCAACCTAAATTATTTTGTGATTTTAATGATCTAGCTCTTGTCCTCTGCAGCCGAGGAGCCCAGCTTAAGGCTGAACCCTCTGGCTGTCCACTTTTTGAAGGGGGTTTCTGCCCAGATATAGCAATATCTGGCAAGCCCCAGTGCCCTACAGGCCTAATTTTAGCTCAGTGCTGCGGGCTGGCTTCCTGTCATGGGCCAGGAGAAGGTTAATGATCATCTGGGCAGCTCTCCAAAACTAATCTAATGTTTATTCAGGATAACAGCATTGCAGAGGAAACCAAGCATGACCACCTTCCACGCACAGCTCACCCAGCACGGCCCCACTCCTGCACATGGCTCTGCTGGAGGAGCTCAGGTTTGTCAGCTCTCGGAGGAGAGACCCTCTTCTTCCCTAGGTCAAGATAGGTCCTCTGCAACATTTCCAACCCTGCCTATGTCCTGACCTCTTAATCCAAACAGATGCTGTGTTTCTAGAGAAAACCACTTTAACAGGCTGTGGGTCTGTTTCAGCAGCKGAAATATGCACTCTCTCTTTCTGCTAAAATTTTATAGGATGTTCCTCATGGGTCACATACCCATGCTACAAACAAATATCCATGCCACAAGCACCTTAGTTTGTTGGCCCCCATGAAGGGAGGGTGTTCAGCCCCACTGTACCCTCCAGGTCCCTGCAGTGCTAGGAAGATGTGGTATGTGGGACAGTGGTCCCAGCCTGGTGGTGGTGGCTTGGTGGGCCTGGATGTTGCAGGTCTGTGCTCCAGCTGGGTCTGGGATGGGGGTGAGAGGATGAAGAGTTGGTGCAGATTAGCACATGAGGTTGTGGAGGGATGTGAGATAGCAGTGACTGTACCCTCTGGCAGAGGGCAAAGCCCCTAAGGTGGTTGTGGGTGTTTATTCACCTCAGCTGCTGTTTAACAGCTTAATTTCAGCCATGGACTTACAGCCTTTTCCTCCCACCAGCACAGCCCTGGCAGTTATTCTGTCATGCCTTTGACACAACATGAATGGACATGCAATGGACTCATCCTGAGGATACCCCGCACCTGTAGGGGAGTGAGTATTCTGCTTACTTGGGGCTCCCCTTGTGTTCCTCGGGGCTCCATGAAGGGTTTGGTGATGAGCCATAAAGCCTGAAGGCCTGGGACGTGCTTTGCTGAGGGAATGACTCTCCTCCAGCAACGAGCACTCAGACATACATGGCCAGCAGCAGAGGTCTTGCTGCTTCCCTCGGGGTGCAGAAAAAATTGTACAGATAGCAAAAAGTGTTTTCTGAGGGAGCCCTGAGATGCTGGTACTGGCTTCATCACTGACAGTCCCAAAATAGCTGGTACTTGCTGCTTCCCGGGCATGCTCCAAGAGGCATTGTGAGAACATCTATTTAGTAGGGTCTCTGGGGATGCACTTCTTCCTACCCGAATGGTTGGGGAGATGGCTGGGCAGCCAGATAGCTGTATTCTTGTGGACCTGATATTAATGTCTCATTTGATTGTGTTTACAGCATGGTTAATGTGGGGCCTAGATTCCTGAGCAGGTATCTTTATCATGTTAAATCTGAACAGAACAAAGATATGGCTCTACCATGGGCTTGGCTGGTTAAACTCTGTGCCAGKGATTCTCTCAAGGCAAGCTGATTTCCCACTGAAGCCTGCCTGTGMACTTGTGGGAATAAGCAAAGCCCATCTTTGCTCATAGAGGATGCTCAGCCACAATATGAGGGACCATTTGGTCTCCTCTATGGTGTCAGCAAGCCTAAAACCCAACCAAATGGCCTTCTACCCAAAAATGTGTGAGTGGCAGCAGAGAAGCTTGGAAAAATGGTCATGTACATGCCAAGCTCCATCCAAGAGAAACTGTTTTTGTCTGACACATGGTTAATGCCAAACTGCTGGGGGAAAAGCAGTGGTAAGAGCTACTGGTGCGTTAGCGTGGGTTTGTGGCACACGAAAGCCCTTCCTCAACATCATATCTGCTCTTCAGCAGGGTCTGTGGCCACCCCCAGTCAACAGCGGGGCTGCTGTATTTCCCTGCTCATCCAGAGACCTTCACAAGATGTGGAGAGTGGAAAGAGAAACTTTGAAGTCCAAGACAATAGAAGCGTGGAGCTATGCCAGGATTTGGCTTGCCTGTCCTTTTCATAAACATTTCATGTGGAGGTTACCCAAGTTGAAAAAGCAAGTGAACCCAGAACACCCACCCTCTCTGGAGGAATGGAGTTTATCGTTAATAATCTACTGCTAAAAGGGTAACATCTGTTTTGGACAAACTGTAATGAGATTTAAACCCCAGGTGGAGGGAGGACTTCACAGTAATAAATGACTTTCTGTATGTCTAAATAGTTTTAATTTTTTTTCTGGCAGAAATAGCTGCTTTTCACCTCAGGCTTCTTTTTGCCAGCTCTTTTTGTTTAATGATTGCTATTAATTTCCAGGGTGGCAGATGGATTCTAGCCTGGTGTAGTCTGAAATGAGGAAAAACAGCCCATGAAGGTGTGAGCTTGCCATGAACGTGTGCACAGGTCACACATGTGCTGGTGGGATGCCACATGTGGGTGTTTGCTTTCCAGGGGAACTACTGCTTCTCAATAGCTGCTCCCCACCCCTGGGATGTTTGAGCATCTCTCCCTCAGATAGGAAGGAAAATTAACTTTCCTGGTCACTGCTAGCAGCTCTGCCTGTTTACACCTTGATTCAGCAAAGCTGCTGATTTCAGCAAGGCTTTGGGAGGAATTCAAACCAGCACTTAAGTGCTTTGCTAAATCCAAGCTGAAGTGAGCTGGAGAGCAGCATGTGGTCCCCAGAACATGGGAAGGAGCTCCCTGCCCTGTCCAGGCAATGCCTGTGGCTGGGTGCTGCCAGGAGRTGGAGATTCCTCCTTGGGCATGAAACATAGACATTTTTCAGTGCTTTTCCCATGTTGTTGTGATTTTTTTTTTTAATCGTGTGTGATGCTCTGAACAGGCAATCATTTTCCAGCCTCTGGCTGTGGAGACAAGTGGCTGCTGCCGAACCCAGAAGTCCCTGCCGCAAGCTCCTAGTGCCCAAAGGGGGACTTKCTTTATCCTTTCTGCCACCACCTCCTTCTCAAGGAGAAGCCCACTGAACAGCTAATCCCAATTAGTGCTACAGTGTGCTGGGGTGCCCTCCTTTCTCTTTCCTCTGCTGTGGGGGATTTCTGGACTCTGCTCAGGGTGCAGGTGTGCAGGATGCAGGATACATGGGTGGCCAGGTGAGAAGCTGGGTCCAGGAAATGAGGCTGATGATGGACCACCACATGGCAGTGCCCTGCAGCCAGGTAGCTGCCCCAAGACAAGAGCGTGGCAGAGGACAGGGGAAGTGTGTGTGGGGGGGTTGTTGCCTGGGACTGGGTGAGCCCTGGGGATGGAGGAAAAGGGGTAGAAATAGAAAGTGCAGCGTCTCAGGTGATGCAGATAATCTCCTTTAATCTCCTGCTCAAAATAACCCAAAGTCAAGTAAAGGAGGGATTATATGGCCTAAGCCACTGTTATCGCCAGGGTGTAACAGACTTAGGTTGCATCTGAAGGGCTGCTGAGGAGGAAGAGGAGCTGCAGCAAATATTGGCCTGCTGGAAATGCTTCCCCAGTGAGGGTGGCTGGGTGGGCTGGGGACCCTCCTGGGGTAGCCCAAGGAGAGTGGGGGGCTGCAGGGTGGGCAGCTGCCAGCAGACTTGGGGAGCCTATGCAGGGACCTGGTCCAAGGGGAGAGACTGTCTTAGATGCCCACCTGTCACCTTGGCATTACTGATGGGTTTATTCTTRGTGCAGGATCCAAAGTGCTTTATAGCCATTAATTATCCTAATGGGGAAGCAGTGACTATCAAACCCATTTTACAGATGAGAAATTCAGCTCCTGGGGAGGTAAATGACACATCAGGTGCTGGGGCAGGGCTAGAGTGAGGTGGTCAGTCCCTGCCCTCCCAGCTCCCTTCAATTTTAATGGGCCTTTTCTTACATCCTCTCGGATGCATGTTCACAGCAGCCATGAGGCACTGGTAGGCTAAAGGCATCTCCTACCCTTTGCCAAAAAGCCACACCAAGGCTCAGCTGCTGTGCTGCTGCCAGAGAAAACTGAATTGCAGAGCCCTATTCATCAGCTCCTGGCAATGCCTACAAGATAGCRGCAGCACAGAGATGGTGTGAAGTGGGATTGCAACAGGGAGGGAGCAGAGCATGTTCATTTTAATGAGCTTGTCCCTGCCTAAAGGAGAGAGAAAGCAAGAGGCCAACTCGGTTTAATAAACTCTAGCATGCGGATTTAATCAGATGGATCATTGTTCCCCTGCACAGGGATGAATATATTAAAAAAATGATTCAAACTTTTCCCCTTTGTTTTTCATTTGTATTATGTGCTATGGTGTGATAAACCATCCTGGGGCCAACTTGCAAGGCAATAAAAGAGATGGTGAAGGAGAGGAAGGCGCTGATCCATGTGAGTGAGCCCAAGCACTGTGGGGAGGGAGGCTGCTGGCAGCCAGGGCTCAAAGTGAGGGGCTGCAGCATCCTCAGCCCCACACTGAAACCTGAGGGAAGATGTGGTTATGGGGTCTGACCTGCTGTCAGCTCCTTTTCAGGCCTCCAGCCCCAAGCCTAGACAGTGCAGTAAGGTTGTGATCTGAGATGACTAACAGGAGTTTAAGTCCAGTGCTAAAAGCTGTCCCTTGTCAAGCTTGAGACCTCCACCTTACTACAGAAATGTCTGTGCACAAGCATATCCCCATGCTCCTGCCCTGGAAGGGAAAGAGGGACTCRCCCAGTCCCCCACTTTCTGCAGGGACACCAGCTAGGGTGATGTACTGGTGGTGTTTTGGGGTTAGATGGCACTTGCCTTCAAGGGAATGGTGCAACAGGACAAGGTTTCTTCTGGACTCCCCTCCTCCTTACCAGGATTCACTTCATCACTGCCTCTCCATTGCACCAGGCAGCTAGGAGTGGGGTCCTGGGTGCCGCTTATTAATTTAGAGAAACTAAATGGCTCAGGTTGCAAAGCTGCAAACTGTTGCATGCACAGCAGCAAGGCGAGGGCTGTATTACAGGAGGGAGCAGGGCTCTGCCACTGCTCGCCGGCTGAATGCCACATCACTGTGCTTCTGCCTGTCCCTGGGGACAGCAGGCATTGCAACAAGGCATGGGAAGATCTTGATCCAGCACAGCAAAGAGCAAAATGGGTCTGCAGGCAGCATAGGTAGGATTGTATCGGCGTGTGCCTCAGTAGAGCATGGCTCTGGGCTTGCAAGTCTCTGGCTATGTGGATGTGAATAAAGCCAGCTTAGGCAAAATAGTCTTTTGTACTAAATCCTGGACAGACCACCTGGATCTGTGGTCAAGGACAGACCTTAGGGGCCTCCCAGCTGCCTCCATGGAATTCACCTCCTTTGCCCTGCCCAAGCTCCCCGTCCTCAGCTCAGGCACAGGCTTAATAACCTCCAGCCCTTGCTTTGCTCCTTCTTTTCTGGCCCGTCAGGCTGTGTGCCACCCTGAGACATGAGGAATCGGCTCTCYAAGGCTGGGACAGGGCACCTGGCTGGATTTTAATCACTGTCCTTAATATTAAAACCAGRGCTGGCCAGCTGCATTGGTGTATGGAGAGACAGCCTCCCTGGCAGGTTACGGATGGACACTTGGTTAAAGGCAGCCCGGAGGCATTTTTGGCAGGGGGCTGCGGGTTCCCTTCCACAGAGCAAGGCTGTGCCTGACAGGTTTGCAGCCCGGCCCTAGGACAGAGGCTGGGTTTGTGGTGAGAACCCAGGAATTGCTCTCGGCTTGGTCCCCACCTTTCTTTGGGACAGATCACCTCCACCAGTGACTGCGGGGCRATGGTAGTGTTTGGAGGAGGGAGAAATGGTATCTCCTTCCTGGAAAGATTGCTCTAAATTGTGTCATTGACCCATTCGCTGAAAAGTCACTTATGGCCACTTGGTGTTAAATATCACAAACTTTGGCTTCTAACACACCCCTGTGCTACTGCTTCATTACTTTATCCATTACTGTTCATAAACACTAATAAATAATCCTATTTTCATTCCTACCATTGTTTAAGTGGTCATTAATTGTGGTTTATATGCTGTCTTTGTGTATTTGTGTACAATAGCTTCTTCATGATTCCTTGATTAACTGTGATTGATTGTGTATTTTAAAATCAATTAAAAGTTTCAACACTAAAAGGTAGAGTCTTTAGCAGTAATGCTCCGAGACATTGCCATTTATAATGGAGCTATTATACTGCTGGGATCCATTAGTGTGGCACACTGTGATCTTTATTTTCCAGATCTATGCAAATACATACGTATGTGTGAGTGTGCATATGTCTGTGTCTCTTTTGTGTGAGTTATATGGCTGGAAGAGGGTGTATGGTATGGGAATGAGAGTCAGCTTCTCGCAGGGTTGCTGGACCACATAGGGCGGGCTGGCTTTTGTGGATGGCCAGGTATCACCCACTCCCTTCCTTAAGACACTAATGCAAGGGCTGAGTCCCAGGACCCCATAATTTCCTTGCCAGCGTGATAGCGCTGTGCATTAGTTTTCTGTTTGTAAAGAGGAGCTGGCTGCTAATACCCTCAGCTGAATGGGGCCACAAAGAGGGATGCATGTCTTTCTGCATTGCTGTTTTAGCGAATGTATCTGTGCCTTGGTGGGGTGAAGGTGGGGGGGATACATGGGGGGATAGAGGTGACTGTGAAGGCATATGTTTGTGGCGGTGCTGATACAATGCTGATATGATGGAGGAGGAGGTGGAGGGATGGCCACCATCTGGGCACCAGGGCATGTGCTGGAGCACAAATCTCTCTGCCCTATAACATCATGCCTATATTATATCAGTCCTCAGCTTCTCATATTGCTGTTGTGCTGGGAAAACATGCGTGTCCAGCACCGGAGCAGGAGGAGATGGGATTAACACCACTGTCTTTGTGCTCCCTGCCTTCCCCCATAAATCTGAATCCAGCATGCCTGTGCCTCTGTGCACACCAGAGCATCTCTGCCCCAGCAACTTCTCCTGGCCTGTGCAGTGAGTTAGGGGTGAGGACACCACATAAGAAATTTTGTGTAGGTGCTCTGAGGGGGAGCAAAATCCCCAAGGAGCCAGTGGGAAATCGAGCCCTTGTAATTGATCCCCCACTTGTCCCCCCATCCTCCTGGATGTCTGCCTGCTGCCACAAGCAGGGCCCTCCCAGCCATCTGCCAGCTCGGGCAGAGGATTCCTGCACGCTAATCTGCTCAGAGACATTTGTCACCCACCCCTCGCCCAGCTGCATGCTGTGAAAAAGGCTTCAGTGTCCCCAGTACAGCTGCTGGGAGCACCCGTTAAGGGAAATCACTGGTCTTGTTAAATGATGGGGGGACCGTTTTGTTTAAGCCCTGGAATGGGATGACTCTGTCATATTAACTTACCCGCTTGCATTGATGTTAATGAAATAAAGAAATATGATGGTTCCAGACTTTTAAACTTCTTATAGCTCAATTTGCATAATGGCCACCGCTACCCTGAACAGGAACTGATCTGTCGAAAAATATTGTTCCAGTCCTCTATCATTCAGCTCAATGGAAGGCACAGATTGGCCCACAGGGGCTGTTTTTTGCTGATGGAGTGGAGTTTGCCTAGCGCCGAACATAAAAAGCTAAAATTAGGATGCAATCCAATATTGTAAAAAAGAAATTGGTTAAAAGTTATAGATCAATAACTGTTAACATGACTCTATTTTTCAGACAGATCATGTTTACTGCTGCTGGTGACGTGGAGGCAGGCTCCTTCCCGCCAGCTGAAGCAACTCTGTGGTTCCCCCTCAGAGGACCCTGCAGCTGCCAGTCGAGGCTCAGCTGTCCTGAACAACCCTGTGAGCTTACTATGCTTCGTGGAGTTTCTTGTGGAAGTTTGTCACCCTCTCCCCTGGACTATGAAAGGTTGGGCATGGCTCCAGCCAGCAGCCACAACCAGGTGTCAGTCCCATCTCTGCTTTCCTGCACAACCCTCAGCATCAGGCTGTGAGCCCAGGAGTGATGCCGGTGCTCACCCCTCAATGGCCCAGATCTCCACTCCTCAATGCCCTAGAGCAATCCTTCTTGATGCTCTAGATCGTTACTCCTTGGTTACCTAGACCTCTGCTCCTCCATGCCCTCGATCTCTGTTCCTTCATTACCTACATCTCGGTTCCTTGATAATCCACAACTCTGCTCCTCTATGACCTACATCTCTGCTTCTCCACATCCTGGCTCTCTGCTCCTTGATTACCTGCATCTCTGCTCCTCCGTGCCCTAGATCGCTGCTCCTTGACTATCTAGATCTCTGCTCCTTGATTACCTGCATCTCTGCTCCTCCATGCCCTAGATAGCTGCTCCTTGATTATCTAGATCTCTGCTCTTTGATGCCCTAGATCTCTGCTCCTTGATTACCTACATCTCTGCTCCTCCATGCCCTAGATCTCTGCTCCTTGATTATCCAGATCTCTGCTCTTTGATGTCCTAGATTTCCGCTCATCAGTGCCCTAGATCTCGCCTGCTGCAAAGACCATGCCTTTCCCAGCAGACAACTCCTGCAGTGCTTCCAGTTCTTCGAGAGCAACTGGATGCTTTCACCCCTGTGGGGAGCAGGGCCTTGGTCTTGGCATGTGTCTCTCCCATCTGTAAAGTGAGGTAAGCGTCCCTCCTCTCCTCTGTGTGTATTTAAACTGTGGTACCCATGTGGCAGGGACTGTCTCTCTCCATCAGTGTGTGTTTAGGGTGTGCAGACCCAAACACTCAGCTACAATGATGGGGACAGGGGAGCGTGCAGGAGCAAGGAGCCGGCTGAGCATTGCAAGCCAACGTGATGATGGCCCTTCTGCCCCTGGTGACCTTGGGCTTGCCTCCGATAGCTCATTACAGCCTGCCTTTGATCACTTGCCTCTCCCCCTCTCTGTACTTGGAAATGCTGGAGAGCTTTCCTGACCGATATCATCAAAAAGGACATTTTTATTTCCAAAATATACAATGTAATTAAAACTGCGAAGGGAGAGAGCAGCCAGTCCATAAACACACCCGCCCTGCGACAGTCTCTGTCCTGACCCTGCGGGAACYGGGGACAAAAGACTCCTGTTTTTCAGTGGGAACAGGGAGGTTTCCCAAATATTGGAAATACCCCTCAGGTCCTAGCCAAAAAGGGATTCTCCCACTGCATGGGAAGGGTTTGGTATGGAAATGCCCTCACCTGCAGTCAAACGTGCTTTGCTGAATTGGGCCCATTGCAAGCATGGACTGAATAGCTGCAACAGCAACACAGAGACCCTCATCTAAACCATCATCATGTAAATGTACCTTCTGATTGAATGGTCAAATATCCTACTGTCACCCACAGCCTTGCTAACACATTCACTGAACTGGGWCCATTTCCAGCTTTCCAGGGCCCTCTCCCTGCAGGCAGCTGGGCAGGTCCATCCCACGGCACAGGAGGAGCATGTTGCATCCCTCCGCCAGCTGCCGCCTGTGGGCAGGGGCTRCCTAAGAAACCAAGGTCCAGTCGTTCCCATCTCTGCAGCTGCCCCATGAAACAGCTGACAACTTTAAAATTGATGGGGTTAATTTCCTGCCTCCGTGCACTTACTTAAAGCACCAGCTCTGCCATTACCAGCAATGTCCACATTAATTACTATCATAACCTGAGTACATTTGCATGTGCTCCCTTGCCTGGAGAGTCTGTCCCAGCAGTGACCTGCATTTCTTTCCCCTCGAGACCTCTCCCATGGCTAGGACTTCCAGCGCTGCTGCCTGCAGGATAACAAAGCTGATGCCAGGATAGTCCCAGGGGAGGAGGACAGGCAATCAGATAGGTCTGCTGACAGGTCAGCTCTGGCCCAGGCTCAGAGGCTCAGCTGGAGCATGGGGGTTTCCTTCCCCTCCTTCTCCCCTTGTCTCATTGAGCATCATCATTGGTCCTGCCCCATCTCTGGGGCTGTGGCTTTTCGACATTGCATAAATGATTTAAATGTTCATTGGGAGCAAGAGACTGACTCCATGGCTGGGTGGAAGTGCTTCCCCTGGGACTGTCTGGAGTCCTTGCGTTGAGTCCTTTAGGTCTGAGCCCTGGGGACCAGCCTTCAGCTTCCCACCAGTGAGTCCTTCTGAACAGAAACCTCCAGTTTCTACGGAAAAAAATCAAGTCATGGAAGAATGCCCAGCTCACTCTAAACATAGGTCCAGGGGGATGGGGACAGGCCATTCTGGTCTGCTTTTCGGTGCCCTGTGGACTGCAGAAAATTACACATCTCATCTTTTTTGCATAAAATGCTGATTATCCAGTGTTAAACACAAGCATGTCTTAGACGTGAAAGGACATGCATGAAAGAGATAAAACACTAGAAATTATGAGGCAATGGGAGCCAGCAACTTAAAGGATCATCGATAAAGCCTCTTTAGCAAGGACTGAATAGCATCCAACCCAGGCATCACACAGCCCAGTCAAAAGCCTGACCAAAAGTGTACTCTGAATACATGAACACATCAAAATCAGAACCTGGAGGAGACCGACAAGTACAAGAGAAYGCAACCTTCATTCAGGATACTTCATTCCTGCCTTTTGCTATTCACCTCAAAACCCCATGGGAAACACCAAGCCTACAAACAATCAGTAGCAGTTCCCCAGAAAAAGGCCTATGAATTATAGTGGGTTGTGAGCCGAACACAAGGTATCAGTGTCACATCAAGAGGCAGACAGTGCCCTGGGATATACAAGCTGCAGCATGGCCTACAAGACTCACAAAATCATCTTACTTGTCCATTCAGGGTTGGTGAGGTCTATGCTAGAATAGATTCTGGTATTGGCAGCTCGTATCAAAAAGGATGTGGTGCTGCTGCAAGCAGCGTGGAGGAAGCAGAATGATCAGAGGTCTACAAGACATGACCTACAAAGAAAGATTGAAAGAACTGGGTTATTTAGCCTAAAAGAGATGATGGAAGAAGAGATGTGATAACAGTCTTCAAGTGCTTAAAAGGATGCTGCCAAGGGGAAGAAAATAATCTGTTCTTTATGTCCATGGTGGACAGGACAAGAACTAATCGGCTTAAATTACAGCAAGAGAAATCAGGTTAGACATCAGGACAAAAATGGCTTGTGGAGCATGGCAGTGGGTTACCTGGGAGGTGGAGGGGCTCTGTCACTACAAACACACAAACACTGCTTGGGGACAGGTTGGCAAACATCTTTTGGGCTTTCCATGGGGAGAGGGGATGTCCTGGGGCAGGACTGCACCCTCTCCATGTTCCTGTGGTGCCTTCAACATGAGGTCTGGTGCTGCTGGATTGTCCAAAGCGAGATTGTCCTGCAGCAATCACTACAGCTGGCTGGACGAATCCCAGACTCTTAGGCTTGTGAGAACTTCCAAGATAGCAGAATTTGATTTTGTGGCACATTGGGGGCACAAGTCAACATTTTGGGTTATTTTTCTTGCAGTAAAGAAATACTTCAAAATGGATTTTCCCCGCCCCCATCTCTTTCAGCCGCTCTATTGCAACACAAACAAAGCGGAGCATCCCAGCCACACCGCACAGGCAAGCTGAAATGACACTGTCCAAATGAAACCTGTTTGATAATGTCCTTGCTGAAAACATCAATGAAATCAACCTCTCCCCTCCAAACAATTAGGTGGAATTGAATCACCARTTTCTGAGTGAATACACTTGCCTTGAGATGTTTTTCAGCCAGCTCAGAGGATTGTTACTACTGGACAGGCAAAAAGAAAACAAAAAAAGGGCTCCTTCCAACCCAGGTGTGCCCACACTGGGCAGCAGCCGGCGTGCCAGCAGCCAGTATGGGGATCCACCAAGGTGTCCAAGAGCAGCTCGATCCACTTCCACTCGGCAGCGCCTCTACTGAGCATGCACCTTTGGGCTAAAGATTAAGAGATTCTGCGTTCTCGGGAGAAATTATTATTACCCCTGGATTCCAAGAGCAATGCTTTATTTTAAAACCTGCCTCCTAATTCATTTTGTATTTACCCATGAAATCTTGGCCAGGGTTTCTGAGAGTTGCGGTCTTTCGGAAAGGCCAAGTTTTAAATGGAGCTGACTCTGCAGAAGCTGGCTTGATTGAAGTGGTGCCTATTTGAGTTTATACCACTCCTGGGCAGGGTTGAAAACAAAGAAGCAGAAACTGGACTCTCCCCCAGCTTTGTTTGCTCCAAAGGCTCTTGGCTATGTGCAGCAAACCCACAGGTGTCAGGGTTGGTGAAGTGGAGGAGAGCAGAAGGGAGCCGGCAGACTCCCTGCTCTGTATCCCATATTCTGTTGACTTAAAGTTTAATACAGCTGAGATGAGAACCAAAAAAAAAAGAAGAAAAAGGAAAAAATAATGAAAAAAAAAAGAAAACCCTGTAAGCGATTAATTTTCAGCCTCACTGCCCAGCATCAGTCTCAAGGAGGTCTCTGGGGATGCAACAAATACTTAACTTATTAAAATATCACTCCGGTTCCCCCCAGGATTCTCTGGGACAGGCAAGTCCTGCCCAGGGGAAGATGGTCCCAGCTCCCTCCCACACCACAATGGGGGCACGCCGGGACTTGAACTAATTTTAACATAGTCCATGGTGCCAAGCCTGCTTCTGCTTTTCTTTTTCCACGTTGCAATCACCTTAGTTGCACCTGTGGAGCAGCCTGGCTTCTGGGTACAATGGCAGCACGTCTTGCTTGTTCGTGTTCACGGGGTGGTGCTGTCCCAAGAAGCTCTTGCTTGGGAGCTGAGTGTCTCCTCCACAGTGCTACAGCCTGACCTTTGTCCTCAGGCCCTCCTCCTCGTCAAAGACCTGGAGCTGGAAGGAGAAGATGAGCCACGGAGGATGGCCAAGCTGCCATGCCAATGTGGCACTGGGGATTGCAGTGGGATCCTATCCTAGGTGGACCAAGATTCCTTTACTTCAAGGAAAAATTCTAGGCTCAAGAAACACAAGAGAGTGCTGAAAGTCAACCATCTTCTCATACCTTGGAGAGCATCTACTCTGATGTCCTCGCTGTTATGAGGCGTTTGAGTGACAGCCAGGCTATGAAATACGGCCAAGGCTTTTTGAATTGACAGCTCATTCCATGTACAAGCAAAGCCTGAAAGACAGTCCAGAGCCGCTTACCAAGAGCAGGCTAATAGCTAAGTACACAGTGAAAACCTAATGAGACCACCAGTATCTCCTAACTCCAGCTTCATTCAAAAAGCCAAGAATACAGAAGTGAGTCAATTTGTGTCCGATGGCCATAATGAACATGCCAGCGGAGATGCCCAGAAGGAATAATACCATAAATTTGCAAGGTGGCAGCTGCATTCATCAGCTCAAACAAGAGCTGGTCATCCATAATCCAGCAGTATCAAAGAAGAGTACTTCAGCTCCAATGTTATTTCCACCTTAAAGTATGGGTGGGAATGCTTGAAATTTGCCGGCAGCCCCAACAGATGTTTCACTGCTGCCGAGAGCCAATGCCGGACAGTGATCCAGGGGTATGAAATGCAATTAATTAATTATAKCAAATGCTGAGAATCATCATTTGAATCATGGATATTCAGAGCTCCTCAACCCCCAAGTCCTCAGGAGAAGGTGGCGAGCGTGTGGTTAGGACATGCATCAGTAATGATGATCAATGACCCGTTGAAGTTGGGCAGCCCCAAACCTGCATTTTGGGCACCCTACACCTGGGCTGGAGGCGAAGAGCAGCTTGCACTGGGCAGCARTATGGGGCCAGCTCTGGCACAAGCCAAAGCGTGGTGCCCATTGGGTTTGTGCTGCAGGGACAACACACAGGACCCTGCTGTCTTCTCCTCCATGCACAGGGTTTGTCTCCAACCTGCCGGCATGAGCGTAAAACCACAAGGCAACCTGCCAGCCCCCGTCCTTCCCTTGGGAGCTGGGAAGGGGGGTGGGAAACGTGCTGCAAGTCCCCAATAACTCATGCCCACTCCCACCTGCTTGCAAGAGCACCCCATCAGCCATGCCTGTCATTGCCGATGGGGGTTTGCCACCACCACGCTGATCCCCATGAGAGATAGCGCAGCGTTATCTTCGCCCTGCCGCTCGCGCCGCCGCCGCTGTATTTAACAGGGAGCGATTTGTGCGGGGAGATAACTTTCCTCCAGGGTCGCATCCTGCCTTCCCCTGCACAAAGTGATGGGAGTCCCGGCTGTCACGGGGCTCTGATATCCTTCCTGGGCGGAAGCTCTGGATGCAGGAGGGGTTTGCTCGCCCCAGGGTGGCTCACGATGCAGTGGCTGCAGGGAGAGGAGTAGTGAGTCCCCAGCGAGGACCTTCTTTTTTTTTTTCCCTTTTGCAGGGGAAACAGGGTGATTTGAACCCCGTGGGCCTCCGAGAGTTGCGCAGCGTTATTCATGTAGCAGCTAATGGAGCTCACTCAATCCATAAAGATTTTAAGTCAGGGGTTTGATGTTAATTATGGACCAAAACATTTAATAGCCCGTTACACTTCCACAAGGCATTTTTTTAATTAAAAAATGATATATTGCACAAAAGGGGAAAAAAGGGAGAGGAATAATTGAAGATTGTTTTATTCCAGAACGACCCGAGGCAGGGAAGGCAGCGAGGAGCCGGTGTGTTGGGGAACGTGATGGCAACGCCGCGAGCTGGGAGCTGGTGGTGCGGGAAGCCGGGGAGGGAGCAGCCTCATCCCGCCAGGAGAAGGTGCCCAGGGAAGGGGAGAACAGCCAGGCCAGGGGCAGGTAGGTGGACATCCAGGTCAGGCTTTTGGCCACCACACTGGCTTACCCTTACCTGTTGAATCATTTGCTTGTGCTGCAGAAGACTTTGTTTCAAATCCCTCTTTCTGAATCTCTATCGGCTGTCTCTCAGGAAAAATGGCTAAACCCCCAGGGTGGAAATTAGTCTGGAATAGGTCAGGGATGAAGAAAATCTGACATGTCTTGCTCTGACGCTACTCCGTTTTTCATTCAATATTTAAAGACACGTTTGAGCAGGGGCTGGCCTGAGATGCATTCAAATAGCCTGTGTAAAATGAAAGGTCTTCAGCAGAGCAAACCAACACTTCCCCTGCCTTGGGCAGTGCCCGTTGGCTGGTGGTCCATGGGGCAGCGGGGCAGCAAGAGAGAGCCCAGAAGGGAGCAGCTCTGGGTGGGAGGTTGTTATTTAGCTAACTGAAGACAGGAGGAAGAGAAGTGGGATGGAAACGTGGCCTGGGGCTGCCCAGGAAAAGTTAGGGTGACTGCTTAAAATTGGAAGTAGCAGGAGTATGACCCCCAAGTCCCTGGCCATGGATGGACTTGTCCAAGTCCTCCTGCGTCTCCAGCTCTGCGCCTTGCTGTTGTTCACTTCCCCCAACTCTACAATGGGAATAATATTATTCCCTCCTCACAGGGTTTTGAGATGCTCAGTTACTATGGTGATGGGGCCATAAAAGTACCAAAGATAGCAAGAACAATAATAATATCAGACATGGTAGGAGCCAAATAATTGCATTTAGGGCACGCACACAACACAGAAGGGAGAGCCACCTCCATGCACCACAGCTTTCAAACCCTGAAGACAAAACTTTTGTTATACCAATGGGCTTGCAGCCTACTTAAAGGGCTAATTTCCAATTCCTTCAACATCCACCCAAATGTGAGGAGTGGCCGCCAATGGCTGCAGCTCCAGGACTGGTCCTACCTCTCCCCAATGCCAGCCAGGAAGAGGGGGGAGCAGCGGGACCGAAGGCCCCTCGCCAATGCAGAAATCAAATGTTCCTCGCACCAGCGCTGTAAAACAAAGTCCCCGCAGATGTTCGGCCGCCGCATTGTTTGACCAGCTGAGCRTTTTGCCGCCCAGAGCGGCGAGCGTGCCCAGCACAATGCCACTGACRGCTTGCTCCTTTGTCTCTGCCAAGCGTAGCACTTGCCTCATTATTTTTTTTAATTTATGGGKTTTTAATTGAAAAAAATGTATAACATCTGTGGCTGCTTAATAACACCTGTGCGCAACAAGGCTGCTTTTCAGCAGCGACTGTCACAGCGTTCTCATCTGGGCAATGCTGAGCCAGTGCTATGTGGCCTCCTCTGAACTGCTCAGGCAAGAATGATCCTTGGAGGGCACGTAATTAACAGGCGATGCAAAACAAGATGCCGTGAAAAAAATATGAGAGACATCCCTTCTAACAAGGGGAAAGCTGGGAGATGAGCAGGTGATGAGTTTGTGATGCCTCTTCTGAAGAAACATGGGCTGGCACCTGTGTGGAGAGCCGGGCTGCCAACCCGGCTCTGGTGTTATGGTCAGGGGAGGTGCAGTCGGGATTTGGCCTTTCCATCAGCATTGTGGGCAGTGTTTGCATCCCAGTCCTTGCAGTGACTTACTACTCTGGTATATGGCGAGCCCGAGGGGGCTGTCGGCATCGTGAATACAAACTGCCCTTCTGCCACTTACACAGCAGCTCTGCGATAGCTGCGGGGACCCACTACATGCATCTGTGCTCTAACAAACATTTGCACATTTGCAACATCCCAGATGTGGGCTGGGAGATGATACCACCCGTGCTGCTGCACGAAGCGTGGGGAGCTGCTGTGGCACTGGAATTGCAAGCCTGCCAGCTGTGGACCTTGCCACAGCAAATGCAGAAGGCAGCAGGCACCCCTGGATGGCCAAAAGCCCAGAATCCTTCTTCATCGTGAGATCTGGAGCTCCAGCACCCCCCAGGTAGTTTTTACCATGAGTAAGAGGATCTTTAAGCTCATTGCTGGTGTTGCCACCCAAATCCTCATGGTTTTGACAGCCTCGAGTGCTGAGGCAGCTCCTACCGAAAGCTGCCTCCTTGCAGCATCTCCTGGGGCTTGCTGCACAGGTGCTGGCTATAAGCCGTTTGGCTGTTCAGAAAGCACAAGGCAGCCTGGGAGGATTACAGGTGCCTCTTGCATTTATACATACTCATCACAAAGCTTCTGGTAGCATGAGTGAGTGAGGAGCAGGGGGGAAAACAGCCATGGCTGTGCCCAGGCTGAGGTTTCTTACTTGCAGGAGCCTCCCTGCACAAAGCTGGAGGAGGTTTTATCCACTCTTCACAGCTCTGGGAAGCTCAGGCTGCCCTGAAATCCCTCTTCCCACTGTGACTTGGTAAATAAATAAAATCCCATTCCCTGCTGAGCTCAGTAGTGGAAACAGGGCTGCTGGGGCTCTCCAGCCAGCCCTCCCCTCCCTGGGCTTCRCCAGGGCCAGCGGGTAGAGAGCAGGGGCCGGTGGAGCAGTCTGGCCAGGGAAAAAAAGAGCAGCAGTGCAAACATTTCCATGCCCAGCCCTTTGTCGCTGCAGCTCAGTAAAGCCCCTGTGTAACATGGGGTATTTGAGCAGATCYTCCCCTTGCACAGCCCCTGTGCAGCCCCCACTGTTCTCCCCTTCGGCTCAGAGAGCTTCAACATCACACCCCCTCCCTCGCTCACGCGTTCAGGCTATGAATTCCCCTCATCTCTCAGAGTACATTAAAAAATCAATGTAATTACACAGCAAACATTAATTATGATCAAAAAATGCAATTGAGAGGGATTGATCTGGAGGAGGGCTGCAGCTAGCCACCAAATTACCGAAAACCAAGTCAGTGAGGTTGAGGCCATGGAGATGTGTGGCTGGTCCAAACAGCAAAGCATCCTTGGAGACACCCTGGCTTGACCATTTCAGTCTCTGGTTTCTTTTATTGGCTTTTCCAGCCCGTGGTGTAAGTCAGAGGAGTGAATGAATTTAATGTGCGTGTGGATATATCTAGGTGCCCCTGGTCACGACAGCCAAATCCTAAAGGTTTCAGCATGATCAGGCATGGAGTCACCGTGGTCACATCAAAGGGATGGGTGGTGCAGACCCTTCTCAGATGATACTGTAAGACACAGGAACAACTCAACCTGGTAATTTGCTTATTGCAAAATTACACTCATCTCCATCTTCCCCAGTCTTAGACCCCGAATAGGCTCTTTAGGTATCTCCACGATGGACAGAAATGAAATTGTGGTCCAACAGCAAAAGAAACCCAGAGCAGAAGTGTGGCTGGGAGCATCTTGCCCAGGCATGTGAGGGGCACAGCCAGCAGGACCCTGGGTGGGTGGGATGAATTGGGCACRCCAGGGACATTACCCCTGCAGGCACTGTGAGGTTGGCCATGACCTGGTATGGCTGGTAAGAGGACATGAGACAGCAGGAAGCGAATTGCTTGTCTCAGCCTGGTAACCCCAAGGACATGGCTAAGCCTGCTTGGGGTGCTGGCAAAACCTCATCCCTGTGGTGGGAGAGAGAGTGGGACTTGCATGGAGGTCACCTCCATGCAGATGCTCCTTCAGTTGGTTGTTGAAGCCCTCCAGGGACAGGGCTCCCGCACACCCTTTACAGCCTGCACCAGCTCTCAGCCAACCTTGCTCTTAGGAAGCTTTTCCTGAGCATCTAACCCAAGGCCTCTTGGCTGCAATTTAAGCCTATTACAGCTTGTCCAACCCTCCAACCAATTGATCACCATCATTTCTATAACTGYCTTTTCCACACTGGATGAATGTCACACATCCCCCTGCCTTCAGTCATCACTGTCCTGGAGCACAAACCCAGCTCCTTCAGTCCATCTTCCCCAGGGCATGTTTTCCAAACTCTCTGAACTCCCTCAATTTGTCTGAATCTCTCTTAAAGTTGTGATGCCCAAACCTGGAGATGTATGTCTCCAGCTGATGCCTCACTACCACTAAATAGAGCCAAATAAATTACCTCGCTGTCTTCCATCTGAAACTATTAATACATCTCTGGGCAAGATGTGCCTTTTCGTTCCCTTCCTAAAGCATCAGGTTATTGTCTGCTGCTCAGTTTGAGGGTTACTCCACTGCTTGAGCCTCAGCTGCTCTCCTGCTGGCTTACCAGTTCTTCCCCATCTTATATCTGTGATTTTGATATCACCTTCCTAAGTGAAGCACTTTGCACTTGACTTTATTGAATTTCAGTGTATTGATTTCAGGACATTTCTCCAATTTATCAAAATCATTTTGCTCTGAGGAATCTTGCAGCAGCTTGTCTTGTATCTGCTCTGTTGACAAAAGGTCTTTAGTCCTCAGGGCTATCAAGCCAGGACTTTGTATTAGTCCTTAAAATAGTCGAAAAGAACCATATGGGAGGCATTGGGACAGCAAAGGACGAAGGTGTCAGGCTGGCTCAGACAGAAACAGCCCCATGCTGCCATCTCAGCCAGGCAAGGTGCAGGAGCAACAGGAGGAGATGGGGTGAGCATGATGGAAATGCTAATGGGTCCCCGAGGGTGAGAGTAGGGCTGCCTGCTGCAAAATGCTGGGACCCTGCTGCAGCCCCGGGGACAGCCCTGGAGCCGGGAGGATGGAGGGGAGATGAGCACTGGGATTTCAAGCTCTGTCTTTCTTTTCAGGTAAGCATGTGATGAGCTGCCCCATTCCCCCCAGGGGCTTGCGAGCGGACCAGGAGAAGCCCTGCAGCACCGGCTGTTAATGGCACTACTTGGGGACAGCGAAAACTGGACTAAGATGGAGACAGGAGTCCACCCTGGTGTGCACAAACCAGGTCAGAGGTTTTTATTGTTATTATTATTATTGMTGCCCAGAGGTTGGAGTGCTCCACTGTTTAAGGCAGAGAAAGAGGCTTGGGAAGCTGCTGCTTGTCCCAGGGTGGAGGGAGCAGCTCCTAACCCTTCTGCTTGGGCACACTGAAGAAGCACGAGGCTTTGGGAGAGCATTATGGACCGACAACAGCACCCACCTTCCCTTCCTCTGCTTTTCCCATCAGCTTGCCAACAGCACCTTCCCCTGCCTCCTCCTCCTGCCCCCTAGGACGGGCTAAAGTTCAGGCAACAACTACCCAGGTACTGGGAGGAATTTCCTAGATAACTTTGCAAAAAAGCACCTCCTGCGGAGCTGCCTYCTGATAAGTCCCTGTTCTTCGGCAGGGGACAGGCAAAACGGCTGAGCTTCAGCTGCAGGCACAGCGGAAGGGCTGGGGAAAGCACCAGGAGAGAGATGCAAACAAACCTGGGGAGGGGGCAAAGCACACGCGTAATGGAGGGGCTGGAGCAGCTTGGGAGACAGCAGTGAAAATGGTTTCCTTGGGAAAAGTCTGGCAAGCCTCAACTGGAAAAGGGACAGCAAGGGAGAGATGGGAGAGCTCCTCCGGGTGTGGAGAACATGGGGAGGGAAGAAGAGCAAGGTTCAGGTGAAGCCCCAGCAGCCATAGGAGCTCACCCTGGCCCTTGACATGGCAATGATGCAGACACAGTCGTGTGATAAGCCCTGCTGTGCACACACTTTAAAATCTAAGTAGTTTATGAATAAGTAATAATCCCTTATTCCCAGTGCCATAAGCTATATTTAATTAAGAAAATAACTAAACGGTGGGAGTAAAAGGGGCTGAGTGGGGAAATGGAGACAGAAACACTGTCAGATAAGCTGCAGTAAGAAAGGGAACAAATGGCAGCCTCAGCATAGCAGAGGCAGCAGAGCCGCGGCCTCCAGCTTGGCCGTGAACTCAAGGCAACCTGGCCTGCAGAAGACTTGTCTACAGCAAAGTCTGTCACAAGCAGCTTCTTGGGTCAACAGGTGGGCTGAAGGTTGGCCAACACGAACTGCGTCATTCACATGCAAGTGTGAATTTTCCCTCCTGTTCAGTCCTGGTGGTGATGCTGGACTGTGCATGGAAAGCAATGCGCCAATGTGCCAAAGCAGCCCACGCCCTCTATGGGAGCATTCAACAGCACCCACAGCAGCGCCTTCGACACTGCTACAATGAGCTGTTTGGTGCCTGCATCTTACGACGTTTCTGTGCTAAAGCATCCTTGGCCAGGATGCTCCAAATATCTTGCATTGGCAAATGAAAGCATGCCCTGCTAGCTGACTAGCACGCAGGGCTGGCATGCCAGAGTAATACATGCTGTTAGACTAGAAGGGGCCATGCCAGGCCAACGCTGGGCCAATGTCTAAAGCATGTAGAGATGTTCATATTACGTATGCAAGAGCTTGTCAGCCCAGGCCAGGATCCCTTAATGTACCCCTGGGACCACTGTCCTTCTCACCATCATCTCAGCACCCATGGGCATTAGCTGCTTTTCAGAGGTCTTTGCCAACTTGGAGCCAGTGCCAGGCCAAAGACTGGAGTTTGGCTTTTCTCCTGGTCTCCATACTGAGAGCACTGCGGATGGTGCCGATGTCAGCTCTGATCAACCTCCGCTTTGGACAAGAGAGAAAAAGATAGACAGCGGTGTGGCTGTAGATACTCCAAGTACTCTGCACCTGTGTCCAGAGCCCTTCCAACACCACCAAAAGCACCTCCCAGCTACAGCCCCAGATCTTACCCATCTGGCATCTTCCACTGGTTCCCCAAAGCATAGCTGCAGCCTTGCCCTGTTAACTATGTTTTGCTTTATCATTTCACTTGTGGGGTCTGCAGATGACAGATCCCCCTCTGCTTCCTTGGACTGTCAATAGTGGAACTGAGATCATGTTTTAAAGGCTTGGTTAAAGAAAACAAAAAATCTCAGTCCACATACTATACATTATAAATAGACCGTCTGGTTTTTAAATTGAAAAACAACAATAATCACTGCTAAGAGCCTGCTGAACAAAAGCAGCCTTATTACCACTGGGACAGATTCATTTTTACCAAAAGAACACAAATATTTTTCAAGCTGCTCTTGAGCTCCTGAAGTTGCTAACGTCCTGCTGCTTCCCCTCATCTCTGTCCTGGGCAGCCGCGGGAGGCACAGAGCCGCAGTGGGGACGGGGAGAGTTGTGTGGGCAGTGCAAAGCGGGGACAATCCCTTCGGCTGCGGGCAAGAGAGAGGGAGGTACTCTGGGGGAGGCTCAGCTAAGCCAGGCTGCAAAGAGAGAGAGAGAAGCCCTTGGTTTTTAGTTGCACTCTTTTCCTCTAACTGCTGTTTTACAGCAGGGTGACAGGAGGTCTGGAGAAATCAGTGGCTTAGCCTGGGTGGAGCTGGGGAGTGGGGATGGGACAGGCTGTGTTGCAAGGGGCACAGCCATTCAGGTAAGCTTGTCTTTCAATTCCTACTAAGCAAAGGAKAAAAGCACAACTTCCAGAGAGGACCTGGTGTGCACAGAACCCATGAGCACACAGTGGGCACCTGCCACTGGGAAGGTACTGTGCTGAGAGGTATGGTCCACAGCAGGTTGGTGGGCAGGTATCATCTTAGCTGCAGGGACTTCTTGGATTTGGCTTATCAAGAGGSACAGCTGAGATAACCCTACCTCACTGTCCCATCAGAGCTGTCACGCTGCCAATAGCAAGGTCCAGAGATGGGCAATGARTGTGCTGAGGGGCCTGCAAAGCCTGGAAGTAGAGGGATGGGATCCCCAAAACTGCCTGCCCTCCACTCCTTGACCAGAACAAGCAACTGGAACGGGGAGATGRGTCTGCGGAAATTGCCATGTGGAGCAGGGTGCATCTCAGCAGGATGAAGAGCATTGCCACCAGGCATCAGGGCTGGGAGAGAGCACAGCAGCTGAGCACGGGAGGGGCATAACCATCACTCCTACAGGGTGCTGTCCCTGAGCCAGGTTGCACTTAGAGTAGTGGGCTGAGATTTATGCCCTGCAGAAACATCATCCTGGGCACCACAAGCAGTCCAAGGGCTGTCCAGAGGGTGCAGAGCAGGCTGAGTTCTCATAGAGCACAAACATGGGAAAGGAAAATGAAAGCAGCCCCATGCCAAGGTCCTGAGATCTTTATTTCCTCTCTTCCCAGGCCATAATACGGTGAGATCACTAGGAGCCAAGTGCTGGCTGCTAAATCTAATCTGCCACATACTTTGGGAACAGCATGGCACCGCGAAAGTCAGCAACATGCTGTGAAGGTGGCCACTGACCCAGAGCCAGACGCATGGCTTGAGCAGGTGGGAGACTGGAGCTGGTGGAGCTAAYGCTGTTTTATCTGGGTTTTGGTCCCTGAATCAGAGGGCTGGACAGCATTAGCCATTACTGATCTGRAGCCAGCATCTGCATGACTGCAGAAGAAACTCACACTCGCTGGATCCCTGCCTGGGCACTGTTTCAGCCACGGCTGCCAGCAGGCTCAGGCAGTTGGCCCGTCCTGTGTTATGATCGGAACAAGTGACGTGGGACTGACAGCATCCCACAGTYCTGGCCACAGCAGCAGTTACCCCAAGCACAGACCTGGAGCAGGCATACCCTTGGAGATGGGGCTAAGAGGGTCTTCTCTCTGCTGGAGTCTGAATGTGGCCTCTGGGGAGGAAGCATGGACTTGTAAGGTTGACCTACCAAGTGATGCTGACTGCTCCATGTTGGAAGTTGTCTTTCTGAGTGCAGCACACAGGTTCAARTGTTAGAGAGAGATAAGAAAGGTGCAGCCTTGTAGGTGGAGGAGAAAGGAAAGGAACAAAAACAATTTAATAATGAATATATTATGTAGACATGTCATGCCTCTTGCCTGCTGGCTTGGATTAATATCCATAAATCAAAGAGGAAGGGACTGTTTTTAATGCTGGAGATGGAGGCTGGTCCTCAGAAAATTGCTAAGGGGGCATTAATGAGGAGAGACATCTGGGAATGGCTCCAGGTGCACTGGCTGCATGCACGGGAAATTCTGCAGAACCATTGTCAGCTAAAATTTATTCCTGTGCTGTGGACACATGTGGTCCATGAGGACAAAAGTGGGGGGGACATGGGTCCCCATGTGCAGGTGTTGGTCAAGCTCAGGAGGGAAGTGGACGGTCCCTCGGTTCTCTGCTCCACAAGGCAGCTCCTTACCTTCCTTTCTGCAGGCCTGGGTTTGTACATCAGGAAAGCTGACCTCATCTTTTGACTTTTCTCAGCAAGAAGGTCCACACTGACTAAGTGACAGGACAGTCTCAGCCTGTGAAAGCCAGGAGCCGAGACTAAGGTGGTGCACGCTATTACATCCATCCTGCCTCTGCTGGGCACGCAGTCACCAGAGACAGGAGTCAGGGATGGGAGCAGCACCTCTTCCTGCTGTTTAAATAAGCATTGGATCAACCAGAGATAAGGACARCCCCTTGGTACTAAAAGGAGCCTCCAAATGTGAAAGAAGGAGCTCTGACGTTACGTGGAAAGGACTAAGGACACAGAGGCTCAAAGCATGGAGTGTCTCTCTACAGCATTTCTGGAGCTCACCCCAAGGGTGGCTGGTGGGTATCTGGGCAAGAGGCAATTGCCCCATTGAACAGGCACAAGCCCCGACACATTAATCAGGGTCTGCCTTCCTCCAGGATGTTTCCCTTTCAGCCCAAGGCCCCTTCCAGGATTTCAGAGGGACATTAAAGTCAGTGGAGATGGCACAGCGCGACCTTTCACATCCCTGGGAGGGCTCTGCGCGGCGAGGGTGCTGTTGGGAAGCGGGGGGTCACTTCTGCTGTCGGTATTTTTTGCTAAGGAGACGGTATTGAGTGCCAGGATTTCATTAATCGCATTTCATGTGCATTTTAAAAACCCTTGAAATCTTCCCTTTTTAAGAACATCGCCCTCGCCTTCTCCTCTCCCACCCACCCCATAATCTGTCATTGGTGGCCTCTCGTGCCTGCTCTCCCTCTGCCCTTGCTGGGACCACCTCCTTCCACTTGCACTGACCCACTTTAGCCGTCAGATTTACAGCCGAGCGGCTCACCCAGGGAAAGAGGCTGGATTCACAGAATAAATTTGCAGAGCCAGGGAGCCAGCCGGGGACGAGCGAGCAGAAACAGTCTCCGGGAGAGAGACACCCACACCCGCGCACACAGGGAGAGGCGAGAAACCTGCCGGGGAGATGACTGGGAGCAAAGGATGCTAAGAAAGCATATGTTTGCAGTATGAATGGATTAGAGGGGGAAAGGGAAAAGAAAACGAGGCAGGAAGGCAGCGAGGGAGGGAAGGGCATGGCAGAGAGGGGCACAGGGCAGCGGGAAGGAAGCCCACCAGCCAGCCAAGGAAACGAACCCCACCATGGCATGGCTACTATTTTTCCGGTTGCACTGCAAGGAAAATGTGTGATTTGGGAGAAAGCTTGGTCCTAGCAGGGGGGAAATCTGCTACCAGGAGGGTGATAAGGGACGTGGGTAGGGCAGGACAGGGAGCAAGGAAGTTGCTGCCTTGGAGGAGGGAAGGGGGAAGGCTTGGAGGATCTAGAGGGCAGCCCCGGTTCCTGACAGCGGAGCAGAAGTACCTGCTGTCCCAGGGTCCTGGCAGAGGGATGGAAACCCCAAGCACGAGATCCAGAGGGTTGCTAAAAGCAAACCCACGTGGCGACACGAGCAAACTGTGCTGGGGCCGAGCTCACAGACAGACAGGCTTAGCCCTTGGAGAGCGGGGAATTGCTGTCTGTCTGTGTCTCTCTCTGTTTTCCTTGATTTTATTGTGTTTTGTTTAATTGAATCACACACACACATGCACACAAAGCCCCAACTCGTGGTGTAACGTCTGTAAGGAAACGAGCAGCAAATTAACGTTCCAGGAGGAGCGATGCCGAGCAAACAGATGACGCTCGGCACGAGCCGCAAGCAGGAGGGAGTGAAGCAGCAGGAGGAAAGAGGGAAAGAGGAGAAACCTGCAGAGAGGGAARAAAGAGCTGCAAGAGGGTTTGCCATGGGGAATTGGAGCTCCAAGTAAGCAGAATAAGGGAAGGAGGAAAACCCAAAAGGAGAAGGGAGGGGGCAGCATGAATGATGCTGGTGTTACCTATAAGGTTGCTGTGCCCAAACTCTCCCCAGTCCCTGTGCAGAGAAGTTCAGAGCATGGGAAGAGAAAGCTCCCACAGCTCAGGGCTGGGGGAAGGCTGGGCTGGAGGGACAAGGCTCAAAGTCTCAGGGGTCCTTTGCTGCTCCAGAGCTCTCCTTCCCAGTTATGAACAAAACATCCCTCTGGACACAGTACCATGATCTAGTCCACCTAGGCCTCCATCATGACCTGCTCAGCCTCTCTTGGCATGGCAACCTTACCCCTCTCTCAGCCCTCGGCTCAGCTAGGACCCCCTCACCCCGTCCTCTCATGGTGCCTGGTGTATCCGCGACTCCACACAAGATGCTTGTCCTCAGGAAAATACCGGATACTGAGGAATGATGGACATGTGGGATGAGACCATGATGTTCTGGGGGATGTGCTCCAGGAGCAGCACCCCAATGGCACCATCCAAACCCTGGATCACCAGTGCAGCCCTCAGCCCAGCCAGAGCCAGTGGACCAGCAATCTTCTTTGCTGTGACCACAGTGCAGAGGGCAGGAACACCAGAGGGGAAGGTGCATCTCCAAGACGGAGGGTTGACTGTGCAGAAAGGCAGCTCTCTGGCCTCTCCTTACCTCCCAGCTCATCCCAGCTCGCGAGGTGCTGGGAGGTARCACAACACTGATCAGCCACTCCAGGAGATGAGATGCTCTTCAGTGCTGGAGAAGTGCGAGGTTAAAGGACATGAGCATCCTGCCCAGGCTTGCTGTGACAGGCCTCACATGTGTTTAGTCACATCCAGCTATGAACCCACTCTGGAAACCAAGACATTTATTCAAAGGAGCAGCAGCACTGCACACATATCTGCCTGTGTGAAGGAGAACTTCAAAAGGGCTGACAGTCACGGAGCCCAGCAGTAACCTTTGGCTAATTAGCTGTCTTGATTTCCTTGCAGTTTATTTTTACACTTCTTGGGCTCTGAAATGCATTTACTGTAATGTCAGAAAGGTCGTGGTAAATATAAAGCTTCCAAGCAATAACTATATCCACCCCACTGGGCTTTTGGGACTGATAGCTACAGCATGGCTTGGGACAGGCAGGCTGACAATGCTTTGCTGAGGCTTTTGTCTTGCACAGGACTTACTGAGACTGTGCTGGTGGCAATGATAAAGGCTCCTGGGGCAAAGCAGGTATTTGCATGGAGCACGATGAGCACAGAGCAGAGGGCACGTGTAAAAGTGCTCTCCTGGGGTTATATCATAGATAAGCAGGAAAGATGGAGGGACAAGGAAGCCTGCAGGATGCAAAGCCATGAGCCGGCTCAGGAAGGAGAAGTGAGGTCAAGGAAAGCAGGCRACTAGAAAGGTGGGAGCGATGTTGAACCTGCAGAGAGGAGCAGGTGGGACCCCATTCTAAGCATTAATGAAAACATCAGCTGGACCTGCTGTCCAGAGAGCCTTCCTGCTCCCCAGGCAAAGGAGAAGGGTGCTGGGAAAGTTGCTGTTGTCAGCTCTCAAGAAGGGATTTGAAAGCCTCAAGCCCCATTGGGATGGAAGATGACTGTGGCTATCAAAGTGGGTTACTCTGCTCCCCACCCTGCCTGTGCTTGAAATAAGCCTGTGCTTCATGCATCACTGCACAGTGCCACAGTCTCCCCGTGACCCTTGTCGGAGGGTGGGGACTGTCACCAGCTGGGACCTGACCTCCCAGGGCTCCCCTAGCAAAGCCCACCCAGAGGAGCTCACAGCCCCAGCTGACACCCCCTCCATCCCAAGAGCTTCCTGCACTCCACAGACCAGAGCAGGTTTGCATGTCAGCACTGACGACTTCCTTTTGGCCAAGGTGTTGGGGTTAAGCCAAGGGTGACCATAGCCTGAGCTACTCCTGCTTCTCTCCATAGGGGCATGCAGCCCACGCTGCCAGCAGCTTGCAGAGCATCTGCCTCCYACCGCCTCCTGCGGGCTCCGGACCCGGTGCTGGGCAGAGGCGTGAGACCAGGCTGAGCTGCACCGTCAGGAAACGCAAAGGGTAAGAAAACAGCTTCATTATCTCTGTGCTGTGATCTCCAGCACAAACCACTCAATATGTGGCTCCCCATGGACTGTGCACAGAGAGGATCAGTGGAAAGAAACTAGAGAAGAGACCGTTGCATTAATGATCAGAAATGAAGCAACGCTCCTCTGCCCCTGGATCAGTGCTACGCTAGCGAGGAGACCTCTGAGTACCTGCAGATGGGTGGCAGGCACCCATCACTTCAAACAGCCTTCCCCCCTTGGCTGCCACTCTGCCTGCCTGGCTGGGTGTCTGTCTTCAGGACTGTCCCAGGTACCAGTCGGAGAACTCGGTGCCAATTAAAATCCAGGCTGTTGTTTTCTTTGAACTGTGGAGAAACAAAGCCTGTGAATTCAACCTTTGCTTTTTTTTCCCCCAAATGATGTCAGGAGTTGAAGAGACAGAACAGCGCTGAGTGCAATTGCTGTCAAAAGCTGCTGGCTATTTCAGCRTGCTGCTTGAACTCCACCAGCGGAGGCTGTGCTGGAGTCGGTAGCCCAGCTGCTTAGCTCCAGATCTTTAATTTTAAGGGTCAAATCATTATGAACTCACTCAGGGAAGTTAATAGGAAGTTTACTTTTGCCTCATCTATGTAAAACCAACAAGAAATTCCCAACTGCCTATAGTGATACACTGTCCCAGCTCCCATCCCAAGCATCCTTCCTACAAGTCAAACTCGTGTTACATTTTCATTTTTAAACCCACTCTTACAATTAAAGCTTTCACTGCCTGATCAGAACCAAAACGTTTCAGATGACTGGCAATAAGACAAAGGGCTTGATTTAGGGGCTGACATCAGCCAGCACTCAAATCTGAGTCTCCCCACTTCTTCTGCTGAGGTTCAGGTATTTCAGGACTGAGCTCTCTGCTGGGATGATGCACCTGCATCTTTGCAGCACAAGGCACAGCATGGCTCCGTTCAGCCCCAGTCTGCAGCCGGTTGGGCCCTGAATGCACCAGCAAATCTCTTTGGCTAGCACCCAAGCACCTTAAAAGCCCTTTCAGCTCCCTGCACCAACAACCTGCACCTGGGTTGCTTTAAAGGATGAATAGCATGGGCGCAGTTTCAAAGCATCTTACTGACCATAAKGCTTGTGAGCAGAGCAAGGCACTTGGGTACCTATAGTCTTAAAACTACACACAGAAATGATGGCGAGCAATAAGCAGTGAAAGTTTCAGCAACAAGGAAGGAGATACTACATTGCTCCAAGAAGGCAAGGAAGGACCAGCAGCACTGAGCCCTCACCCTCATCGGTCATTTTATAGTCCTTCCCCGTATACCTGGGACAGATATGGGGGATGCCTGTGTATCTGAGCCCTCTGGCATGGCCAGAGCCATGGCATGATGCAGGGATCCTTTAAAGGAGTTGATACCATTCAGGAAAGTAAGGTCCTAAGCTTGTAGGTCRTGCATATACATGCGTATACATTATTTATACCCTCTACATGACAGCTGCTGATTGTATCTACAGACTCTCTCCACTGACGCCTCTCTCTGAGTCATGGCTGCGTAAAGCTCCTTGACAGACCTGGAGGATGAGAGACATGGTAAAATCCCAAACATGAGTATTGCATCAAAGGTACAGTGATTATCAGAGCACAGATAAATAACAGCTTCCTCACAGTTTCGGGGGCAGGGGGAGAGCTAAGGCTGTCTAACCACCCTCCTGGAGCTTTCATCCTGGGGGGGTGGCAGTAGCGCAGGGTCCAGACCCAGGGACACAGTGTGTCTGTGCTCATGGCTCCAGGGCCAGTCCCAAATGCTCCACTGGGGTGCGTTGAGGGTGTCTGTCCACGCTGCTGGCAGAGGAGCTGGGGAGCTCGACGAGGAGCTGGTGGGTGGACTTGAGTGGGATTTCTCCTGCAGGGAGAGCTCTGACAGTCCTCTACGTATGTGTGGCTGTGTAAGTCATTCTTCGTTTGGCTGACGCTCAGGAGAAAGCCTCATGCGAGACTTTTAGATGATGTTGCATGCAAATGGTGGGAGATTGCCCCACATATCCTCACGGATGGGCTGTGGTGAGCCTGAGCCCGTGACACTATGCAGTGCAAAATGAAGAGGGGTGTCTGGGACAGTACCAGCAACCCGTCCTGCCACTGCATCTCCACTCTCCTGATGATTTTCCTTCTCTTATTACCGTCTTCCTTATTTTCCACAGGACTTTGGCCTGCTCTGAAACTGCCACTGTGTCAGCTGCCCAAGATGTGGGAAGGATACAGGAGCATCCTGATGGATGCAACAGCCAACAGCAGGTACCCTCCATTGCAACGGGCATTCACATTTACAGCCACTATTTCAACCAGCCCTTGAGGTTGGACAGGAGCTTTTCCACCCGTATGATGCCAGAGCCCAGCTCTGGGGGATAGCTGCAGCCCCAAGGAATCAGTGCCTATGTACAACCCTACTCAGCACCACCAGGCTCTGAGGCCTGGGGACCAGCACAGGGTAGACTGCCCCATCCTACTCCCCTCAGGGAATAGGGACAAGGAGCAAGACATCGGGGAGGATCATTACTTTCATAGTGGGTTTGCTAGCAGGGAAATCTGCTCCTTCCAACTCCATGTCTCTGCAGAGTCAGTGACTCCCCCCACCATGTATTACATTTTATTCTATAAGTGCAAAGCAATTTCCATTGAGGGTAGGGACACTGAAGCACAGAGAAAGAGGAGAATAATATCTTATCTTTCTTTAATCCCCACCATCCCAAAGGATCCTGGTGCCATTTGCTTTGCTTTCTATATGTATGCACAGTTAATTAGCATTACCACAGAACTGCAGGTACTCCCAGACTTAGTAGAGGGAATATCTTGTAATAGGAGGGTAAACAAATTGTTTCTGCTGTTTCTATTACAGCCAGCTTTGATTATCCAGGGTAATGGGATAACAGGGACAAAGCAAAAACATGGGATAACATGAAACCTATGCAAATTAATCCAGAAAAAAGTGATGCTGGGAGTAATGGAGGAAAGAAAGGTCAGAGATACTGATTAAGGAGCATGGAGATCCCTGCACTAGCACTGCCCTAAGCTCATAAATCCATACACGATGGTACCTGGGCACAGTAGTTATGGAGCAAATCTATAGGATCTGTCACTACGCAGAGGAAGCAGAGACATCCCCTGCACAGTAAAGCCAAGCTGCAGCAGAGGGAGGCGAATTGCATTAAAGCTAAGCATTTCAAAGCCTCCATGTGAGGGATTTGTCATTAAAATGAATAAGATTTGGGCACTCAACCCACCTCCTCCCTACATGAGCAGGAAGAAGCCCAATTTAAAGGTCAGCGTCTTAATGGCTTTCACTGTGTATATACCAGGATAACTCCTCTCCAAACAGAAACCCAGCGCCTGCTTGGTGAGCCACAGCCACTGTTTGAAGGAGCATGACAAGACCATCCATAGCTGAGGAGGTATAGGTATACAGATAGATATAGCTTCTCCATTAAAACAGGAGGGGACAGGCTAAGAGGAGAGAAGAGCTGACTCCAACCGCATCTCCTTGCAATATGGCCCAAGTCGAGGAAAGGAAACAGCACTTGAGTTGCTCTGTAGTCCCCCGTCTCAGCAAAGACCAGATTCACTCTGCTCTGCCAAAGGGGATTTTCAAATCCTCAGCACCAATATCGTGGAGGCAGCTCTGAGAAATCTCTGGTGGTGGGTGGATAAAAAGGGCACCAGTGGAGATGAGACAGAAAGAAGAGAGGGAGGAATCTTAGAGGAAGACGAACCTTCTTAATAGGTTTTATTGATTTAACCCAAAGAGAGAACAGTAGGGGGAAGTTTATGCCATTTAAATGCAAACCAGCAATAAAAATAATCATTACAGTCATAATCTCAATCTGTTAGCATTTTATGTAGAAATGAGCTTAATGGAAAATATTTTCCATGTAAACTATTTGCATTTACTTAGTACGAATGAGCCTCTTAAATATAATTCAATCATTATCACCGACTTTTTTTAAAGGGTTGTTTTCAGTCCTCAGTTCTTTAAAGTGCCTGATGGTTTCACAGCCCCTGTTGAGCCTGACTTGGAGAAGCTGCTGGCCCACCCCAGCTGTGAGCCAGTGTCCATATCTCTGTGGATATTCCTGTTTCCATATGGGAAATACATGTGGATTTTGATGGCACTTAGAAACCATCACTCTTCACCCAAACGGTGCTGAGTTTTTGTGACCGGCCAAGGAGGCTGCATCACTCCCTCAGATCTTGGGACCTTTGATTGAGGAAAGTGACTTCAGAGCATGTTTCCAGGCCCTTCATCTTCCAGAAGATGTGAGAACCACCTGACAATCTTTCTTAGCTTTCCCTCTTGTAAAAGAGGAGGAAAACGTGGGTTTTTCCCTTTGTGGAGCAGCTGCAGGGCTGGCGGTGAAGATGCCGAGCCGGCAGCCCGGGCAGGATGCCCTTCCCCGGCGCGGGAGGGGAAATGGGACATGTCCGCCTGTGTCTCAGAAGGAGCTTTTCTGGCCAGTGCCTTGTCCTCAAGATCAGCCCCTGTGGGGACATGGCGCTGCCCACGTGCAGGTTCTCAGGGGAGGTCACCAGCCCTGTGACTCCCACGCCACGCGCATCTCAGCTGCAAAGAAAGAAATAAATACCCTCTTCTGCCTGGGGACACCTTTTAATCTTCTTGCTAGATTTTCATACACTAGTCCGGAGTCTCAGCTGGGCCAGGCATGATCTCATTTAGCATCCCATCCACAGGGCTCTGCTAAACCAAGGCTACTATTTTATGCCACGTGCTGGTAGGGGCTGGGGCTGCTCTCATTCATGGCACCAGGGGGGTTCCCACTGCTCCGCAGCAGCCCATACCCTGCCCTAGAGTGGAAAACATCCCATGGAGGTGGCCACCTGTACCAGCATCCCCAGTGTTGGGAAGCTCACAAGCCCCTTGCAGACCCACTGGTGGCAGGACGCTTGGCAGCAGGTGTCGGAGCAGCGGCTCTCTGGGAGCCAGGCAGCGGCCAGGGTCCCGTGCCAGGGGCTGCATCAGCAGAAGCCACCGCAGCTCCTCAAATGGATCTGGCCCTGCGTCCGCAGCCTGGGGAGCCAATCCAGCCCCCGATGCCCTTCTCATCGCCAGGTCTCCAGGCGCACACCGGACCTCACRCTGCGTGGGTAATTCAGGCTCGCAAGGGGGTTATTAAAATCCATTCAAAGCTAATGTCAGCCATTTCGGTGTTAATGTCAGYGGCTGAGAGGCACAGCAGGAGCTGGGGGAGAAGGACTTTGATTTCCCCACTTTAATTTCCAAGCAGGGCAGGCTTGGTGGGCAGCAGTGGGAGACAGGGAGCGGCAGTGGGTGGGAGCATGTGGTGCCGCATCTCGCACCGGAGACAGATGCGATTCACAGTTTAATCCCATCAGCCAAACATTTCACTCCGTTTTTTACTTGACAGCATCTATCCCTCACCGGCCGTTTCAGAGGCACATTAGCTGCCAGGATCCCAGCAGGTTAGTCTGCCTGAGCGCTCAGCTCCAGCGCGGCGGCTGGAAAGGGGCTGACGGTGCCGCTCTGCACTGGGCTCCATCGGGTCTGGCAGGTGGGATCAGGCATCGCACCCAGGCATTTCCCACCGGGTGCATTTGGAGTTTCAAACCTCTTCCCCCAAGTTCAGCCCTGGGTCTGCACTGACTCACAGCCCCTCAAACCCACTGTGGGCGAAAGCAGGGCTGGAATTTGCTCACATCAGTCAGGTGAGTCCAGACCAGCCCCTGGATTTTGAAAAAAGCCGGGTAATTTCAGGATGTGGTTACCATCACGCAAGCTAAAAGATAAGAGTAATCAGAGCTTCGGGCCATAAGCCGATTCCTTGCGAGTCTCAGGAAGGAATTAGCCCCATCTTCTCTGCCCTGTACTGCCTGGCAGCATTTGCACACATGGGCGCACACCTGGCGGGAGGCTGAGCCGTGGGGACACACGCCAACACTTGCCAGAGACAGGGTGACAAGGACCCTGTGCAGGCAGTGCAGAAGTCCCATAGGCAGAAGAAGTGGCATGGGAAGCAGCAAAAATCTGCTCCGACCACAGTCCGCAGGGCGGGTATTGCCCTACCTCCTTGCACTGGCGCAGCGGTGCTGGGACCCCCGAGGTGCCTTGCTGCTCTCCCTCCATCCCTGGGTGGTCCCTGCCCTGTTTCTCCCCCAGTTTCAGCATCTGTTTGCAGCAGGGATTCCTCCACATTAGCTGAGAAATGCATTGCAGTCTCCTTATAGCTCATTCTGGCTGGAAGCTTTTCTTCATATGTAAATACTATATGTTTAACAGTGGCCTCGTTTCATACTATGGAAGTGCATCGGATGCAGCTGAACATACTGAAGATGGCTTAAATGATCTAAATTTAACATTTGGTTATGTAGTCTGAAGATTTCATTGAGTTTTTAGGTTAGAAGGCACTGTAAGTGTAGTCTGACCTCCTGGATAGTGAATTTTACCCAGGGATTTAAAGCAAGTCTGACAATTAAGCTCCATCCTTATGACAGACAAAAATTAGCCTGTTTCATAAGCAAGAGGGGCGGCTGCTGGAGGCAGAGTGATCACAAGTCACCCAAATACCAAAGACCAAAATGTTGACCAGCATCCCTGAAGGGCAGCAGGTCCTGGCTGACGATACTGCCACAAACTGGGTTATTTTGCTTTAGTTTGTCTGATTTGTGAAATGAAGGTAACGAACAGTTCTGAGGTCAAAGCTAGTATTCAAAAGCAATACTGGTACGGCTGTTTTCACCTAGAAAAGTGCTGCTATTCAAAAGTCAACAGTATTAGAGAAAAGCAAAACTCTAGTGGTTGCCAGTGGTCGGCCAGATGGGTCAATGAGGTGGTTTAGGATGACAGGACCGCCGAGGAGATGTGTGGCACCGGCAGCCCCAAGTCCCATTCCATGTCCCTGCCCTCCTGCCGCAGTGCTGGGGTGGCTGGGGGAGAGGGGCCGGGGAGGTGGGAAGGAGCCATGTCTCCCTGCGGCCAGCATCTCGTGCCACGTTACCAAGCAGCTGAGAGTGGGCAATGATTTCTTTCGCCAGTCTTCTAATTTATCTAATGAGCAAGAAAATAAATCAAGTTGACAGTCACCCAGGTGGTTTTGAGCCTCGGCTCCTCACAGTCCCCTTGTTCTTCCAGCCCATTTTATAACAGGGTTATAACCCGAGGACACGGCAATAACTCCTGCTATAATCTTTTCTTTACTAACGTCACTTAGCAGATGGAGTCATTTAGAGGTGCTCCTGTTTAAATGAGTGGCTTGCCCTGAAAGGGACAGAGCTGGGGCTGCTGGCAAGGTTTTTGGGATCGTTAGCCTAGAAAATGCTTAGCAGGAAAAGCAGTTGGCAGGCAGATTTCACGGACATGGCGCCATTGTCCTCTGCCAGCTAAATTACAAGGCTGAAATCCTGGAGCTGGTTGAGGCCAAACTGTTCACAGCAAACAATTTAATTGATGGATGAAGTGAATTGCCCAGGAGATGATTTTTAGTCATCTGCTTATTGCATGAAGCCTCTTGGAAAAGGGTCCATGCAGTCCAGTGTTGCCGGCTACCTGCCCACATCAGGGATGGGCTGGCTGGGGGTCCCCATCATGTGGACCTTCATCAGAGTCACCTGGGCACGGGCTCCCCGAATGAGCAATCCAGTGCTGCGAGCACGGCTACCTCCAGGCTTGCCAATCCAAAGATGTTATGCTTCCCTACAAATGTGACTGCTCTTAAGTCTTCATGGCTAGACCAGTGATGGGACCATGCAGAAGATCTCAGCATTGGCTGTTTGAAAGGGAGCCTACACGATGTGAAGAACGGTGCCAAACTAAACAGCAACACCTACTTTTCAGGCTTCTGCAAGAAATTCAGTGGCAAACTCAGAGGACTCTTCTCTCTAGCTCCCTGACCCGCTGAACAATGCTGCACAGGCTACCTTCATAAGCTCCTTTCATTTGGTCTAATAAAGTAAATTAGCTCTCCAGCTCTTCCAAGGAGAAGAGCCATGAAAATGTACATTGAGATGAATGCTTGCAACCCTTGAAAATAACCTCTTGCTTGTGAAAAGGCTTCTGAGAAATGAATAGAAGGGACAATAATTACCAAAGAAGGGGGAAATATTGTTCATGCTGGCTGGGCAGCATTTGACCCAACCCTTGCAGAGGTTGGGGAGAAGAAGGAGGAAGGAGGCAGGCAGCTGAGACATTAATGGCAATCATTGTTCTGCGGGGAGCAATATCTCAGAGTGTCCACTGAGACCAATCCCAAATTATTCAGCCTAACAGTTCTCAAAAAAAACTCTTATTCTGCTCCTTTGTGGCAGGCATGAAGCTTTCTCTGCAAGTCCTATTTTATGTCTTTGGTAACTCAGTGCTGGATGGTATAACACTCAATTGTGAAAACCCTGCAGGAGCCTTTGATGCAAGCATCTTCGAGACGCAGGGCTTATCAGCTCAAATAACACAACTGTCTTTTATCCTTTGTGTCCCGAGCCTGCTGTTTTGGCACTTATATTTGTAATTCATTGCCTGGCTCTGGGTCTGGATCCATCAGGACAGGCAACGCAGTCTATCTGTCTGCATTGCTGAGATATTTGTGTCTGCCCGGAGGGACCTGACCACCTAAGCTCTGCTTATCTTCAGTGATGCTTGGGTTGCTAATTGGTTAAAAGTCACTTTGGAAAGGGGGTCTTAAGAGCTGTAGACTTGTAGCTGCTTACAAAATGACTACCCCCAGGCCAGGCTGTCCATCTTTCCCTCCCTCCCGTCAGGGACTATATCCTCTCAGTCCCATCTGGCCTTCAGAGATGCCCGTGCACCTCCAATACCGCCGTTCCTCCCTTCCAGACCAGCTCCAGCCCGCGGACCTGCACGCCTTTCACCAGCACTACATTTTCTTCAAAAAAGGACAAATGAGGTGGAAGAAGAAAAGGTGAAAACATGATAAAAGCTGTGGGAAAAGGCCACTGCTATAGACTTGACAATGCTGGAAATGGAGGCTCGGAGAAAAATTTTTCTCCGAAAATTACTCTTTTCAATCTCAACAGCACACTGAAGAGAAGTTTAAGCACACTTTTTAACACCTTTTGTACTCAAATTCCAAATTCACCTGTCTACCCAAGCAATAACAGAAATAATCTTTTTTTATCCCGCTGCACATTTTGCTATAGAAATTTGTTTCCATTAAACTACTCCCTTTTGTCCTCTTAAAAAGCATATTTTAAATAATAACAGTGTAAAAAAAAATTATACACTACCCCAAAAACTCAACCCTGTTGACTGTGCACTTTTATACAAAAGTTATCTCTTTCTTTCGATGGATTGATGAAAACCCTTTTCATAATGTCAAGGTGGAGATGAGAAAGAGGGAGAAAATTTCTGAGTGCCCAGCATAGCTAGTCATTTCAACAAGAAACACATGGCAAACTCTGGTCTTAGAAAACTAAATTACAGCACCAACACGAACCTGAAGTTCTCTTTCTGCTTTGTAAAACACAGTTTTGTAGAAGTTGGGATGGAGGCACATATTGCACTTCTCACCTGGGGAAAAAAGTAAATTTTTTCCATATTTCTTAAATCTTAACAGGAGAACTTGTGACTTCAATCTTAAAAAATAAAAATAAAAATGATAACTATGATAACTTTCATTGATACCACACTTTCAGGAGTGCAGGAGTCACAGCTCAGCCATTCAGGGTTTCCCCGGGAAGGTCCACACTTAGCCAGTGCTCAGAGAAGAGACCCACCAGACATCACCCCAGGAACAGCAATGTGAGAAACATAACCCTAGATTGTTGTCCATGTCTGCACCAACCTCTTCCCTCTTGGAAATGAATGCCGCCAGGCTCCCCTTCACGCTCCACACTTGGGGAGGATTTCCAGGTACTTGAACCCTCCCCAGAGAAACTTGCTCCATCTGCGCGATCCCTGTTGGCTCTCTCCCATGGCCAGCTGTCTCACACCGGCTACTTCTCTCGCTCCGGAGATGCAATTGAAAAGGTCACCCCTTACCTTTGCACCTGTGTGTCGCTGCTGGTTCCTGCTACAGTCATGAACGTCTCCTAGTTGTTGTCTGCAGGGGCTGGGAGGCACACTGGACACAGCATTTGGGATCCTGCAGGACGGTCACCAAGCCCAGTATTTGAACTGCAAGGAAGAAAAAGAAAACATAAGAGGGAGTTTCATCAGGGGGTATAAAAGATTGATTGATGACTTGATTAACACAAAGCCATCCCAGGGACAGCACAGCTACTCGTCATGGATCAGACACAGAGATGCAGGGACCAGATGTGAACGGGAAGAGGACCAAGGGGAGGTCCAAATGAGATCAGCTGCTCAACATAGCAACTAAAAGGGAAAAGAAATCCACCCGCCAGTGGAGGAGGGACTGTAAGAAATGCTGGAAGGGGACCTGGGCCTGAAGTAAGAAGAATGGGACAAATGCCAGACGGGGACTGAAAGAGATGCAGGGAAGATGGATAGCTCTGGGCATGCACAGTGCAGATGGTACAAGACAGACATCAACGCAGAGGTCCTGGAGGAGTGAGGTGCCACGGCCACCCAGCCACCCAGCACGGACAGATTTTAATAAGCTTAATAATTATCCTTACACCTGGGGATTGGTCTCATAAATGTGTTTTTAAATCTTAAGTGTGATTTTATTGTCCTCGTTGGTCACTTCCAACCCCCTCTCTGTTTTTCTTTTAGTTTTGAATGCCTGGCTGGCCAGGGCTCTCCGTGCTTACCACTGCTGTCAAGCTCCCGCTCACCTGTGATGCGAGACAACCAGTATAGCAAGAAGAAGTGACACTGATCATAACAGTACTCATCTTTGTGATATTCAATGTCTTGTTTTATTATCATCARCATAATAACAATAATAGCAATACTAGTGACAACCATTTTATTATTCCTCCTGTTAGTAATATTCAGACATGACCTAAGAGGTATTTCAGAAAGACAACACAAATTCAGTGCAAGATCCAGGAGAACAGGGCAGTTAATTAAATGTCAGAGTGATGGACAGAGCTGGGACAAGCCTGGAACAATATCAGAGAGCTGGACAACCTCTGACAAGCGCAGGGAGATGGATGGATCTGGGACATGTCCCAGACCTCTCCCCCGGCAGAGGCAGAACCCTCCTACCTACACGCATCTTTAAACACAACATTGCTCCCTGCTCCGTCGCTGTGTCATTGACTTATGCAGGTGAGGAAATTTTCTGGAGAAAGCTGCCCTCCAAGCCGTGTCACCGATCACAGTCTGATCTGGTGACATTTTATTACCTCCAAATGGGGCAAAGAAAATAAAGAGCCCCATTGAAAATGACAGCATCTTAAACGTGGTTTTTAAACAGCATATGTGTGAACTCACTGCAGGTAGGATTTTTTTCACAAAAGATTTCTTCTCCTTTTTCCAAACTAGACATTCACAAGAGAGGCAGGTGGAGGACAGTGAATGGGGAGAGAGAATGGCAGCCGGAGGGCGTTGCAAAACTCAGAGAATAAATATTACAGAACAAAAGCAAGCCTGTGACAGATACCGGGCAATCTGTAAGTCATCAGGAGAGTGGAGAGCATAATAGACTAATCAATGAGGTAGACAAGGGTGAGAAGTGTCACGGGAAGGCAATAGGTAGTTGGAGGTCAGTTATGAAATATAATCTCTAAATTGGAAGAAGGACAGTAGCGCAAGAACAATGACAGGTATTTGAACGCAGGTAGGTGAATGTTGGATTGGTGATTTCCAGGAGAGTGAATATTGGATGAGAATATTATAGGGGTAAGAAAAAATAACGTGTTTTAGAGACAGGCACATATTCTGTAGAGCGAAAGGCTGAACTGGCGAGACTTTAAAGTGTAGCTCCATTTCAGAAAAAGCTGTTGAAAGACAGACGGTGGGGCTCCCTGTTGCTTGTTCCTCCAGGTTTCCAGACAAAGTTTGTCATGTCAGAAGCAAAAAAAGTTATGCTTTTCCTAAGCGTAAGTCCTGCAAATACCACCTGGGATCTGAAAGCCAAGCCAGACCCTTTCTAGCTTGTGCTTTCTCATCAGTGATCCTGGCATGAGTAATCTCTAATCTAGTTAGCTAAGATGCAGGGAAGTTGCATGCTGCCATGCATGAGAAGATGGGGATTCTGCAGGTGAATTTAATTATTCCTTCTACAGAGAAAGGGGGAGTCAATAAAGCCAACTCACTCTCCATTAGCTATCTGGGCTGCACAGTGACAACAAGAATTCAGGCAGCATCATTTACTTCTCTTGCTAAGCTAAGCAGGTAGAGTACCATTACACCCAAGGAAAAGCTTGACTTAACATGAAGTCAGTTCTACCAACACTTTTCTGACCTTATCTTCATACTACTAAGGTGTCACACACTCTTGGGTCTAACAACAGCTAGACCCAAGCAATTAGAGCTGAATGAACAATTCGTAATGAATAATCTGTTTGGCAAACTTCACCTCATTTTAGGCTCACGAAATGTTCACATGCAGATTGCAAAGTTCTCATATTTCTTTGTTAATGGAAATAACTTGCCATTTTTTCCCCCTAAACAAATAGCACCGTAACAGTTCATTGAAAACAATCTATATTCGAAATGTAGGCTGTGCTGAGGGGTTATGCTGGCCACGTGGTGCTGTTTCAGTTCCCCCATTGGGTGAGGGACTGGAGCAGCTCCAAGAATTGCARATCAGGACTGTAACCTCTCTCGTCTGAAATTCCCTTTTGCCAAACCTGTCAGCATTAGAGCACATTCACTGAACTGAATATCAGCCATGGATATGGGTAACATGGGAACAGAGCCAGCTCTGGTCCCTCTACAGCTGATGGAGAGGGCCAGGTAACTTCAGAGGCCACTGGAGAGGTGGACACCAAGGACGTGTTGGAGAACCTGACTCCCTTAAACTGCGTGCTTAACTCTCCATGCCCAGTGTTGGCCAGGGATGGGCCAGATCCTGCAGAGAGAGGGGCACCGGTTTGCAGCCCAAAAGGCGGCACGCTGCTCGGCATGAGGCTGGACCAAGGGCCAGCAGCCGACCCGCCTGGTTGCTAATGAAGCTGAGAACAATGTGTGCTCTAACGGACTGAGACACGCAGGGAGATAGGAGAACACGGGGCAATAAATCAGGTTTTCAAAGCAGAGCATATTAGGAGATCAATGGGACAGATATTAGACCGAAGGAGCAAGCACTGGAGAGACAGGAGCAATTCTGTTCCTCCTCCTTCTCCCCTGTTGCTAAGGAATTTTTTTTTTCCATTTAATAATATCCTCATTGTTTTTAAATGAGCAGCAAAGCCAGTGGGTTCCACGTGGCATTAGCAATGTGTTTGTGAAAGGGAAAGCGACTGGCTCCTAGCAGGATTTGATAAAAGCCTCTCCAAGCTCCGAGTGATTTACAGCTGGGGAAAACAAACACGGACTGATACAAATGCAGAGAGAGGCAAAGACGGCACCGACATCCAGGTACACTCAATTACCAATTCATCAGCCCAAGTGAACTTGAAGGGCTTTTCAAACTCTACACGGCTCTAAATTAAAGGAAATCTTTAAATAGATAGCATTCTGCAATAGGGGGAGTAATTTGTTGATCTTCAGCTTGGGAGCCCTTGCCTTTCRTGGATGAAGGGCCACAGGCGAGGGGGGCAGGCGGCAGCTCCCACTCCCCATGTAAGACCGGGGAAAGGACCAAACGTCGGGATGCCTTTCGTGCGCTGCTGCAAAGCTGCCGGCACACACCTCTCCCTCCCTCCCTTCTCAACGTGCCATGCCCCAGTCCCCAAACAGCCTATTTTTCCTGTCTCTACTAGAAACTCTGCTTTCGCCTGCCCTGGAGGTATTTATGGCAAAGCTGTGAAAATAACCGATTTTTTGGATCATTGGCTGAACAAAAAAAAAAAGAGGAAAAAAAATCACTGCACAGCAACCCCAAATTGGAATTGCCCAGGCTCTCCACGGCAAAATATATATAGAAGAAAAAAAAAAAAAATCTATGGTCAACCAATTGTTTAATTCAATCTGAAACTAACTCATGGGGAATGTCATTTTTCCCTCCATCCCCCGCCTAGAAACCCATTTTTTCATAAGAAGAGGTGATTTACAGCTTCCCAGCTCCATGCTCCAGCGGCACTGACACCGACGTGGTGTTTGATATCTTCCCCCGTTGCATGAAGCTCCGCAGCGGTGGGGGACGGGGCCCTTCAGTGCTATTGTGATAAAAACTCGGAGGCAGCTGGGGGTAGTGACAGCATCACAGGAACAGAGCGAGTCCGGCCGCCAAGAGACTGCAGGAAACTCTTTGTTAATTGTTCATGCGGAAACTGTTTTCGTTTCGGTGTCTAATTGATATCTTGGGGAAACAGCATCTTTGAAAAAGACAGCGCATCGTCCCCAGACTCTGCCTGTGCATGCTCAGGCGAGGTGCCYCATGCTGCCTGCGCTGATGGAGCAACTTGCTGCCCCCAAAGCTGCAGCGCTGTCCCCGTCCCGCCACCCCACGTCCTCATCCTGCGATTTTGGAGAGCTGAACCAGTGCAAGAGCCCTGGGGCAGCTGGAAGGGCAGGTGCTGAGCTCAGCAGCCTCTCAAACCTTTGGCAGAGAGGAGACTTTGGAGAGTTTTGCACCGAGAGATGCCCGTTCATTAGCAAGGCGAGCTGCATCAGCCTCCGGTCTCCACTTGGGGGTAGGGACTGCCCGCATCCCTGTGGGAGCTGCCAGCACCATCCCTCCTCCCAGAAGGAGCATCGAGCCCTTAATTTCCCACTGGATATCAACCCTCCTCCCTCCTCTTTCCTTAGGCCTCCTCCAAAGACAGCAGCCATCACTCACACATGCAGCTCCAAGGCTGGCTCTGAACTATTTAAAAGCGCAGCAGGTATTTTAATTATTCACGTCAAGCGCGCCTTGCTTGCTAACGACTCTCTGAAGCTGTCATAGCCAGTGCAGGGTGGAGAAGAGCCCTGCCAGGCGACTTCCCATGGCCCGGCCTCAGGGCAAAGCTTGGGTCTGCAAAACAGCCATGATCAGGTGTTGTCACCGAGGGCAGGGATAGCATGGGGACACTTGGGTGAGGAGCACCCTGGCAGATCTGCCTGGTCCCACGCATACTTGCTTGCCCACCCAACCCATCATCCAACCGCCTGCCCAGCCTGCCCTGCGGTCACCATTACGGCACCTTGCATGCTCCAGGCCCGGAGTATCTGCTGAATGTTTTGCTATTGCTGCGAGCTGCTGTGCCCCATGCTGATAGATTAGCTCTCGTAATATTTTAAGGGCGCTGGAATTACCAAGATGCAAGGAAATAGAGGGGTACTTATACAGTACAGCTGGGCGGCTTCAGATGAAGACAATAGCGGGGATGGCATGCTTCCTTGATGCCTTGAGCTGCTCCCAAGGTTATATGTAAAGAGCTGCTTTGGAAATCAAGCCCTTGCCACGCTGCAGCAATGTCTCTACTTGCTCATTCCTTCCCAGTACCATCAAAAATATTTGCTGCGATAGCATCCGCTCTTCTGACCCACATCCCTCCCTGGGGCCTCGCACTGGGGGCTCGAGGCAGAACAAGCCCATCTTTTGCAAGGGGAAATAGGTGCAGAAAGAAGGATGGTGTCCCACCGACATGGCTGGAAGAAAGACAGCTCGTGTTAAAGTAAGATAGGCTTATGCCAGGCTCGCAGAGGCTGTCCTCAGCTCCGGAGCGCAGGTGTGGGGCTGAGACCAGGCATCCCACCTGCAGAAGGATCAGGGCTGCGGGCTCCTTCATTCTGACCCAACTGAGTCCCARTTAAATGCGAGCTTTCTTTTCTGGACCTCAGGATTTCTATCTGAAGTTGTTCCTTTCCCTTGGAGGTTGCTTTTGGTTATTTCTCTTATTTCTGATAATTATTAAGTGGCTCTTCTTCCCTGCCTTTGCTCACCATTGCCTCAGTGTAAATTTGGAGGATTTCCAGGAATATTCAGAATCTGTTTTCCCCCACCTCTATGCGAGCAAAAGCCTCATCATGGGTAACCCTGAGCATCAGGGCTCTTCTCTAGCAGTAACACCCCGTGGGCAAAGCCTGAGAGCAGAGCAAGCCCCACAAAAGCACATCCCCTGGTCGCAGAGCTGGGGTCTTCAAGCCTCCTGGACCATCAGAGCCAGCCCCTCTCTTTTTAACCTACGTGTTTTTTAATGCTAATTTCCACCACATGCCCAATTCGAAGCTCTAATAATGAACAACTGCTTTCTTCCTTTCCTTCTGATTTCATATTCATGAGTCAGGGTTTCCTGGCACTAAATGTAAATGCTAAACGGAAATCACTGCACAGTGACATGTCTGTGTAGCTTCACTGTCCATTTATTTGCCTTTTCAAAGAGCTGCTGTGTTAAGCAAACATCTCTGCCTGGATCCTATCTGGAGGAGTTTGTCTGGTACGGCATGGTGCCTGCCGGGGTGGGGGAAGTGACTCTGTGTGATGGTGTCTCATAGCTCTGTTTTTGCTTCAGGGTATTTCTTGTACAATAGTTTGAGCTCGGTGAGTACCTCAACCTTTTCTTGAATATTTGCTTGAATCTTGGCAGGCTGCATTCAGAGCAGACACAGCAAGGACTGAAGCAAGGAACTCCCAGAGAGAAACACATCCATCACTTCGGCTCGGACTCCACCAAGGGCTCCTGCAGGCAGCAGTGGGCAGATGTCTTGGCAGGGGAGGCAAAGAGACACCTGTTACATCACTGGGCAAATTATTTTTTCTGGCAACCAGAAAATTCACATACACACGCAAAAAGAAAAAAACATTTCAGGATTCATCCAAACTTACTGCCCTCTCCCAAAAAAGAGGGACAAAAGGCATCTTGAAAAAGGGAATGTTTTCTGTTAACCATAATGGTCAAAATGTTTCAGTATTTTCCTTGAAGACTAGGCTTYCATGTTGAATCGAATTTTTTAAAAAAGACAAAGGCAAAAAATAATCTAAAAGCAAAAATCAGAGGAATTAAATCTTCATGTTTTTCAAGGTGAATGGAGATGTCCTTCTCTGCAGAGCCACCAAGGGTGAGTAGTCTCTCCTCCTTCTAACTTGCCTGGGACGGAAGCTTTAGACACAGAAACTGGCACCCTCAAGTCCCCCCTCCAACAGTCCACCCTGCCGGCAGAGCAACATGTCTGCCCACCTCTGCTGGTGAACCATGTTGTCCCATTGGAGACATCATCAACCTCACCTATCTGCTCTGCAACCAAACAGGAACAGATATCACCACCCTGGGAGCAAGGAAAACCACCTGGAGCTGGGGTTGGGCTGTGCTTGCCTCCACTTACTGTCTGTTCTCTTCATGGAAACACCAGCTGAAGGTGCCTTTGCTCTAAGACGTGGGCTGGAAAGGGGAGCAGCTGATGTTCAAGTGCCCCAGGCTGCTCTGCTGGTTTTGCTCCTGCATCGGTCATCTCCATGGGGCAAGGTGGGCAGTGAGGAACTGCAATGGTGGATATGGCGGCTCTTTGCTTGTCCAGTGTGAGAGGCTTTACCTCCTCTCAGCTGCCTCCACTGCAGCCTCCTTCTCTGGGGCTCCATGGATGCACTGCAACTCCTTACGGTCTTGTTACTCTATTGCCTTCTCCCTTTCCTTCCGTAGTCATCCATTGCCTTTCCCTGTCTGCTTTTCCCCAAATGCTTTAACAAATGAGCTCATAGGAAGGCAAGAGTGAGGATGAGAGATGAATTTCAGACCACGAGAAATGAACTCACAAATGCGAGTGTTTGCAACCGACCATCTGAAGAGTTGTGCTCCTGCTCATGGAGGACATGCTGTGTAGCACGTGTTCAATCAAAGTAACCAATGGGGACCGCATTTTGAATATTATCTACATGGAACAGACTCCTTGTGAGGATATTATGCAGCAATATTTAATGGTGGCAATGATTCAGCAAGTAATAGAAAGAAATATTCCTCAAACCGTCAACTTCTCATGGATAACTCCCAGATGGGACTGAGGGTAAAAACCCTTTCATTAAAAAGCTATTCAGTTATGGTAAAACTGCCATATGTGTCTCACTGAGACAGAAGAAGTCTGATTGTCAAAAGTGACTTCAGCTTGAAAGCTGCCGGGAAATCAGAAAGCTACTTCACAATTGAACAGGGATTTTGAAATCTGTCTTTAGGGACCTGAAAGCATAGCTAGATCTCACACAGCTGAAGGTGTCTTACAGCTGGATGTCTAGGTTAAGGTAATTGTCTAGACTTCTTTTATCATCAGTGAACAGAGAGATGCACACCAACCCCCAGAGAGTGATTCATTCTTCCTTAGACATCTATTTTTGGATGGGATGAATTACATTCTGGAGGTGTTGAACTTTCTCCACCGCCTATGGAGGAGTCTAGATGATGAACTTAGCCTAGACACTTAACCTTTATATTGCTAAAATAGGCAGTGCTTGACTGATGAGAGCAACCCAAGTTGTAGCAATATAGTGTCATAGCAATGGTAGGTTGGGAGCACTTGGCCAACACCTACAGTGAACAAGAGGAGCAGTGCTCTCCACAGGCAGGAGATGGATGAGGACAAATCCTCTCTCCTCATCATAGCCACGCACTGTGGTGATCTCAATATTTAACTGAGACCTGAGGACACGCTGGTGCCTGATCATCTCATCGAATTCATTTATGTCATGCAAAAGGTACAGATTACACACAATTCCTTTCGAAGTGTGGCCTGAAAGTTGTAATTTTGCAGTCCTGGGAGGAAAGCAGGGACTGGTCTCTCAACTGAGTGTAGCCTTTCAAAAAGATCAAGCCTTTTACTGAGCTTGGGCTTCCCTGAGATTAGCAACCCCAAGCATTCAAAAATCAACAATTTAGTTCTGAAAAATCAGCTCTATTCTTGTACCCATCTTCTCAGTTTTGAGCAGCCATGCCTTGCAATTTTAAGGGTTTGCTTACAAGCTTGAGAGCTATTTTGTATACAAAAGGCTCCACGTGTCAGTTTTGCCGTAGTCCAGAGTCAATGCTAATGACCCACACTGCAAAAACAATCCCACTGTCTTCTAGCAGGCTTCTTGCTATGAGTCTTCCAGAAACCAATGAGATTATTATTGCCATGACTTCAGTGGGGGCCAATTTCAGTCCTCTCAGAAAAGCAAGATCTATACACCTCTCAGAGCCATCACGCCCAAACGTCTCYAGCTTCCACTCCTGCAATACAACATGGGCCAGGTTATCTGCGCAAAGCCCAGGACTGGAGATCCAGGAACTCTACAGGAAAACCAGACATTGCAACTTCAAAGATCAACATGAGAAAATCAAATAGAAATAGAGAAATAAATGGAAGGAGAAGTTACCAGAGGAAGGCCAGACTGCCATCCATAAAAAGCTTTCTAAAGGAAATGTTTGCAACTGGTTCTGAGCGGGGCAGCTAAATTACGAAAAGCGTATCAGGACCCTTCTCCAAAGCCAACAAACATGCAGGAACAGTGTGAATAAAATTAATGAGGCTAAAGACAAAGATGGAGGATTTTTAACTACCCAGAGTTGTGGGCTTTAATTCACAAGGAGAAAGATTTGTGCTCTTTCCTGGGGCGTACTACTGCCAGAAGCAGAATGCAGCTGACGACAAAAAGCCAATGGCTGGAAGCCAAGGGGTTCCTTAGCGGCCAGGGAAATGCCTTGGAGACTTCAGTTCTGTATACCAATTGGCTTACGCCTGTCAGAAAAAAAACAGTGTTTTTTCCCGACTCATCTGGAAAATCAAGATGGATCATACTTATTTAAGGGGATGTTCACAGTGCTCATGGGAATGTGTTCAAGAGACGGTTGAGCAAGACCTTCAGTTCACGGTGYGATACCAAAAGTAATGTAGACATGTGAACTGTGCATCTATCTGTCTATCTAGGTACACACACACATGCGCGGCACACACGCTTCTTGGAGCCTAGTGATATAAATTAGACTCCTGCGAATTGAACAGATGTACTTAATGGAATGACAGTCCAGCAGGATGGATACAGTACTAATGGCTTGGTTTCTCCTWTTCTGCCTGCTTTAGCCATTGAGTGACCTGGGACAAATTTCTACAGCTATGCCTCAATTTTCCTGTATTTAAAAACAGGCTAATGTGACTGTGAAGTGTTGGAGATCTCTTAAGGGAAGACACCGCGTGAGAGATTTTTCTATTTTAAATCCTGAAAAGTGCTAGCCAAATGCTAGTTCTTAAATACAGCTGGTGAATATATAAGGAAAATTGATTTCTGCAGAAGACCACATCATTTAACTGAGAAGTCAATAATCATCTTCCATACTAGCGCTTAAATATTTGATCGAAAACATTCAGACAATGGTATATTTTTGGTTCAAATTGTTCACTGGAAAGCAGGGAAAACATAGCATTAGACTCAGTATTAAATACTATGTTGACAGAGAACACAAATGTCAGTATGACCATCTTAGAAAAGATATTTTAGAATATGTAAAATTAAATGACTCAGGATTACTCATGATGATATCTTACAAGAAGCAGCRAAAGCTCTTATTTCAGGAAAATTCTTGGAATTGCTAACAATGTAAAGAAAATATAGTTATTAAAAAACTGCCTCCCTTGATAAAGAAATACAAAGACTTCAGGCTCCAAAGACAAACACTGTCAACCAAAAGCAAGTCAGAATACTAAACAGTCTAACAGAAATCTCAATACATAATCAAGGGAAAAGGCAAAATCACAAATAAAAAAGGCCAAAAGAGACTTCCATGAAAGGGGCAGTAAGATAAAAGAGTTTGGCTTGCCTTCTTACAAGGGACTTTATGTAGATGTACAAAAATATGGAAATTTTTCAGAACAMATGCAAAATTATTTTAATAAGAAGATGTAGCTCAGTCGGGGAAAAGACAAAAACCAAAAAGCCCAACACTACAGTATCATACCAACGGTCAAAAGGCTAAAAAACACTTCCTGGCAAAGGCTGTGACCAGCCGGCTCTATAGTCAGGCAGTCCTGGTGAGACGTTAGGTCACCTTCCCATCAGAAAGTTGCAGTTCAGCAAAACTGAAATTTCTCCTGACATGAATTAGTTCTGGTAAAATCACATTTTAAAAGAATTAGAAATGTGTTGATAAATCAAACATTTAATTTCAAGACTTCAGGAGAATTCTTCGTTTCTATTTTTATCACATAATAAAATCTTCAAACATTCATATCTAAATGACATTAAAATTAACCTGAAATATATTTTAATATTAACTTAATATTCTATTCAGAATGCAAACAAATGTCAAAATCTTATAATTTCCTGCAAGATCCAAATTCTTCTATCATCTCATAGCTAAATTTTCAGGCTTTCCAGGTATCTGTTCCAGAACTTGTATCAAAACGTAAGGAAAGGCAGACTCTTGAAAGCTGTGAGGTATGTTGTTGTTATTCTAATGTGAAACAAAGGGAAATATATAAGCAAACTTGTCTTCAGCCCACAGAATCAGACCAAAATACGAGCATCAGGATTGTAGTCTGTTAAACACCCTCGGTGCACAGTGAACTGCATTCACCCAACGTAAGTGAAGAAACAGGAATTTAAAAATACTTTTGAGTACAGAAAAAGCATCTGACTGTGTAGAGTGGCTGTTCCTTGTGAACCTTCCCTTTTTTGTCTCAGTTTGGTTTATATTTAGAAATGCTATAAATATCTTCTATTTAATCAAATGAAATAATGTTTTGATAGATGATTCACTCATTTAATCTCCCCAAAAGAAAGGCTGCAGATAAGACTGTCTGTTTTCACTGCATCTGTTCATCTGGCAGAAAAAAATAATTTCAATGGAAATGTTGCAAAAACCAACCCTTTCCACCCAGATGCTATATTTCCATATTTCTGATGCCATCCTGCCTGCAACCATTTCTTCAGATTTACATGAATTAACTAGTGTAGGACAGATACCAGACTACAAAGTAAGTATTCAAAAAAGTAACAATTGCTTTTGATGWTGACTTTGGAAGCTCAAAACAAAAGCTGTAATCTCTTGTCTATATACAAAAATAAACATTATGGGATGGGTTTAATACCACCTAAAAGTTTCATCCCATAAGGTGCTTTTATATAAGTTTCAGAACGAAACTGCAATCTAAAACAAAGTATGCAGGTTCCAACTAGGCAGATAATGCAACGTTTGTATGAAGTCATTTCTTCCTGATTTCTACTCATTCTGTGGGTTACTTCTGCAACTATCCAAGATCTCTTTGGCACTTAGAAAAAAGTACAACCATACCTTTACAGGCCTTTTTTAATAATAAAACCTATTGAGTCAAGTATAGTTCTTCACAACTGTTTTTAGAGCAAACTAGTATTAAGCTTCAAGTAAAAGTACTGACCAGAAGAACAACAGATATCTGGGATGGAAGTTAGGAATAATTTGTATTGAATCCAAACCGGAGACTCTTTCAACCTCTGTAGGTCTTTTCACGACCAAGTTTAAGGAATTGACCATCAAGAAAAATCTGTAGTGTAAGATAACACCATAAGATAATGCCTTATTCTGTGCTGACCTGCACTAAATTGAGTTAATTGTACTGATACAAAGTTTGTACAAGGTGTACAGCAAGGGAAAATTGACCCTTTTGATCTCAGGGAATGGGCACGAGATGCAACGTAATACAATTTTCCACAATTATGATCCTCCTGTTTTCTCCTAAAGCACTTGATTATTGGGAAAACAGCCTAGAAGATTACACAAAGTACTTAGAATTTGTATTGTAATAACAATTATGTGGTGTAGTCAGGGAGTAGGATTTTACCTATGATCTACTGAGCTGAAAAGACAGGTTCTAACTCTGCAGAAGTTTGATGGTAAATTTACAGTCTTCTGGAGCATAGTGGCAGGCAGGAGAGCAAAAGAAAAAAATATTTGTTGCTGTTTTTAGCATGGCTGTTTTACAGCATTGAGTTCTAACTGCTGTCAAGATTTTTATAGACTTCACTTTAAGGAACAGATAATAAAATACAAAAATCAGAAAAACAATTAAAATGAGTTACAGTGAGAGGGTCTTTTTTGCCTATACCCCTTATCAAGCAACTACACAACAACAAAATCATATTTAGTACATATCTGTACTAAAACAGATGAACAGGAGAATTCTGCTGTCATCAGACAAAAACTAGAGGTAAAATCCTTGTAAGGTCTGAATTAAAAAATAAGCCACCAAGATAAAAGCAATTGCTTTTCAAATTGACAGGCAAAAATGGATTGATATAACATGATCAAGTAGCTATTGCATGTAATTTGATGGCAAGTCTGTATAAAACTTAATATAGCGTCTATTGTGCCTCTTCCAGATTATGGTGTTGATGTTACTGGCTCGTGAGTAGTGCTGGAGAAACTGCAGTGGGGAAAGGAGCTTCCAACATGTAATTTGGTTTTGTCCTAAAATACAGACATATTGTCAGGAAATAGTAACTGTTACCAAAAATACTGCTGGAATGAAAAATACTGTGTTCTTTCCACTGGAAATAATCTTAGGAGAAGAAGATACCAAAATAGTCGACSCTAAAACACAAAGTCCCTGTAAGTAGAACATGCCCTGATTCAGCAGAACAGGTAAATATGTGCTTCGTTAAGGGAGTTCTGCCCAGTTGAAATCACTCGTGTGATACAATTTTAAGCATGTTTATGCCTCCCTGAAGTCAGTTGGATGCATAGTGCTCTGCTAAATTGGGTGGTAGTAGGGATCCTTCACTTTCCCATGGCAGTTTGGAAGGTATGGCACCAAGTATGGAGAAAACAGAGACCTGAGAACCTAATTCATCTGAAAACAAGCTGAAAAGCTGTAAAACTGCAGTGCCTTTTTCCTGCACAACACACAGCAAGAGAGGAGTGGAGGAATGGATCATTTAAGATGGGATTGAAGAGACTTGTAGTCCGCTAGTTTGCAGAGTTGATAACCCATGGGATGCTTTGGGTCTTTGCCTTGTCCTGGTACCTGCAGAGGGGACCAGTACCTCTCTGGTCCCTCCTAGACATGGAAAACCAGGTGTAGGGTCAGAATTTAAGGAATCAATTCTACTCCAACCCATAAGCATGTGTAGCCTCAACACAGTTTGAAGGTCCCAAGCTTTGTGTTGTTCAGCTCTAAACTTCCACCAATGGTCTCCATGAGAAGATCATGGATGGAGGCCAGTGTGAGGTGCATAGCAACTCTCTCATGCCTCGAGGCAGCAGTTTGTGACCCTTCCTCACGCAAAAGGAGAACTGATCCCACTGTGAGTCTTAGATCCAAGGACAGGTTGTTAAATATTTACTTCAGAATCTGCATTTTCATTTTCGGCTGTTTGATCTTTTCTTTTTTTCCTCTTTACTCATTCTTGAGTATTTAGTCCCATCCCACAGCTCCTGAGTAGAAGTGTTAAAAATAAAATAACAACTAGGGGTGGGATTTTCCAAAGCACTCAGCATTGCCTGACTCTGTTCTCTTTGAAGTCAGCAGGAGTTTTATTATCAACTTCAATGGGAGCAGTTAAGCCAATGCTACACATTGTGAACGTGCATATTCATGAAGCAAGCAGCATTTGCTAATGGTACATGGATTCAAAGGGCTGATAAGATTTTCGTGAAAAAGCTACTTGAAAAAAACAAGTAGTTCCATGAGCACCAGAACTATGAAATCCTGCTTTCCTTGAGCTTGATTGACTTGGGCGCCCAAGAAGGTGCATGTGCTGATTGAAGTCCTTCCTGTGGGTGGGGTGCCAAGATGTGTGCTCTCTCCCAAATGGATTCGCCGGCATCAAATAAAGGCTCAACACAACATGGCAGCTTTTTCCTCTGTAGAAGTAGGGCATCTCTCTTCTACCTCTGCCTGTCTGCTTAAACCTTGAGGGAACTTGCTATTTTTGAGACTGCTACCCTCTATCAAATTCGGCTGGAGTTGGATAATGCACTTAAAAGTTGCTAGGCATATACACACAGGTATGCACATGCTCCATGTGAGCATGAAATCCACATTTTTGCAGGAAGCCATGTTAAGGCCTCTCAGAATCAAGTTTTGAGGGAGTGAAAAAGATGGATTCAGAGCACCTGATCAGCAAATAGCCTCAGATGGATGAACCACAATCCTCTGCGAATCTCAGCTACAGACAAGGTGCTGAGAGAAGGGCAATCCTTGAGGAAAGAAGATGAAGACAAGAATATGGTCCTTGAGAGGATCTAGGGAAATGGCTGCTGAGATAAAACTACATTCCAGATAAGAAACTACCATATATAAATGTGGCAAATTTGCTCAAAGTACTCAAAATGTCTAAAAAACCACAGCATTTTAAAGGGCACAGAGTTTTTGAGGAATGGAGGCGCAGCACTTTTGGAAAGCCAAGCCATTTGAAAGCATCTTTGGCTGCACAAAGAAAATGAAGGGAAGTGGCAACAGTGACTGGTCCCTTTGGCGTCTGGACTAAAGCAGCCCAAGAGGAAGACAGAGAGAGTTGGATACGGTCCCCAAACTCCTTTCATATGGGAATCCAGACTCCCAGGAACAAAGCCTGGCAATGGACCTTCCCTGCCAAGAGCAGCCCACTGCCAGCCCAGGTGCTCACATGCACTGTCACTGCCTTTGGCACCAGGGATGTCCAGAGAAGAGGATCAATTCTCTTTCCACCCCACAATTTCCACACCGCTGACAACTCAGAAAACAATTCAAGAGGGAATTCAAAGGATCTGTTGAAATTTCAACGAGGAAATCTGAGTGAGTGAGCATATGTAAATAGAAAGAATGAGTAGCACATAATTACATCAAATTGTTACTTAGCAAGGGAAGTAAATAACCCAAAATATGCAGAGCAAAAAATGGCAATGAATTAGAACTAATTACTTAAGGCTAATTAAAATAAGAATGGCTTGAATTGAAATATGTTAATAGCATTGAACCTGCCACCTATGAGGGAATTTAAATAAAAATGATAATGTCGCTTCAACCTTCACCTGATGGGGGTGGGAAGTTGGGATTTGGAGCTCATGGCTGCTTTGGGGGTATTGACCGCAGTAATGCATTATTTATGATTACTCTTGGAATGGGCTGGAATTTTCTGGGGGTGCAGGTCTCCTGGTCATGGGAAGAAAGAGATTTTCTTGGATAATGGATGTGAAGTGGAGAAAATAGTGTGAGGGAGAAAACCTAAATCCCTTGAATAGATCCTGAGGTACCTCTTCATGCTGGGAAGYGCTACGGTTGAAGAGAGTAAAAGAGAGAGGCAGAGAGATAATGAGATCACAAAGAAGGAAAGAGAAGGAGGGAATAAGAGAGACTGAGGGAGAAAGCAGGAATGAAATAGATAGGGAGAGCCTAGAGCCATGACAAATCATCACCGGCTTCAATTACACAAGCCTGCTGGGCTATGAAATCTGCCAAAGGTCATTGGATTCCTGTCTTTGCAATTAAGAAACAAGCGGCTTCACTGGTTCCACCCCATGGCCCAACTGTCTGGTGCAAGGGGCATCGCTCATGGCTGTAGGTACCTGCACCGACAGCAGGGCACTAACAAGCTAGTCCAGAGAGCATGGACAGCCCCATTTGGAGATGAACGTGTCTGAGCTATGCACCAACTCCTAGCATTTAGCCAGCACGCCAAAGTGCTCCTGCRCCAGCAACTCGTGCCCTGCCAGAGAGCAGAGGGAAAACCTCAAGCAGMAGGAAAGCCTGGTTCAGCATCTTCTTGCCGTACCGCAGCCATGCCACAGGGCCCAGCTTGTGCTTCACCACCGCCCTGTGTAGGCTTACGCCCCAACCCATGCTCACCAGGTTCAGTGGCAGCATCTGCATGTGGGCAAGTCCTGACCCCCCTCCTGCCACATGCAGTGAGTGCCCTGGCTGGGCACCACACTCCGGGGCTCACCTCGCAGTGCTGAGCTGGGCGTGAAGCTCTCCCTGCTCATCTGGGAGCTGAGTTGTTAGTTGTGTTTACTGCCTCGCTCTTCCCAGTTCCCCTAGTTCACACTGGAGGTGAAAACCTCTTATTCCTCCCCTGCCCTGGGATTCGTATGAAAACCATGAGCTCCGCCCCAGCATGCTGCGCGGACAGGGGTCACAAAGGGGATGGAGGGTGGGACACAGGGGAGCGAGGCAGCCTTTCCATTTTCATGCCAAGTCCCAGGCTAGATTTTGAGCCAACTGAATGGAAAGCTGGTGCCAGGCTTGCTGCCAGCTGATGAATCCAACTGGATTCATCTTGGAGCTGTGCGTCTGAGAAAGCTCTTAAGTCCAAGCACGGTTGGGTTCTCCCCAGCGGGTATGGGAYGCTGTGAAACATTAGCAGAGGTGCTGCAGTTACAGAGGCCCTGCCCTGTCTGTAACAGCCTTCCCAGCACGGACCAGCTGCTGAGACTGGACTGCGAAAGCCACTCAACAGCATCTAGAGTATGGACTGACTCCCCAAGTCCTACATGGGCAATGGTAACAAGCCTTGGATCAATTGCATGAATTACAGGCTGTGATCTACCAATGACCATCTCCTCAGTGTTCAATTTATACCAAATGCCAGCCAGGACAGATGGCAGTGGGACATATCCTTAGGAAACATCACTGGACTGAGTACCAGGGTTCTGCTTTGAGCATGCTAGTGGGGTAGATCCATACCAGGGTGGCTGTAACGTGATTTCTATTTCTCCAGCCTCCTGCAGAGAAAAAAAATCACCTCCTAGAAAACCAGAGTTCAGCCTCTGCACTCCTCCTGTGCATGCAGGAGCTGTGGCAGACCAGGAACAGGTCCCTGTGAGCCCGCTGCCAAGGTCCTGACAACGCCGTCGCTGCCCTGCCTGACCCTCTGCCTTCCAGGGAGGGAAGCACTGGCACCGGTGCGGATGCTGCCTCGGCAGACACAAGCAGTCGGCTGAAAGACATTTCTTCTTTGTTTCTCTGCTCGGTGTAATGAATCCTGCCTCCCACTCAGATCTGCTAAGTAAGAGGAGTTACTGTGAGTAATCCCCACTTCGGCATCTTCTGCTGTAATCGCAGAGAAATCACATTAGCTTTTTTTTCTAGGACAAGGAGAAATTCATCAAATTGCAATCCAGGGAGAACACACACAAGAGAGAGAAAGCCAACAACAACACACACGTACCCTGCAAAAATCCCAAAGTTGACATTTACATTTCAAACACTTATAACAGCTAAACAAATAACAGTAATTATACTATTTGCATACTTTGTTAAATAATTGTTTGTTAGGTAAAGGGAGCCTCTGTGTGTGTGCAAGGAGCGGATGCTCGAAGCCCGGGGAGGCAGAACAGCTGCTTCTTCCCTTCCCAGGTGTCCCACTTGCTTCGCAAAATGGTGACAAGTGACCCAAAGCACTGGCCAGGGGGTTGGATGTGCTGATATATGGGACATGGAGGTATGGGGACAGGAGGCCCTTGGCTCTGGAGGATGAAGATYGTGAGATGTAATCATGCTGCCCAGCAGCCGCATGGAGCACATGAGCAAGCTTATTGCCCCAGACATGAGCACCAGCCCTTGCCAAGGTGAAGCTCCCATGGTCTGAGCACAAATTCAGGACTGCAGAAACGGGTCATCCCCAAGAAGGAGAGCTGCAGAAGAAAGCAGGGGAAGGCAGAAAAGCTGGATGGAGCCTTTTGGCAGCCCTCTGAGGGAAGKTCCCCCTTTTGCAGCACCACACACTGAACACCCCTCTGATGACGATGCCTGACTCGGAGCCCATAAACCACCTCGTGGCTGCCGATTAGCCTTTGCTCCTGCAAAAGCATCTCAGCTTTTATCTCCTCCTGCTCAGCTCCTCGGGCAGACAGCTAATTGAAGAGTTTTTCTTTCATTTCTAGTACAGAAAGCCCAGTAAATGCCTTTTAATCTGCCCAGCTTTCCCTGTGATTGGCTCCATCTATCCTCTCGCCACTCCTATCCTGTTGTTTTTTTTTTTTTAAGTAGACTTGAATGATGCGAACTGGTGGAGAGAGAAGAAGCCTTCTGCCTCTCCTCACATGGTCGGGAAAGGTGGAGCAGAGCCAGAGCCACTGCATCTTTTCACACCTGGCTGGAACCAGGTCAGGCAGCTAATGTGTTTCTCGGGCTCAGCGGCTACTTGTTGGAGACACACGAATGCTGCTCGGCTGTTCGAGTGCTGGAGGCCTGGAGAAGAAATTCCAGCGAGAGAYGTATGTGTGGGAAGGCAGAGAGGAATGTGGTGCCAGGAAAACGAAAAGCGACGTGAGCACGGAGAGCTCTGCTCGGTGCAACAGAAAGAGATGCAGATTTAATAAAGACTTGGATGATTTTGAAACTGTCCCTCATAGCCTCAATTAAGACAGAACTTTTCATTAACCATGAAAGCGAGTGCTCATGCCCTGTCGATAGGCGAAATTCCAGCTCCAGAGGTTAAAACTGTCCATGTGGGTCCATTAGCCTGGGAGCAAAACAGTGCTAACTCCACATCCCTCATCCGGAGTTTGTTTCCCCAAGCAACAGCAGGAAAGTCACAGTCCCAAGGAGGAACCCAAACATTCGCTGCCTGTGATCTGTGCAGCTCACATTTTTAAGCATAAAACTAAAGGCATCCCATGGGGCTGGGGAAGAGAAATGCTCCAAAATAACCATTCTCCCCTCAAAACATTTTCACTGGAAATGTTTATATTTACCCTTCAGCCAAAACTTTTTCCTGATTTTTTTTTCTTTAAGTTGAAAGAACATTTTCCAGTTCAACTCTAGTTCTTTCAAGTGGAAAGTAGAAATGTTCGGTTTTCTTTAATGACTCCTTTCTCCTTTCTCTCCCACTACCCTGCTTTTTACTTAGAGTTAAAAAAAAAGGAAATGAGGGAAGGAAAGCTAACAAAATCAGAGAGAACTTTTTTCCATTAGTTTCAAATAACTTGAAACAACTTTTTTTCTTTTTCTTTTTTTTTTTTTAAAGTTTTATGAATGATTTTGTAGGATGCAAAAGCTTTATGCAAACCTTTTTATGTAGGTCAAAAAACCTTTCTCCCAGGATAAAAAAACACCCAAACAAAAACCCTTAATGTGTGTGAAACAACGTGGACCAGCTCTAAAAATAAGCTACCGTAGCAATGAAAGCTTTGCCCCAGCYGACTGCGCATTGGTGTCACCTTCTCTTGCCTCGAGCACCCTGCGTTCCTCTCCTGTCCTTCCTGCAGCTAAAGCGCACACAAGGCACGCCGTGTGTGCTACACACCCAGGGCTGCACTACAGTCCACGATGATTTACACTCACTTTGCACAAGTGCAAATGCCTTCTCTCCATGAATACATCCTCCACCATGCGATCCTGGTGCCCTGCATCTCTTAACGAAGGCAGAACTCCAGGGCTAGGTGAGCAAGCTCAGTGTCTTACCCACATGCTGATACATGCAGAAAACAAGGATCCTTTGTACTAGACGCTGGTCCAATTTATCCAGTCAAATGAGAGACACTCATTAAAAAAAGTAATGAGCAATTGAGGCAAATTTTTTTTTAAGCTTTTTGATTAGGTAGACTTGCTGGGGAATGCTGTACTCAGCATGAGATAACATCCCCGTGAGGGTAGGGAGGAGATGGGCTGCCAGGCAGAGGGAGTCAGAGCCAAGTGCTCCTTGGGATGGCTGAGCGCTTTGCTGACCAAAGGGGAGCAGGATGCAGCCAGGGTTTGACAGCATGACTGTGTCTGTGCCCGCACGTTGGCTCGAGTTGGAGCTCTGGGATGCCGTCATCCCGGTTTGGTGCAGCAAGGGAGCCTGAGCTGACAAAAACACATGTAGCAGCTCCGGGAGCCGAGAGAGGACACGCCTGCAGGTCACCGCAGCGGCTCCGATGCTGCAGAGAGTGGTGTCAGCCTTGAGCAGGGCTAAAAGGGTTGAACCCTAGGCTCGGCTCCAGCACCATCACCTGAGGGAGGTTTGATGATGTGAGCAGGGTCAAGGCAGGAGTCAGAGCTGTCCCCGCAGTGCACGGCGTAGTGGGAGAGGCTGGCACGTGTCAGGCAGGGCAGAGCTGGGAGCCTTGGAAAGTAAGCTCGGTTTAGGACAAAAAGGCAAAAAATCAGAGAGAAAAGAAGTGCGATTCCTGCCTCCCTTTAAATAAAAAACAAAAAAGTTCATGGAAATGGACAAATTTTGCTTCAAAAGATATTTAACACTTCATTTTGCTTCATCCCTTTCGAATTCTTATAAAACGCAAAGGCTTTAAACAAAAGGTCATTAAGAGATAAAGAATTGAAGCCCTTGTTGCAAGAATGAAAAGAGAAGGCATCTTGACATTTTTAACAGGGTTTTTTTTTTTCTTCTTTTCCAAAATGAAAACTAATCAACATTGATTTGATTTCACACACAAAAGCCCGTTTCATGGAAGTGGCATTTCTGACAGAGAGCTGTTTCAACAAGAAAATTCCAGCCAGAGGAGCACACAATACACTGCACACCGTTAGGGTACATGAGCTGCAAGGACACCGGTCTCCCAGGGTTCATAATAAATCTCATCCTTTTTCTGGGTCAAGAAACTCATAGCTGTCTGGAGGTTATGCCAACACGCCAGGGTTTGGGGACTGATGTCGACATCTGAGGAATTCCTGTTGCCTGGAATAGAAACAATGAAATTGTTCCAAGGCACCATTTATTCCCAGGTGCCTGCGAGCTGTCATTTCTGGGGAAGATGAACAATTTGAGATCTAATATCTTCAGAAATAATTCAGGAAGACAGAATTCATTCAGCTCCCCAGGTGAATAATGAATGGGACTTGTGTGAGTCAGAGGAGGACAGAGGAGATCCGACCACCAGCTCTCCCCAAACCAGGTGAGCTTGTGTAACCATGTAAGGGGCAAAGACGAAGGTTTTGAGCAGCTCTGCCTGGAGACCACGTGTGGTCCATAGAGGCTGGGTGGGAGCAGTGAGGACCAAGGGATGCAGTCACCATAGGGCTGGCAGGTGCAGGCCAACAGCAGGATGCTGCTCTGCCAGTGCAGGTAAGGACCAACTCGGTCCCCTTGCCTTAAGCCTTGTGCTACTCTAGCACCCCGGTACCCTCCAATAAATGCCTATTTTATCTTGCCTCCTTTCGCCTGGCCATCAATTCTAGTCTAAGGACTACATAAGGACTAATACAGACTGCTCTAGCCGGGCACAATTGGGGGATGCCACGAACAGCGAGGTGCAGAGTATGGCCCCTTAGATATTTGTCAAATAGCTGTGAGTCATCCTGAATATGCCACAGCATTTACCTGTGACAAAGGGTAAGAGGTCAGGGATGGGAAGGGAAGGGAAAGGGACAGCATGGAAAGAAGCTACCTGCTTCCCGATATGACATAATGCCACATTAAGCCCCGGTACCAAAACTGGTCCTGCCTCCCTGCAGCACTGCCCTGGCTCGGTGCAGCACCCTGCCCTGACTTGTGTTCACTTCCCTGTGTACCCCACTTTAAAGTGCCTTGGGTCCCTGTGTCTATGTCAGGGAGCAGAGAAAATGGCAAGGGAAAAGCAAACAAAGTGAATGGAAAAAGCATAACAAAACCAGTGGAAAAGTCTTCCCATGCCACTCTGTGCTTTCAAGTAAATGAGGCTAATTAACTAATTGCCTAAATCATTAGGGTTATTTTTACCCTTGTATGAAGGCTTGGCATTATTGCCAATTTCTCAAGACTCAGCAATGAACTCTCAACTTATCAGAAAGTTAATGAAGCAAAGCCCCTGGAGTGGGGAGCTGGAGGGCAGAGCAGCTGCTGGGCCAGGACTGGGCTTGGGGCTCAGGTGGGTACTGTCGCTGCGGGGAAGGAGCATCTGCAGCAAAACAACCCCCGTTGGGTGATGCTGTTTAACACAGAACTTCAGTGTTATTTGCTGAAATCCCACCTGCACCTGAATCTGCCTCCCAGTAAAGGATTTGTTCCATAACTAAGCATCCCCTCTGCTCCACCGGTTTCCCATCACAGCTAAGATGATAGAAGCTGATTTGGAGGAAGGGTTTCACACCCAGGCGAGAGAAGGAGAAGGCTGATGGCTAACAGTGGGTCAACATGCCTCTCCTGGCAGTGACTGCAGCTCTCATAGGCAGACCCAGAGTAACCTTGGACAACCAGGCAGGAAGCGAGGATAGTGCACAGCTCAGTATCAGCAGCAAAACCTGCTTGAAAATGGCTTTTTGGCCACCAGGGATGTGCTAGCAAGCTACTATCGACACAACTAGGGGCAAGCTGGTAAAAGTGGGGATGTAGCTGCAAGTGGGGACTTTGGTGTCTGCACCTGAAGGAGGATGGAGCTTGCTGGAGATGGCTTTAACAGCTGGTTTGGGACCTGGCTGGGATTTTAATCTACAGAGCTTGCTGGCATCTACAGCACCGCCGTGGAGTTATCACACCCCAGCCCTGCCAGCTCGGGTCTCTTGAACTAGCTATTAGCAAAGAAACACCCTCCTGGGGCAGGGTGTAGTCTCTGCTCCTCTCGGGGAAGCCGTGGGGCTCTGCAAGTGCAGGCACTGGGCGCAGGGTTGTGTGCTCTGCGCCTGCCCCAGGAAACAACCACTTTTCAAGCCTGGTTTCCCCGCTGTCACCTTGGGGAGCAAGTTGAATCCTGTGTGTGCTGCTTCCAGAACTAATTGGGGTTTGCTGTGCTAGTGACGCCTGGTGTCTTCATGCTTACGAAATGGGCTGCAGCCAACTAACCAGAACATGTGTGTCCCTCTCCCAGCGGGGAGTTAAAAGCAGTGCCGTTTCTGATAGAGTAGCTAGCGGGACTCTCTGGATGTATTTATTGAGATGCACCCGTTGTTCTTTCTCTGGAGACACCGGCCACCATAGACCAGTCACCATCGTTTTGCACATCAGCCCCAAAAATCTCTGGAATGAGATCTACTTTCTGCAAGCAGGGAACTGATGTTACATGGCCTAAACAGACAAAGTCACCCCTCCATCACACGCACACAAATATCTCCTTCACAAATTATCCAGACCACCCTCCACAAAAGGAAAGCGCTAGTCCATCTGCTGTAACCCCGACAGACCACACGTACCGTCCCAGGCATGCAGCCTCCGTTCAGGCAGGAACCCAAGGTGGCAGGAGCTCCCTCCTTCCACTCTGAGAAAACGCCATTTTCTTGGGTTTTGAGGGATTTTCTCCCAAAAGAAAACTAGATGTTTTCTCTTCTTCAGCTAAATGCCAACATCTTAGCTCCCTCGTGGAAATTTCAGTTAACTCCATTAAAATCCCCCAGCCATTCCTGCTGAAGAGCTAGTCCCCTCAGGAGCAAGGAGATTGATAGACTTCCTTTTCTGTAATAAACCTCACTTATCAGCTGTAACGAGGTGACATTTCAAGCCTGGCTCTCTTCTCAACACACAAGTACACAACGGTTTAGGGTGGCGAGTCTCTTCCAGGCATGTCATTGAGGAGAAAGGCAGGTGAAAGTCCTCTGTCCTTTGGATAAAGGAGTGAGCTCCTTTCCAAGTTATCTCCAAGATCATCTGCAACATTAGACCAGYCATGGCTTAGCGTGGCTGAGTCCTGGAGACCTCCAAGGATGGAGATCTCACGGCCTCTCTAGCCACCTGTTCTGGTGCTGCACCATACTTCGTGCACATCTCTTTCCGAATATCCTGAACCTGAACTTCCCAAGCTGCTTTCATGCCCATTGCCCCCAGTTAGGCTGTCTGCTGCTATTGAGAAGAGTTTGGCTCTATCGTCTTTGCAAGTTCTGTCCAAGCAGCTGTAGGTRTTTGATGCTGCCCTTCAAACCTGGATTCTGCTGGCCATCAGGATGCAGAGTCTCTGGATGCCCTGAAACGTTGGTCTGACACTGCTGGTGAAGGGAATATTGGCACCACGTTCAACTATAAAGTAAGCCACAGACTTCCTTGGGCCAGTTTCTGCCCAGGCACGTGTCCCTCCTACAGGGCTCCTTGACCCTTCACAACTGTTTTGGTATGGATCAGTACAATGACGAAGGTAGACCAGATGGGAACCACTGCTGTACTCAGCAATGCATGAAGGACATCTCACAACTCAGCTAGCAAGGCAATCTTTTGATATCTTTCCTTTCTATCTGCAGACTCTCTCCTCATGCTCTGGCCATCTTGTTTGCTGAAGACCCTGTCTCATGTGGAGCTAGCCAGTTTTGCCGTTGAAGAATGCCATTTTGTTGAGGTTTACCTAGTCCAGAGTGAAATCTCTGTTAGATCAGGCTCTCTTCCCTTAGAAAAGACTAGTAATTTCTACTATTTTGCCAGTGGAACCATTGTCCCAAAGCTTTGTAAATATAAAATGGCGATTATGGTCCCTGGGGCGATTTGGCAGGGAAACTTCACCACTTTTCAAGGGCCTTCCTGTGTGTGTGAAATGGAAAGAGCAATGCTGCCCTGTAGCTCCCTGTTTGCAATGTACTTAGAAATTCTTGAATACCTGGCACTAGACATGCTGTATTATCTCCTACCTCATCTCCTGTGTCTAAAGCTGGCGGTCTGGCAAGGGGAATTATTCCAGATTTGTGCTGTCCAGAAAACAGCCTGGCAGGAAGATTTGCAAGTCACGTCTCCCCGCTCAGTAACCCCGCCCCCACTCTCCTGCCCCATTGCTCAGTAACCCATTAGAGATGACAGAACTTGTGCTTTCCATCCTGGGATTAGCTGGCAACCCTAAACCAGGAACTGGCAGACAGTAACTTGCTGCCTGCTGTTCTGGGACCAGCTCCGAGGGCTGCTCACTGCCTATTGCCATCACACTCGATGTTGCCCCCAAGACACCACCACCTCAGCTGCTACTGCAGAGAAATCGCATGCCACGTCCAACGCTGCCCATTCCACCCACACCTGGGGACCAGCAGGGAGACTGGGTGACACTGGTAGGGCACAAGGGAGGTCAGTCCTTCTGCAATATTTGCAACACAGGAGAATATCCTGGTTTCTTCATCCCTCCCACCCCAAGCCCATATTGCAGTGGAGATGGAGAGGACTTTAGGACACTGATATTTCCTTACTGCCCTACAGCAGGTCCTGCTGGAGGTGTTGGGGCAAAGGGAGGAAACGTCTGATTCAATTTACCAATGCCTCTTCCCAGCACAGTTGCAGGTCAGATTCAATTTCCCAGCGTTGCCTCCTGCATATTTTATCTGCTAACAGATTTGCATAGATTTAAATACAATACAAAACTGCAGACACCATCGAAAGAGGCTAGAGAGGAAAGGGCAGGAGAAGCTTGTCCTTTTTCTTTATGCTTATGGAAGACGCCACTCTCAGAGCTTGGAGAAGGGGCATTGCCAGGCAGGAGCTGTGCCAGACCCTTGCTTGAAAAAGCACTGCTTGGAGGGACAGACAGGAGGCATGGGAGGCTTCAGCAGTCAGGTCCAAGCATCCAAGATGCTCGGAGCAGGGATGCTGGGGTAGAGCACTTAGTAACCTCAACCCATGCCAGCACCTCCTGAGAGAGCAGGATGTCAGCTCCAAACTTGCTACAGGGCATCTCTCCAGAGAGAGGAAAAATCCCTTGGATAATGCAAAGATTTCATGGGAATACCCTGCTGGTGAAAGAGGGCATTCCCCAGGAGGTCTCTGCACAGATACAGGTATGTAACACAACCCTTTAAACACACACTCGACAAAGAGAAGCACCGTGTTAGATGATTAAATCCCCCATGTACCCGCAGGAAGTGGGGAATATATCCTGCTCATCAGAGCTGTGAAACGTATTCACCTGTTGCAGGAATTAATCCTTTTTTTACTAACAGAGTGGCAGAGCTGTGCACACAGAAATCCTGTCTGAAATGAATCCCTGATAAAGGGGAATCCAAGTTAAAAGGTGAATTTTACTGCCTGCCAAGGCTTTAGGTTTTTAAAGGGTCTCTTGTAGAATTACTGTATTAGCAGGCTATTACGGGTGAGGGTATCAAACTGCTATGCGCAGCAAGAAAAAGCATGGAAGTTTTGAGATGGGAAAGAAACGCATGGAAAAAATGAGGCAGAAAAGGGCAAGAGGGGGAGAGAGGAGAAGCAGTGATRTGCAGAGGGGAGGGAGGCTGATAAATGATGGAGGAGATAGTGGAAGGGGGGTGAAGAAGAGAGCAATGAGCAGTAGGGTAAGGAGAAAAGAGAAAGATAAAAAGAGGAGGAGAAAGGGAAAGAAGATATAAATGAGGGCAAAGACCAACTCATCATTTTGCAATTCCATCCCGGTGGAGAGGAAAATTGATGTCTGGAGCTTTTTTATGGCCAACCTCCTGGGCGTGGGACAAAAGACAAGTTATTACCCAACCCCAGGTCAGGTCTGTAGCCTGCCAAATGCTTAGACACATTCAGAAAGCCCACGAGAGCCATAAATCAAGGGGGCCAAAGAGATCACAGAGAGGCCGGGACCAGGCACAGAGCAGCGGTGAGCTCAGCAAATGCAATACRATCAGAGGAGAGGAGCGAGCCCGGGAGCGACATAGGCTGACAAGGAGTGCCCAGCCCAAAAGGGCTTTGCTCATCTCTCCTTCATGCCATTACTAAGGACAGCACTCCCCGAGAGATGCAATTCCCCCTGCATTTCCTCCTGATTTCTCTTCCTATTGATTTTCAGGCTCTGAATACCATTTATTTTTGCTTGCTTGATTCACTCATTCATTGAATAAAGGCATCATCGCTATTATTATTATTATCCCCGTCATCGGGCTCCTCATCACACATTATATTATTTGCATTGCAGAGCTGGAAGATTTCAGGTTGAGGCAGGAAATTTGTGCAAGTTGTTATTACTGCAATCAGATGAAGTGAGAATTGGATCGGCAAAGGCTGCCAGGGTGCAGCTCTCCCAGCAGGACACAGAGGCTCTGCCCAATCAGGGGAAGCTGCCGTTTTATTGCGCAGGTCCCACCAGCAATTTCGGACTTGCCTTTGGCGTCCCATCTCTCCCTCCCATCCCACCACCCAGCTTCACTGGCTGCCAGCAGAGAACGGGGAAATGCATCGGTACAGGAGGGCGAGGAATCAGAAAAGACTTGGCGAGATTGCACATTTTCTGCCTTGCTGATGGTATTTATTAGACAACAGAAAATAGCTATTTTACCATCTGCCTTGTACAAAAAAAAAAAAAAAAAAATCCTCATTAAATTAATGGAATGTGCAGCTGCCGAACAGAGTGTTCCTCTCCCTGCCGCCTCCCGAGCAGCCCAGGGCTTGCTGGAGCGGGGAATTGGGCTGCCAAAAGTAGCTGAGGCTAACTCAGGCTCATGGGGTGGGAGAGGATGGACAGACAGCCTCCTGCTCCTCCCAGCCCCAGGGCTCTTGCCAGGGGACCTATGGGTGCCCCGCTGCCACACACAGGGTGCAAGGGCTGCCTTGCTCGCTGTGTTATGGAGCAGAGGGCTCATCCCCTTCCTGCATGCACCCCTGCAGGGTCTCAGCTTGTGAAAGAAACTGGACAAGCCTGCTCAGCAGGCTGCAGATGCCTCCCTTTGCCTAAGCAGAGCATGATCCAGTCTTCAGGTTGAGGAGGTCAGAGCTGCCCATTGCCCTGTGTTGAGCATGGCAGGATCTGGGGGCAAGTAAAGTCCTAATTTCCATGCCTCCCCCATCTCAATCAGTGCAAGCCAGTCAATCTATCCCTATCATCCACCTCTACATGCCAAAGTTTGATCTGAGTTGGTGCTTGCCCTGTGGAGGTTTTCAACTGAGATCACAAAACCAAGAAAGCCTAGAGACTGGCTGACGGCATAGCCCAAGGAGTTCCTACACATAAGCCTTCATTTTGGCTAAGAACAGACCAAAAATCATGAACCAAATCCTTTCTCAATCCCAGTAAGACAGGAGCACCACACACCAAAGGTCCTGGATGATTTTACGATGTTAATGGAGCCAGGAGAACGGCAACCAGTTTAGTGCCAGTGTTACCTATTCATTTCTACCTGGCACTGAACAGCACCGAAGGGTTTTAAGTGAACCTTTTCTTCTGATATCTGGTGGAGCACAAGGAGTGTTTGATGGAGGGGTGGTTGCCAAAACCCCGTATTACATGTGGCTTTGAGGAGCAGGTCCACCAGTTTGCATCACCAAGGGCTCCCGGAGGTACCAGATGCCACAGCACACTGCCTTAGCTAATATACTCATGGCGTCACCACGTCATCAGGAGTAACACCTGAAGAGTGATGTCTAGGACTGCTTTCAGTCCAGCAGTTCTTCTCCTGAGGAAATAAAGCCCTTTGTTAGATGTCTCGGCACTGACGATGTTTCAGCATCACTGCAGTATAATCCACATTTAATCCTCACTTGCATTTTCTGCTGCTAACCCCTCTGCTAATGCCGGCGAGTTCTCGGTGCTTGCACTGCTCCTCTGAAGGTTCAGTGCCTCCCTCGTGGTCCTCTCCTCCTCTTTCTAGGAGGCTTTTCTATATAGATTTTTCATCTAGATGGGTTTTTAACATGTCCTTTGCAGGAAATTTGCTCCGTTAGCAGTTACAAAGCAATTGGGGAAAGCTGACCCTGGGAGACGGGTCCATCTGCAGAGAGGTTGTTTCCATCGTGCCCATGGAGGAAGCAGGAGATGGCCTCTTGGATTTCATCACACAAAGGAAAGTTACAGGACTACAGCATGTCGAATCACTTCATGCCGAAATAAATCCTGACATAATAAGCCCTAATACCACCAAAGAAACTATTACAGTCAGTCACAAAAATAATCCACATTGAAAATCGGTGAAAATACCTTTCCCCAGTGGAATAACATGGCTCCAGAGGATCAGTTCCAGTCAAAGACAATAATTTCATGTTTACCCAACAGATTAGGGCAGCTCCAAAACGTAACTGTTTGTTACCAAAAAAACACTGCTTAAGTGAGATTTTGTCACCTTCCATCAAAGACTTACTTTTAAAACCAATGAGAAAGAGCAAAAGGGAAGACCATGAAAGGTGGAGATCAAATCAAAGTCCAGAAGGATGTCGTGGCTGTCTCTTACACCATTGCCTTCAGTCCTATCAATCCTTAATTAGCGGCAGTAAGGACAGAACGCCAAGCTGATTGCTTCACAAGCACAAATTTCCTGGGTTTCAGAGGTTAATGGCAAAATTTCTCCCAGTCTTTGCCTGCGTTGCTGCTGGTCTCAAGGATTTGCAGGCAGAACCATGTCTGCAAGTCACTGACGTTATCTGCAGCACCAGGTGGGTGTGTGTGCGGGGTTGTAGGTGCCTCTGCATGTGTGGATCCTGACCGCGGTGTGTGCATGCTGCCTCGGCCAGGTCTGGTGGTGCAACCTGCCCAGAGGAACCCAAGAGTCACGGCCACCAGGCTGCTGAGCCTCCTCATGGAGCGGCTCACGGGGTTGTCTTAGAAAGCAAGGTAGCCAAAAAGACATGGCAGAGTAGCAAAAAAACAGGGACAGGCATTTTTTCCTTGAAAAAACATTTGCTTTCTTAGAAAAAAACATCTAGCATCCATTTTTTTGGGGGGGGGACCAACCAAAAAACAACAAAAAAAACCCAACTCAAGTTCCTTTAATTAAAACTTGAAGCCTGTCACAGGGAATTTTGATAAAAACATTGACATTTTGCAAAGTTGCCCTTGGACAAATCATAAGCATTGAAAGCTCTGAGACACGGACACTGTGAAAGTGCCTCTGCACATGCCAGAGCGTTTGGGAAGGATGTTCATCTTCCTGCAGTCAGGTGTGTTGCTAATTCTGTGATGTTTCTCATGCATTTGTCCTTCCCGCATCCACGTGCAATGTATGYAGCACATGGGGCTGTGGCAGGCCTGGGAGAAGGCCAAGCGAAGGTCGCGTGGTTGCACACAGTTAGGAAAAAATTCGGCGTGCACGTCGCAGTGCTGTGTTTGCATGGCCTTGCAGGCATGCAGGGCTGCGGATGTAGTTTAGAAAGGAGGGACTTTGTGCCTGTATGTCTCCTAGTGCTTGCACAGACACGGAGCTGCATCGCTTCACAAAGCCCAGAACACACTTTTACAGCYGTCTGGGGTCGGGGTTGCTGGCTGGGACAGCGAGAGGGGAAGCACAGCTCCCAGATTTCAGGTAACTCATTTGTTCTGGAGGGATTTGCAGAGCCGCAGGTTGATGCAGCTCCCGCGATTCTCTCGGACACCTCCAATGCTCAGGTCCTTCCACAGAGGGATGCTTCCACCTCGTGAGCCAGAAATGCCAATGCCGAGGCTTTCTCCTGCTTATGAACATTTTTAAACATCACCTCTTGCTCGAGGTCTCAGCTGCAGACAGCAGCCCTTCCGCAGGCCCTGCTCATGCAGACACGGACCCGTGGCCACCTCCAGTCATCCATGGAGGAAAATGAGAAGAGACAGTAAGTGAATGACCTAATCCTCCAGGTCTTCCCCGGGGCTGATGCACAGGTGAGGAGCTGTTGCTTTTTAATACCATGGGTCTCATCTCAGCCTCATTTCCCATCGCTCCATCCCCCTGCTTCTCCCATGCATATGGGAGCACTCGGTTCACACTAACAAATCTGAGCATCCCCGCATGATTAAAGGAAGTGCTGCCTTTTAAATCGCTCTGATTGGGGTTGAGGGCTGTGTGGAGCTGGATGCTCAGCTCTAATGATGTGTGAAAACCTCCCCGTTGCGTCCAGTCATTTCTGGCTGTGGAAAATAAGGAGAAAGGCAGAGGCGGGGGGGGGAAAGAAAGAAAAAAAAAGAAAAAACTTCCTCCAGTGGGAGCCCCAGATCAGACAGAGCTTTCTCACTCCAAACAGTCCCTCCGGGGCTCCACTCGCTGTCTGCACGTGGCTGGGAGAGGCAGCCCTGCTTTGCAAGACTAATGGGGATGCGCGTGTATGTGGCACCGGAGGCTTTCTGCTCCATGGTGGCAGATGAAAGAAAGGGGGCCCCACTCTGCCACTGGTCAGCGTGGCCAGTGGAGGATCAAAGCGGCCGAGCCATGTTGGAAGCTCACTCCCAGACGGGGCACTCCTGCAGGTTTCGTGGTGGGCTCCATCCCAGCTCTGGCCAGTCCCACCAATACTCCCATGCTGGTGTTGGGAGGGTATTATTTGAGACCAGCATGTTGCAGGTGTGCACAGGCTGCCACGGCACAGCTCTGCTGCTGGAGCATCGCTCAAGGACCATGACCGCTCTGAATGAGACCCCTGCAGCAAGCCCCAGGGGGAGGCAGGGCACGGCCAGCACCCCCAGCCTGGAGATGCAGCACGGTGGCTTCACCATGAGTCCCATGAGCATGGGAAGAAGAATCTGAGCAAGCAAACCATGCCGTCCCTGACGCACAGGGACCGCAGGCTGGCTGATGCCTCTTCAGGTTAGTCTCCATCACTGTTGCTGACGGGGTACCAGCCATCAGCCCTCCACACAAAGGTGATGTGAACCCAGCCAGTACATTTGCTGCCTTCTTTCCCCACCACCTTCCCCCATCATTAACTTCCTAACAACACCCAGATTCAAAGCAAATCTCAGTGTGCACAGTCTGATCCATCCCCTCTGGACAAGTTTGCTTTTTAGAGGCTCTCCTCACTGAGATTCGCTGTTCTGTGGCAGAGGGGAATGGCCGGGTGGGCTCCAAAACGAAGGATGTGTTTCCTCACGCTCGGATGGGGCTAAACAGAGGCACGGGGGGAGGCCGGGTGCCGGCCGGAGGTGTCCTGCAGCGAGTGACCCTCAATGTGACATTGATGGCTCTTAATTCTTAAGCCTGCTTTGGAAGGATTTCAGCAGATCCTATTTAATCATTGCAGCCTCTTCATCTCCCCCATCCCGGCTCGGGGTAACGTTATGCATTCTCCTCCGCCGGCTTTCTCCAAGAACCGGCCACCTTCCTCTTCCTCCACAGGTCCCCGGCATGGAAAACACAACCAAGCCCTTTTGCCTGCCGCACGGCGCAGGGCTGCCGAAGCCATAGCCACCCTCGGCTTGTTTACTAACGCACGGGTCAAATAGCATTTGCTTGATTTCCCCCCCATCTGCAGGAGGACTCCGTCTCTCACTAATGAAGGGCACGGCTTCCTGCAGGTGCACTACCAACTCCCCGCAATTGGGCTGTGCCATGCATAGCATTAAATATTTAAGCGCTTGTCAAAACGTTGTAACAATTTTTTTGTCTTGTTCCATTAGCTCAATTTCCAAAGGCCACCACTGGAACTACTGAACATTTATTTCTATTGAATTCAGCTTAGAAGTTATGATCTGAGAAGCYGGGAGACAGGACAGTATGTTCTGCGGCGCCTGCTTTTCCCCACCGCCGCTCAGCTGAGACACGTCGGCCTTTGAAATATCATTTTTATTCCTACCTTAGAAAAACTAAAAGAAAGAGATTGATTCTTCCACCTGCTTGATTTGCTTCTGCTGGCTAAATAAGGTACATAAATATCAGGCAGGTGGCTTCCCCATGTAAGTTTTTGGGCTGTCGGTTTAAACACCTTGTGCAGTTTGTGGTACCGCCCGTGCGAGCTGGATTTCCTCCCCAGGTACAAAATGAAGTGTTGTTACTACGTGATTTTCCTGTCGCTAGAGAGGTACGCACATGAATCTTCTTCCCTCCCTGTGCATGAACAGCATCTTATTATGCTAATACTATGAGTATTAGACAAAAAGCACTAAAGAAAGCCAGTAGAGACACCAGTTTGGACTGGGGGCAGAGCATGGGCAGGAGGGCTGCAGGGGTCTGTGGCCCCCAGGTTTGCTTTGGGTTCACCGTATCACCGAGCAGCGCAGAGCCAGAGGGAGTTGCATGGGGTGGGGGGACACCCGCAGCCCCYGGAGATGTTGGGGGGACGCCCAACGCGCCAGCCCTTGGGCACGGGCTCCTGCACATGGGCCACTGCGGGGCTCAGCTCCCCACAAGCAAACCCCAAGTTTGCAGAGGGAGCTGGGCTTGCTGCAGGCCAGGGGATGGGACTGCTGGTGGCAGCCCTGCAGTCACCATCCTTCCCTCCTTCGGGGAAAAAAGGGGAAGTCTAAAGCATTCTTAAAGACTTCCCTGCGTTTTAATTCCTCTCTATTTAAAGACATGTGAGAGCCCAAGAGTTCCGGCCCCGCTGCCTGGATGCTTCACAAAGTTGTAATCCCCGCTAGTGACATCACGGGCTGTTGCCATGGGGATGTCACAAACTCATTGCCATGGGGATGTCACAAACTCAGCGCTGTGACTTCACCGTGGCAGGGATGGGCAGCAAGGGAGGCAGCGCTTCCCTACCACCAGTGTCTCCGGTAATTAGCAAACTGGCATGGAAAATGAGGATGAAACACAGGATAGGAACATAAAACCATTTTGTAAGTATGATCTATTGGAAAGTATTCCCTCATGAGAAAGTGCCTCCTTAATGGATCCTGCGCTCTTAAGTAAACCGGGAAAGGCAGAGAATAAAATAGAAATTATAGTGATTTGTTTTATTGGGCATTTCATTGAGTAATTAAGAGGATAATTAGGAGAAGGAACATTAAAAGGCATTACGCTCAGCCCTCGTCTTGCTCTGGAGGAGCGAGCTATTGAACGTGCAGCATCACCCGATGGTTCCCTGTGCTCATGTGGGGTACCCCAGGGCGAGGGAGACATGCATGGATGTGCCGCAGCATGAGGGGTCACATATAGGATGGGAAGGGGTGAAAAAGTAAMTCCACCATGGCCCTGGTGGGATGCCGGAGCTCTTCCAAGAAACGCGGGGTGGGAATGGCAGGTTGCAGGGGTCAAACCCCATCTTTGTAGCATCTCTTGGCATATGGTGTCGGCTTTGACGCTTGTGCGTGGTGCGTTTCAGTGCAGGGGAGGYTAAAGGGGAAAACATAAACCAGCCCTGACTGCAGAGGAGCTCTGGGGAGAGCTCGCCATGGTGAAACGCGTGCTGATGAAGCACCACGGCCAAGGCAGAAGTGGCAGAAAGCCGGAAAACCAGAAAGCTCAGGACAACAGTTACCCTGTGCCAGGAAAGCAGCTTTGTCACCCACTCCCCTTCGAACACCTATCCCCCATTTTGCCTCCTCGTCTTTTTCTTTGGAAAATATGTATAAAAGTACCTGTATAACTAATCCAGATCCAGACAGGACCCAACACCGTTCCAAGGGCCCTCAGTGGTCGCAACTTGATCTAAGCTGCTTCTCTAAGATACCCAGCCCTTCCCACAGACAACAAGACCTTGGTGCTGGCCAACACATCCATGAAACAAAGACCTACTCAAGCAACGAAATCTGCAGCTCCTTTCCGATCCCCAGCACATCTCACTCCATCCCATTTACCCACCAGCATGGCCACACTCCAACACAGATGTCAGGACACCAGGTCCCACCACAGGCTTCCTCTGCAGCCCACGTTACATGCTGGGGACCCCAATGCTCACACACGGCCATCTCCTAAGAGGCCCCAGGTGAAAGCCAGCCCCAGTGAGAGCAATCTGYCCACTGCAAGTCCCAAATGGTCACTGCAGGGAGCAAACGAAAGCACGGCGATGGGGAACTGCAAACTGGAGTGATTGACACCATGAAAAGAAAGGGCTTTACTGAAAGCAGTGAGTCTCATTGGACACGCATTTATAAACACCAAGATGACAGATAGGCTAATTCATGTTATTGCCTCAAATCACTTGCTCAGGAGACAAAACAAGCAAGCAACCAACCCAGATAAATGAGAAACCCCAACCCGCAACATGGCAGTGCTGACCAGTTGCCAAGAATTCAGCAGTTCTTAGGTCCTTGAATGCTCCAGGACAAAATATTTAGGAAAGCACAACATCACGTTACATGCAGGAGAAGGCTGGCTTGTTTTAAACTGGCCTCTGTGGCTGGAACCCCCTTTTTTCTCCCTAGGGAGATGGATGTGATGGCTATAATCCAGTTGCCATGCTGGGCCAGTGTTTCAGGGACAGTGGCTTGTCAGGGTTGAGCCCAACGTATCAGACAACTGTCAGAAAATCCATGTTCAGAAAGTCACCAGCCCTCCCTTTCCCTGTCCTGGGAACCACTGCTCCCCTCCGTTCTCCCCTGCTCACAGGGAGCAATGCCCATCTTCTTCAAAGCAAAGTAAAACTGGCTTTTTGGCTTGTTGCTGGCCCTTACAGGCATGAGAGCAGCTTGTTGGGAGACTCGAGTGCTCGGCACAACCTTAAAACAAGGCTCCTATTTGAAGTGCATGGATTGAGGCTGGATTAAGAAAGCCCGGGAGGAGTGTCTAGCTCTGCTCCTACGCTGAAAAGGCTGCTCAGCAGCACCAGCCAAAGTGGCTTCATCCTGCTCAGCCCTTCATGCAATCTCTAAGAAGCTGCTACGGTGCCAGGGAAGCGGCTATTTCATATGCGATATTCAACTTGACCCGGGGAGGGGGTAATTGCAGAGCACGTGCTCTGCTTTTCAATGCTGCTGCAGGGAGGAGAGCAGAGCTGCCTCACTCCCGGCTGCAGGAGCGCCCAGTGCTGCTCTAACCCTGTTATCATCGAGAGGAGTTGGACAATACGCTTCCACAGGGGCAGATTAAGACCAACAGCAGAACAAAAAGCCACCGTTAACCACCTCTGCCCAGTCAGGCAGAGCAGGTAGAGCCTGCAGAGCGGGTCCCAGGCAGACGGCTTATCTGTAGCTTGAGACAAGTTTAGAGAATCACTTCTGAAGTTTYCCTCTTGCAAACACCTTATTTCCCCCCTCTAGTCAATGCAACAAGCAGGTTTAGTGCAATGCAAATGGGGAACAGAGGATAAAACCATATACTAGCCCATACCTGAAGGTGCATCCTTCTTTTCTCACCAAGCAGCCGGGAGGACGTTGCTGTCTCTCGGTAATTTTCCAACATCCTGTGTTGCAGGTAGATTTATGCACTGATCATAGTTGGAGCTGTTAATAAAAAAGTGCAAAGAAAATGGGTTTTACTGTGAAGTGTAGGACTGCTTTTCTTCCAGCTTTGCATTATCATTACTTTCTCTTTTTTTTTTAATCTTTTTTTTTCTACGATTAACCACGTTTGGGGTTCAAAGCTTCAAAAATAAATCACGGATCTTCTTTCATGTACTATGCATGAGAGAGTCAGAATCATTACGTGGCTTAAATGGATATTTTGAGAGGGACCCCGGACTGAGTAGTTCCTACTTTAACTGGGAGCCAGAGGGATGAAGCTAATTTGCAAATAATGTTACATGCTGGTTTTACTTGAACTCAAGGGAAAAGGCTGCAGTGGCTACTTGTCATTCTTTGTGAGAAATTGAACAAAATGGAAATTGAGTTCACTAGTAAAAAAAAATATATATATGTATTAAAAAAATCTGCAGCAGACCAATTTCTCCCACACCAGGGGAACGTCCCAGGACTGCAATGAAGCCATGCCTCAGCACGTACCGCTACCGCTGCCTGGGCACTGGGGACAAACAGACCGGCCATCCTTTTCTCAAAAGCAGATTTTTAACTCGGAGACTGCAAGCATTTCTCCAGCTTGACTTGAGCCACTTCTTCCTCATACAGTTCAAAAGACAACCTTCCCCTTTAGCATCACAAATGCCTTCCCCTGGGAGGGGGGAGCTCCGATATCTGCAGCGCTGCATCTTTACAGCAAACTGCGTATCGATGACTTTGTGGCTAATATATACAATGAGAAGCAGAGGAGCTAATATAATGCAATTTTCCATGTTTACTGCATTATTACAGTGGTTGAATCTGCTGATTAGTTCTTATTTTTCTTAACATCTCTTCCTGAGCATCCCTTTTATTTTTGCCCTGCTTATCTGCATACAGAGTCATTTATCCGTACGGCTGGTGTAACAGCAAGCAGGGCCAAAGCTGTCATTTCTCCTCCCTTTCAAATTTAATCTTGCAGACCTCAATCTTTGTGATACTGCTATTATTTTGTCTGTATCTGATCTAATGGGAACCAGCCATTATTTTTGCCTTAAAAAAAAGAAAAATTGAAAAAACTAATCCAAGCAAAAGATAATGATGGCTGTGGCACTAATGATCCTTGGCATATCTTCTTGCAATGAATCCAGTGCTAAAACAGAGACCGTTTGTTTCCCTTCTCTCTACATAACTGCAAGACTGACCCCTCATGCACAGGCAGCTCCCCACCAATAAACAACATTGCCCCCATCTCCCAGGGGATTCATTTCACTGCCAACTATCTCAGCAGCCCTTCTTATTGTTTCAACTTATTTACCCAAATAGTGGAAAAACAACTCAAGTGGAGCCAGACACTCTCCAACAACACGACTGAAACTGGTTTCTTCAGTTTTGCTGAAGCTAGGAAAGCCTCTTCCCCCAATGGTTATTAATTAAAAAGGGAGGGGGAAAATTTCCTACAATACAAACAATACCAGAAAGTGCTCTTCATTACTGTTCCTTGAAGATCATGGCAAGACATTTTGCCCCCCAGCTTCCTTAATGCTCCCCACCTCCCAGCTCTGAGCAGACTATCGCACTGGCTGGAGACCATCCGCTGAAGCATCAAGCCAAGCTGTTCTGCATGTGCCAACCCCATCAGCCAGCAGGGATTTACTTGGGAGAGGCAGGGAGAGGCATTGAGGAATCCCTCTCCTCCCTTCTCCTGCACCCCAAATAGCCAGAGGTTTTGTAAGCAGCGAATGTGCCCGCCCGCCCTCCCCTCTGCACGTCCACGATTTGCACCATCACTCTGTGGTTTCTATCTACACCGCGCTCTTCACCTCTGCCTGCAGCCCAGAGACCTTCACACGCCCTCCCCTTCCCCCTAGGAATATTACAAATAAATCACAGGGCCACATTCGGCTCTTGGTCTCGGTGATGCAAGCAGGGACTTGGAGCTGCTTCAAAGGCACGCGGCACTGGCAGGGCACAGGATCCGGCCTGTCCCCTGCACCAGGATTTACGCAGGCAAGAGTTGTGGAAATCAAACTGAACCCTTCCCCACATCCTCTACCGAACGGGCCTGATTTGGGGAACCCCTTCCTCACGTCAGCCCAGAGCTCCCCACTGCCCAAGCTGTAGCACTGCAGGAACACGAGCATTTCTTGGTCTAGACACAACACAGCGTGTATTATATTTATTATTAATGAAAGATTAAACATAATAAAGAGCATTATTAATTTTAAAGCTACGAATAATCATCAGCTGTCCCTCACTTCACCCTGCAAGCCTGAGAGCTATAATGAAAGAGCAAATTCCAGCTCAGAGCATCTTTAATGGAGGCTGCTGTGATCCAGAGCCCAGCTCTGCAGCTCAGGGCCACAGGCGTTTTCTGCAACTAGTGAGGAACCTCAAAGGTCTTCTAATGTGAACAACCATAAACAGCCTGAAATGGCAGAAAAATAACTCTATGTGGAAAGAAGGACTCACACCAACCTCCCAGCTCTGCAACACCAAGTTGTCTTCTTGCGTCCTAGTCTGCACCCATATCATCACCCCAAGAGCCCAGGTTTGCACAGTGACCTGTGTCACAGCAGTCATTAGATGGCAATAACCCATTTTAGCTCTAAGAGAAAGTCTGCATTTCCAGAAGTGTTCCTTGCCCTCTTCCTCCCTGGGAAAATGCAGCTCTTTACAGTCTCACAGGAGCATGAGCTAAACAAAAGTCACAACAGACCCTTCACAAATGAGTTCTCATGGGACAGGACTGTCCCTGTGACCAGATAACACTCATCTCACCTCCCAAAAGCAGCATTTGCTCCCATCAGAGGTGCTCCATCAGCACCGGGGGGACCGGGAGCAGGGCCGTTTCTACCCTGAATCCTCCAGCATCTCAGCAGGACAAGCAGAGCGGGGAGTCACCAGCTCCAGCAGAAATTCAGGGTGTCAGAAGAGCACGTATGCAAGTGCAAAGCGTCCTTTGCACGGCAGCAGTAACATTTTCCTACTGGCTCTGGCACATCGGCATTGATGGTGAATCACATCTCCTTTGTATTTCACTTGGAGGAACGGGGAGAAAGAGGTGTTTTACAGAGGAAAGTCACAAAGACCCCCTCCTTGGAAAACAGGCTATTTTTGGTACTATAACCCCTTTCCTGTGGAAAAGAGAGGGAGGTCCAAGAGATCGAGGAAGCTGCTAAAACCCAGAGAGGAATCCAGCAGCAGAGCCCGGAGCATAATTCAGATATCAGGGACCAACAACCAGGACCAAGACCCATGTTTAAGCCTCAGGACTAAGACCTGTGCTTCAGCACGTCTACCCACCCTCCTGCCCACCAATACTGCTGTGAGCCACGCCAATATGAGATGCTGCAGAGCAAGAAGGTGGCAAGGAACACTTTGCTTACCCAGATCTTTCCTAAGCATGCACAGACCTGGCTCCTCATCTGAGTGCTAATTCTCACCCTCTTTCAGCCCAGTTTTTTGCAGCTTTTCTACAAATCCAGAATACATTTGAGCAATCAGCACAATGTTTAGCGAGAAAATCGTATGCTACATTTCCGCTTGGCATGATTTTGAAATGGTTAAGCTGTTAATTCCTGAAAGGGAAGTTTTAAGAATACAGTGAAAAAAAGAAGCCAAAAACAAAAATAAACCAACAGTGGCAAAATTAGAGCATGACATAAAGGAACCGTTTGGATGGATCCCTTTTTCCAGAGAAACAGTGCATGCTGGCTGCTGCTTTCCAATGTCAAGATCTCCGCAGTTGTGTAGCACTTGGACTTCCATTATGACAGCAGGGAAAATAACAAATTGAAAGCCCACGCTAGCACACAAGAGAGGGAGAAAGTTTTCCTAAGCTAGAATCAAACCTCTTACAAGCTTCTCTAAACCACAGCCACATGGCCCCTGAGGCCCCCTTTGCCCGTCTCACTCTCCCCCAGCACGGGGGGATGCTATTGGGGCAGGAAGGTGTTGCTTGACACACACGCGCATGCTTGTGTAAGGACTGGAAGTGGTCCAGGGTGGGGAGGGGTCATGGCAGGTACCCTAGAAATGCTCATGTATCCACATTTTCCAGATAAATCCTTCCAAAGAGAAGCAAATCCTGCCCTGGTCCGTGGCTCATCTTCATGCAACACAACCCCAGCGATACTGGTCCCTCTAAGGATAGTCAGGTTCTGCCTAGGGCATTCAGGGGGACAGAGAGGACTCCCCACCTTCACCCCAACCAGCTTCCTTTGCACAACGCAGTGACAGCTGCGCAGCCYCTACGTCCCCTGTGTCACTCGGAGATCCCTCCTGAATTATGCATTGCTTTGCTGCTGTGCAAACTGACTTGGTGACTGACTTATGCAGCCAGTTACTGGGCTGAAGGACACAGCTCCAATCACAATCATTTTACACTGATTTTTATCATAAAATGCAATGCAATGCTGGATCAAAAGACCTCCCAGAATCCATACATGTGACAATATCCCACTACAGCTGTGACACAAAGCATTAAGGTAATGACAGTGCCAATAGCATTCATACCTGCTACTTTTAGGTCCACCCAACCCACTGCAGCTGAGACAGACAAGGGCTCCTTTCCTCCCACTCCAGCCTCCCCTGGCTCTCTGAAGTGTTTGAAAATCAAAGAGTTCTTGGAAGAGAGCTCTCTCTCCTGGGAGGGTTTGGATCAGAGACATCAGGTTAGGTCACCTACAAAAGTAATGGTGGGAAAAACCTTGTTCCCCAGCATATTCACATCTGTGCACATCTCTGCAGAGGTCAAGCATGCTCCTGATAAGGGCATCTTCTGTCCAGTTCTGTAYATTGACCCAGCTTCAGCTGGGCATGATAAAGAAGATGAATAAACAGCCAGAGACAGCCTTTTCCTCCATCTCCTAAAACTTCTCCAGCCTGGGTCTTCCCCTGCCTCTCTGAAGTGCCAGAGGATCTTGCATCAGGTCCACGTAGTCACAGGATGAAACCTGTGACCTGTACCCCCAAATACCTCTGCTCTCCCAGGGAGGCAGGGACCCAAGCAGCCAACCCATCATTTACATCCATCCTGGGAGGTGTTTTAAGACTTGCCTAGACAAATTCAACACCAGCCTGATACACTACTGGCAAAAGTCCTGCTTCAAGGGGGAAACCGGACTGCAGACTCCCAGAGGTCCCTTGTGCCAGCATTTTTGAGTCCTACCTTGTGATCTCCCCTCCAGGATTCACMCTCCTCCACAATCTTGAACTTGCAATTCCTCTGAAAAGCTCTCTGTCGCTATAAGCGGAGAATCCCATATCTGAAGGATTGACAAAAGCCTGGGATTTTATTTTTATTGCAAAACCAAAGCCCCCTCTGCACATGGCCCTTCCCTAGTGACAAACAGCATCTCTCTAGCTGTCGATTACTCCTGAATCACAGTGCAGTTATGAACAGGGCACGAGATGGGGTAGAGCACATGATGACCTGCAGAGGACTTGGGCTGAGAAAACAGCACGATAAATAATTGCTTTATTGCAAGTCAAGGGGCAGCATTTCCACCGATAACATTCTCGCAAGGTGGAAGGGATGGAGGTTTATTTACTCTGCACTGGTGTTTATGTTGCAAATTGCTTCCACAGTGCTGGCTCTTGCTCCTCATCGCTCTAGGAGGAAGGTGTTCGGCCATCCCCAGCCTCCTCTGAGGAGCCGGGCTGGCAGGACACAGCCTGGCAGCCTTGCCCCAGGGCACTATTTCTACTTCAGGCAGGGGGAATAATTCCCCTGGATAAGGTGGGTAACAGCACAGTCCTGCTTGTGATCAGGGATGCACCCAGYCTCCACCGACCACTAGTGTGCGTGGGCTCCAAGTTCCCTTTTGCTATTTCAACCTTCCTCCATCCCATTTCCAAGTGAGATAGTGGGATTCGTGGGAGGCTGGAGCTGGATCTTTAGATGTCATACAGCTCACAGAATAATACCTAAACAAGCACTACTCCTTCCTTCATCCGAAGTGCCATGTTATCAAGTGCTGAGTCTCTTTAAAGAAATTACTCTGCAAGTGTCCCTACCGCAGCAGAGTAAAACAAATGAATAGAGGGTGAAAATAAATCAGTATCTATGGAGGAGATCTCCTGCCCATGGGCACTTCAGGGAGAGCTTGGATATTTCTCCACAGTGGCAGCCTGGTGACTCTCTGTGCGACACATGACTTCATGACAAAAGATGCTGAGAAGGTGCCGGAGGAAGAAGGGAAACTGTTTTTCCCTTTCTTTTGATTTACACACGCTTCTGCTGGCACTGACTCCTGGACATGTATTTCTCTATGCTCAGCGACTGCTGAGCATGATAATATAGAAGCACAGACCCAGGCATTCACTGTCTGTGGGCTCCACTGTAGATCAGCAGTGTGATGAGGAAAAGGCTTATTTGCATTGCCATCATTTGGTATTTGCAGCAGGATGCCAAGAGCACAGAACAGCCATGGTAAAAAGCATCTGATTTAACCTTTGCACCACACACCTTCCTGAACGCATTTCCCATCGCAGACCTGGCATCAAATCCTCCCTACCAGCCCTCCATGCCATCCCATGAAGGAAAGGCAATCAAAAGCACCTCTCAACTGCCCAGAGCATGTGGCCAGGGCAAGGTCACAGCACCCAGCACTGTCCCCAGTGGGGGAAGGTTCCTGTGACACCACTCAAGCTACCATAGCCCAAAGCAGCCCTTTGGCTCCTCTCAAATACATCAACTGTTCAGTCCTCAGCTATGGAGCTGGGAAACACCAGGAGAGCCTGGAAGACAAGCAGTTGCGTTATCACGTGTTCATCATCAGGAATGAGAGCACACAACTCAACATGAGTGTCCTCCATTGGCTTCAAGGGCACCAACACATTGAAATTCCCAGCTGATTCAGGTGTCTCATTTGCACTTTCATCACAGGCGTGGGCAGGAGCTCTGTGAAGGCTTTCCTAACAAACCCAGGAGTTCCTCTAGGACTGGCAGCATGGGTTTTCATCTGTGCAGTGCTTTGTAGATACTTCTGGAGCGGAGCATGGGAGAGCAATGGAGGGATTTTAGCTATTTATGAATTAAAAGAGTGGTTTACATATTTTAACAGGAAGATAGAGGAGATTTTGCTCAGAATAAGGGGCTTTTTTTCTTCAGTTTTTTCTAAATTGCTTTCCTAATCATTAGTACTTCTTGCCACAATGAACAACCAGGCAATTCCATCATGTTACCTTGGAGGTACCATGGCAGGCAGCTAATGCTATCGGTCATAAATCATGTCCCTTTCAATCTCCATTATATAGGAAGAGCAAATTTATTATGATGCATGTGTCATTACACACCAATGCCTTTCCATTATCMTATAACTGGATACCCCCAAGGTTCATAATTTGCAGTACAATAGTAATTTTTAAAGAACTATTGGTAATCAATAGCACTCAGCATCCCTGTCAAGATCATTTGCAAAACAAATAACAACACTGATCTCAAACAACTTTACAGGAGGGATATTTAATCCCCGTGATCTGCATTATATGATGGATAAGCAAGGAATCCTAGACTATGTATCATGTATTTTCCTTGGATTAAATATCACTTCAATCAACATTGCTACCAGCTGTACAATGCTGCCTGTGTTTTCACTAAGTAATGCTGAAGTATTGTCTTACAAATAGACATTAGCTACGTGCCGGGCACCAAAACCACATGGCAGCTCCGTGGGGTGTGAGGAGCAGGGCAAGGCAGAGGGCAGAGTAGCGAGTTAGCCGATGYGACGCTGCATGGGGAGCACACAGCAGCAGGCAAAGTTGGGGTCACAGAGGGCTGCTGGGGACCCCACGAACAGGGCACTGCTGCACTGAGGGGTCGTAGCAGACGTTTACCACGGCCATGACCATTGCCCAGTCGGGTGAGCACAGGCGGTGCTCAGCCCCGTGCTTGTGGGGCCCAAGCCCAGCAGGGGTGATGCTCCCTCCCGGGGTGGGTTTGCTCTGCAGAGCTCACCAAGGCACGGACCTGCCCTCGTTACCCAAACACCCAGCATAGCCTCCACACTGAAATCAAATCACCAGCAGAAGGAGGTGCTGTTTTCAGTCCCTTGTCAATACAGAGCTTGGGTTTAACCAAGTTGCTACCTATAAATCTACAAAAGTGCTAGGTAGTATTATTAAATAAGAGGTTCAGCCGTCTGCCTCATTAGCTAACGGACAGACCTTAAGGACAAACAGAGGCTCAATTTACTTATTGCTTTTCCTTTTCCTTCAGCATGTACCGCCTGAGGCTGTAATTGGGAAGGTAACTTTGCCCGACCGCCCCTGCCCTGGCTGCAGTCAGTCTGCCTCAGGTCCATCCGCAGCCATGTTACCATAGCATCCCAGGCCGTGACAACCTTTAATGGAGCTTTTACATATAAAAAAATCGAGACAGAAGCAGCCAACCCAGCAGGACCCCATGCAACCAGTGCACAGAGGGGCACTCAGAGGGACAGCACTGACCCATCCCTGGCCACGCCGCAGCCCTCGAGCCAGCCCAGGCCAGGCAGCATCCAGCCCAGGGCTCCCTAACAAACATCTCCGAAGTCAGATAAGAGAAGTCAAGACAGCCACATCTGTGCTTCAGCAACCTCGCTATTGGGGAGCCCAAGTTACCTGTTGCATAGCCAAGAGCCAGCATCTTTCCTTACAGATGGTTTTCCGAGGCATTAAATCCACGTTTAAATTTTCTACACAGGTTTCTGCCTCTTCGGAGCTCTCCAGCAGAGCTGTATCTCACTACTTGCAGCTGGAGACACCTTTAGCAAAATCTTCAGCTCCTACTGATGTGGAAAAATTCATGCATTTCTCTCCCCGTGTAAGCRTGGGTCTGGCATTCACAGCACTTCCCAGCGATAAGCCCCAAATCGCTCATCGCTAGAAACCCCGCACTTTGGTAAGGACAGACAGAGTCGGGATAAAAAAAAAAAAAAACAAACACCCTTGGACCCTAACTAAAAACTTTAGCTGCTGGAGATTACAGAATCCTATTTAGTGATATCAGAGAGCATTTTCCGCAGAGGAAACATCTACTTCAACCTGGTTATAGGAAGCCAGGAAAATTAAATATTTTGGGAGGAAGAAGAAACCCACAAAGTTTTGCATGTTTTGGTTCATTTTTAGAGACAAATGCGTTTTAAGAATGGGATTAACTGGGGTGTCCTGGCACCCCTTCCTGCTCAGCAGCACCTTGACTGGGCTACACACTCCTGTGAGCTCCTGGGCTGCCCCAAGGCAAATGCCATTAAAGAAAATACAGATATTTTTAAAGGTAGAAGGACAAATTCTCCCAGTTACACCACTGACCTCGTGACTCTCCACAAGGTTGGGTGGGCACAGCTCTGATTTGGGGTTATTTTGAGCATCCTCCGGAGTCACCGGGCAGCCAGCAGGCAGAAAGCACAGAGGAACAGGATGAGGCCCTCACYTCCAGACCCAATCTGTTAACACACCCATAATTTTCACTGACTACAGGGTAAAATGAATCCCCTGTTTAAGTAAAACACTTTAACCAAAACCCCCCAGTCAGCCTGGGGCTGGAGGGGGCACAGCTGCTTCCCCCCATATAAGCACAGCCCTGAGTGGGGCTGGCATCCCCACTGCCATCCCTGCTCGCTTGCCACCGCCGCTCAAGCATTTCACATGCGCACATAGTGCAAGCTCTTTCAGGGCTCTTCCACAGATGAAATATTTAAATGGTTTATACGTTACTATCCCTTTTAATTTAAATAAGATGGAATTGCTATAAACTGACTTGGGCTGACTTGACCTTCCCACCACTTTTTTTTTTTTTTTTAAATCTTCCACTGGAGTTTCATCAGGCTGTCATCCACCATGATCTCAGAGCTTCAGGAGCACAATCCATGCTGGTAAATGGACGGAGACCTCTAGGAAAGCTCAGATGCTGCACAGTGATGAGGAAGTACCTTTTGCTCTCTCTTGAGCAAACATCTGGGCTATGGTGTGGCTGAAGCAATATCACATATCAAAAGTGATGCAAATCCTGGACTTTCCCATCTGCATTTGCCCAGCTGGGATGAGCACTGCTTGCCTTGCCACCTGACCCAACCTGTTTGCATCACCCTTTTTGGGAGCTGCTGCTCTTACCCCCAAGGCAGCAGATACATTTTAGCTGCTGGTGACACCAGTAAAAGCAAGACCCAGGGCAATCTCTGGAAGACAAGACACGACCAACACTTAATTCTCTGCTGATGCGTTCAGACACAACCCAAAACCTCCAAGAGCATCAGGAAGGGAGGAATTTCCAAGCTCGCGTGGTCCAGGGGAGATCCTACCACAATGCTTGGGCTTTCATCCCACTGCCGTGCTGAGTTCCCGAGTGTCCCAGGGGGCTGCACACATGCACTGGCTTCGTTAGCAAACTCGATGGACAATGAATGATCAAAGCAACCAGCAATTCTACCCAAATTCACCCCCATGTTCTCACCCTGGAGGCCAGGGGACCCAACGCTGCTGCCCCTGGTGCAAGGGGAGAGAGGACACATCCGCAGGCAGGGAGGGAAGATCTCTCCCTTGGACTGCAAAAGCCTAAAGATGGAAAACGCTTACAGCTGTGTACGCATCCATATGCATAAGAGAACAGGCCCTGATCCAGCACATGCTTACGTCAATCTGCCGTCACCAAGATTTAGGAGAACATTTTAAATTAAGCAAAAATTTCCTTGCGCTGCAAAACTAAGGACAAAGAAAGGAAATAAGTCTCGTGGTTAGAGCTGAAGCAGGTGTCAAAGCCCCAGCACAGGCTCCAGCACCAACGCTTCGGGTAACCCTGGGCATGTCACTTCACCTCTGGGCTTACCCACTGAATGCAGCTGCCAGCTCTCCAGGCATGATTCCCTTCACCACTATAAGGGGCTCTCAGATGGTCACAGAAAACCTGACCAGCTTTGAAGGCTGTTTCCCATGTGGTCCCCACGGCCGGCTCTTTACGCGCTGTTTGCAGGAGAGCAGGTCACCTGTAACTCAGCAGCTCCAAGGAACCCCACAAGCCCTGGCTCTGAGGAGCTGCTTATAATCTAAACCACAGAGGAAAGTCAGGATTTGCAACAATACTTCAGATTTTGCCTGCTGAAAATAAAGACAACAGCATTTCAAAATAAATGGGGAGAAAAAGCAAGATCAATAAGTGAAACACTTATTTCCCAACCCAGCCTAATTAAAATGAAAAGTGTATTACTCCGTTCACCATCACGAGTTCCACTGCAAAAAAGGGGTGCGTTGTCCTAAGGGCTATACAACATGATGCTGCTTTATGCTGTTTTGTTAGTAAGATAGGGACTGGAAAGGAGGGGAAAAAAAAAAAAAAAAAAAAAAACCACCAGACCACAAAACAGGACAGGAACTAGTAATTCTTCATTGAGAGAGAGGGGAAAAAGCCATACAGAAAGTTTGGGGCTTTTTCTTACAGCCAATGTGGCATTTAGAGAACCTACAACTGATTTCACAACCGGAAAGGATTTTAATACAGAAGAGGACGTTTCTGCAAAACCATTATTGAAGCTCAAGATTAGCAAACTGACCCACGCAGTAAACGTGACAAACTTCGATGGGATGGTGGTGTTCATGAGCATTTCTTGGGGAGCTTTAAGAATTGCATCCCACAGATTTATTTCTTCTTTCTTTAAAGACGAAGCAGTTACACAAACTCCACAGCCCGATTTCTGCTCCTTTGTGAATTGGGACAGCTGTTGAAACGTGTTGATTTATTGAAGTTTTCCTTTTACTCCTCTGTTGTAGATGTTCTCCAGAAGCAGTTGCATTATTCCTGTGCCCACGCATTTCCCTAGATGAGGTAAATAGGAGCCAGGCTGAGTCAGCAACACAGGATGGGCTCAGCTGGGTGTCCATCCCCACTCGCCCTGTTTGCACCCCGCAGTTTCCATCCTACCTGCCTGCAGAGCTGGGCAGATGCACAGCTCGGTCCCATGCCCACCTCAGTGTCCTGCTCTGTGATGCAGTTTGCAAAGAGCCTTTTCCTAGCACGGACTAGGTCCCCGCAGCCTCCAGGGACAGAGACTCAAACCCAGTCAGCATAAAAGTTCAATGGTACCATAAAACACAWGAGATAGGTTTGAACTCCTGGATCTTAAACAGAAAGCCACTTCCAGCAGCTCTCCATCCCCTTGGGCCACACACCAGACCTTGCAATTCACTGTCAGCACCGCCTTCCCAGGAGAAGGCGGCTGGAAGTGACATTACTGCAGTGCCTCCCTCCATCCCCGGGAGTTAATCGGCTCGGCGACACCAGCAGTCACATCCCTTGTCCTGCCAGCCCTGATGGATGCCCTGTCTGTCACCCTCACTACGTCTGCCCGCAGGGTTTGTACCTGCTGMACCCTGAGCAGGGGCAGAACCAGCATGAGGGTTACAGTGTTTGTTTCCAAGCCACRTCCTGGAGCAGGAGTAGGTATTTTTATACCCCAAATCAGATGTTCAATACTTTTTTTTTTTTAAAAATCATTGCCTTTTTTTGCGTTGCTTTAACAACTTTACTCTTTTTGCGATGAGAGCTCAGAAGGGTGGGTGGGAAATGCCCCTTCAGTGCTGCTCCACACACACCCCTGCTTTTACTCAAGCAGGGCCAGGCACAAATTTCTCAGCAAAGTGATGAAAAGAAACTACTCCAACTCCTCAACTGTCCCAGGCTTTTTCCTTGTGATCAGACTGACCAACTGCCCAGCCTGAGGAGAGGGAAGAGTTAATTAGTAATCTCACAAGATGAGCACTTGGGCCATGCAATTACCATCTCCTGCTAGAATACCTTGGTGAACCAGCAGCATTAATGGAACCAGCACTGAGCTGAAGTCGAGGCATTTATCCTTTGACAATGCTCTACTGCAACAACTTTATTTTGATGATACTGGATGATTAATGCTTACAGCCGCTGTCATTTCCTTTGATAGATTTTGGGACTCTGGAGTGACATTTGCTCAATGCACTGTTCTTGAAATCTGCACTCATCATGACATAGAGGAGAGAGATGCTCCATGCATCCAGCCATCGGCAACCAGACTCTCTGCAAGCTGCAGGTGGCCAGGAACGTTACTTTGAGGAATACGGGGATGCTTACAGAAAGCCTTGCCTGGTAAAGGTTGCGGGGCAAGAGGAAGGCACATTAAACAGCCAGTGTTGTAGGAAATGGTGAGAGTTTGTCTTATCCAGTGGAAAGAGAAGAGACTGTTGGTTACAAACATCACAACCAAGAGCCGTAGCAGACTGTGCTGTTTTGCCACAAACACATCAGAAGATCAGATCCCAAGCTGAGACTCTCCAGGGCTGAGTTGCAGCCGTACCGAGCTCTCACAGCGGCTCTTGAAGCCAAAAAGCATCCAAAAATCAGATCAATCAATCAGTAAAACAAGACACAGACAAGTGTCTTAACCATAGCATTCACTAATGGTAAAAAAAAAAAAAACAAAAACAAAAAAAACCCACACACCCGCACACACACCCTTGGAAACCCTAGTCTTAACCTCTGTGCCTCCAAGTTCCCCTCCACCTGTAACATGAGGACAAAAATCATCTACCTCACCCAGCTGTTGCAAGGTTTTCCTAATCAATCAGCTCATTAATTCATGCAAAGCATTAGATAGACAGCAGATGGATGGCTTTACACAACAGTCTTTTCTACAGTGAAATATTTCTACTTAATTCTCTGCTGCCAGCTGCCTGCCTGCTCCCACCTCACTGGCACGGAGTGGTCCAAGCTCACACGGGGACACCCAGGAGGTCTGGGGTGGTGGGGGTCTCCCCCAGACCCCAATGGCACCTGGGACCACATGGGATTCCCTGGCTGGAGACACCCCTTTCACAAGGTTTCTTACAGATTTGATTTTCATCTCATCATATTTAAAAGCTGTCTCAGGAGTGTAATGATTTTAAATTCACTCACCACCACAGTCAATCAATGGAGCGGTGGTGGCTGCTGGTGCCTCACTAGCAGGCGGTGATGAATGGGGCTTTCGAGGCTGCATCGCTCGCCTCTGAGCAAGAGGAGAGCGTGGGCAGTGGGTGGGGAAGAGAAGCAAAGCCAGAAACAAGAATTAAAAGGAAGAAACAGGGCAGGGGGTAGGAAAGCCCAACCTGCTCACTGCAAACTTAAGACAAGTGTTCATCTGCTCCTGGGAGGCATGGCTTGGAGGGAGCAGTCTTGGCTTGCATTAATCTCCCTGATCTGTTATTTATCATCCTATATTTGTAATAAATGTATTAGCCTGGTTTATTTAAGATAAGCGCTAACCCCAAACCTGGCTTGTGCAGAAGACCAGAGCCCTGGCCACCAGCCTCCGCCTTGCACATGTGCCCCTAGCCCAACTTTCCCTTCCAGGAGGAGCTGAAGAGCAAACACCCGAAAGCAGCTCTCAAGAGCATGTCTTCCCTCAGGACAAAGCGATAAAGGGCACAGTGTTGAAGGCGTTATCTCTCAACTCACCCCGTGCAGAAGCAGACAGACACAAGCCCCACTGGATGACACACAGCACCCTGTGCCTTCCCCATCCCTGAGCAGCTTTGAGTGCCAGCAGTGGAGAGGAGCAGCCCCRTGTGTTTGCATCCATCCCAGAGACCACAGAGGGACGGGAGCACCCGTCCCTGCAACTACCGTGAGTTTCCAGGAAGGAAGAAAAAAAAAAAAACCAAAAAACAATTAAATGCATGCAAAAATCCCCCTGCTTAGGGGAGCCCAAAGGGGCTAATCCTGCGCCAGCGTGCTGCCAATCGCCCTGCTCTACTGAGAAAGGATGCTGCTCAGCATTTGAAAGGATCCACTTCACATCTGGGCTCTTTTTCTCCCTCTTTCTCCAATTACAGGGTCAGGTCAGTGCTGTGCAGCCTGCGAGTATAAAAATATTCGTAATATGGAAAACTGGTATAACCAAAGAAGCTGCAGTTYGTGGTGTGAGCATCGCAGCGGGGTGTTACCAGTCCCACAGAGCAGAGAGGGGACAGAGTCAAAAAATGAAACCCACCACACCAGCAAAATAAAAATAAGAGGCAGTAAAAGTAAATTAATGATGTTGCTCCAATTTGAGCAAACACTAATTAAGAATGTGTAATTGAATTAATGCATTATTTAGAAACCCCAGCAAATCCTGAGCGGGGATATAAATACATTATGGGGTTCCTTTGACATCACATATATCTCATGCCCCACTACCCGCAATTTATCTTAATGTCACCAGAGTCTCCAGATTTATTTACATCCTTGTCACTCACCATTGCTTTGCATTTATCCTGTATATCTATATCCTCTCTCCTCAATTCCACACACTCAAGTGCTCCATGTGGGGCAGCGATGACCATTTGATAAGTCAAAGCTGTGTAATAAATTAGCTCAGCTCATCAGCTGCTTCCCCTCCCTATGCCCAGTAGCCACAGGTCTAGGTCTAATTTGTTTAGAGCCTGGAAAAACATCAAATGCCTCATTAGAAAACAAATCCATCTTCTAGAAATACTTTTTTTTTTTAAACAGCCTCAAGTGTCGGTTTACTCCACATTGCTCTGGGAAAGGTCCTGCACAAGCAGGATCTAAACCTGGCCCAGAATAGATCAAGAAACCGATATCATCACACCCTGGAAAGAGAGGAAAACAGCATTTCAGGAAAAAAGGGGGAAAGAAAAAAAAAAAGTCAGCCTCTCAAAGGTTTCACAGCAGATGTTTGTACCTGCAAAAGGTCCTGAGATATTGCATTTACAGCTGGGACGGTTTACTAGTGCTTTGGGTATTTAGCAAGAGGGTTTACATACATTATTCTTCCCTCCTCCTGAGCCCTTCGCAGCAAGGCTTACAGTTCTTACTACACCTGTGTTTCTAGGAAGAGATACAAATACACCAAAAGGAAAGAAAGAAATCCAGTGAAATTGTTTAAAACCACTAAAGACACTTGTAAGGAAAGCAGCATGAGAAAATAACACAGGCGAATCCAAGTTCACGCACACATATATAGCTCTAGGAAAGGGAAAAAAGAAGCCGCATTAAGGTGTTTTGTACTTAGGTATGAGCATATACTGTAGCAAAATATGCATGCTGTTTAGAAAACATATTGGAAGACTTTTCCCCAAAAGATGCCATATAAATTATAAAATTTTATTATCTCTGCCTGTCCATTTTACAGAGATATACACAAACAAGTTGCCAAATCTGCCTGCAGTTTAACTCCATTAAATCCAATGAATGAGTTTGGCCAACAAAAAACTCTGCACTTACTGTAATAAAGCTAAAAGCTGATAGCAGCTGATACAGTAAAACACATACATTTCCATACACTTATTCCTGCTGATTTAAAAATACGAGTGAGCTACAGAGGTTGCCCTTGTCCAGCTCCTAAAGAAATGCTGAAATGCGGGAGAAAAAAAAAACACAAACCTTAGAGTTTTCCCCTCCAGTTCCCCCTAAGCACAAAGGAGAGAGGGGTAGGGGGAAGCCAGGAGGGTTGCATCCATTTGGCTTTTCCCACCAAGAGCCCTGAACGCATACGACATGTGTGTTCGAACAAAACGCCTCGCYGATGGTTCGGTCCTCAAGTTGGGCAGGACCTCACACAGCAGGAACAGGGACCACAGGTCTGGACCCTGTCCTGGGACACCTGCTTCTTCCCCACGGGTCCCCAGAGGGGAGAACGTGCTCAGGCTCCCGGTGCAGGGATACGGGATGCTCTGCTCCCCGCGGCAGCTGGCCACAATTTTGTTTGCAGAGGGCTTTCCTCGTGATCAGTGGTTCTCCGGCCACTGGGTCATCCTATGAACTATACCTTGAACCTTACATTGCATGGGGGACCATGCCAGGCGGTACAGAGGCCAGACCGTAAAACTCCCTATCAATCAGGGGAGGCGTTTTGTTTGTTGAGTTGTTTTTGTTTGTTTGTTTTTAAATGCATGCAGCTTTCTCTCAGGCTGCTGTCATAACCACACCAACTCCCATCTCCATCTCCCCAGCCTCCTCCTGTGTCCCTCCAGCTCCCTTACACAGGCTGATACGCACCCTGCGCCCTCAGTGTCACCTCCTCCAGACCCTCCTGGCCAGCTCCTCATGGTGCACAGAGGCTCCAGGTCCCCCTCACCTGGAGCTAATTCTCACAGCTCCTTTCTTAGATATTTATTATTATTTGCTTCTATTATGGGGATGTCTCAGGGACCCAGATGACCCTTGTGCTAGGGGCTGTACATACATTCACCACTCCAGCAGCCAAACTATACCTCATACATCATTTCATGCCCTTCCTCCTCTTTCCCTGCATCGAGCCACCCTGGCTGCCACCRCTCTCCTGGGGCTGTAGCAGACATGGCACCAAGGCTCAGGGTCTCCACTCCAGCCCCTTCACCCCAAGGTCCCCACAGCCCTACTGCTTTCACAGCTCTGCCTCCTTCTTCACCCGCAGGTCAGGGCCATGCATAGCTCCATAGCTGTCCCACTGAGCCCCACCCAGCTCCTCTCCTCCCCACCAGCCTCCTCTGGGCCCAGTTTGCTGCTGACCATCACACCTCCATCTCACCACACCCAGACGCTCAGCCCCGGTGCTGTCCTGCCATCGGGCTCACTCAGACTCTCCCCAGGCCCTGGGTTTGTAACACCAAAAAAATCCAGCAACCATACCAGATCATGCAAAACACTGCTCGAGGCAGTGCTCCCAGCTCATACCCCCTCGCAACCCCTGCGGTACCTTCCCCCCTCTCCTCTACCCTTCACTTCAAAGCCTTGCTGATGACTCCAACCAGCTGCCTCCCCACACACCCATCACAGACAGCTCAGAAAGGCACAGCCTACCTGCAGCAAACCCCCAGCCCCACATCCTCTCCTCCTGAAGCTCCTCGCTGCCCTGCAGCAGCTCCTTCTTAAGTCCCTCTGCTCCACCAGGCTTCCCAGTGCTCTTTGCTAGAAACCACGTAATCCCAGGCTTTTGCTACACCTGGAGTTAACACCAATTCACAGCTAAATGCCGGCAGCTGGGATGCTGTGGGCTTTGCTGTGCTGCTGTGGCTTTCCTTGGCGCGAAATCCCAGCCCTGGAGCAACCAGCAGAGAAACTCCACCCGGACCAGCGCGGCTGATATGCACCTGGCCACTGCTTTCTGTGTCCCTCTGGGACACGGGACTTCACTGACATAACCTGCTCGCTTGTCCCCAGCACATGCATGGGGAAAATAAGCATCAGAAAAAATTGCCCGAGAATGGCGTTAAGACTTTACAAACGGGCTCTCCAGGGCACGGACCGCGTGTCCTGTCCCTGTCGCAGCTTCTCCAACCTCAGCGCTACATCCTGAGCTCGACTCGGAAACCTCTGAAGCACTGGCCACGTCCTTCTGTTTGCATGCGTTGCGCAATCCTATATTTAGCATATGATGGGAGAACCGAAATAAATAATCCATAGCTCATAATAATAAACCTTGCACCTTGAACAAGCCAAAAGCCTGACCTTTCATAGTTAAGCTGTCCTGGTGAGAGGTTAGATCTTGTGTTTTCTGATCATCAAACAGGAAAGCATTAGCCAGACAGGGAGAACAAGCTCTTATCTAGACCTGATTTCTCTCCCCTCCAGGGGATCCTGTAGGATATTTCAGTTCTCTCTCCCTCGCTGTATGACTCTTCCCTCCCCCAGTTGCTTGAAATCAGCCAAATTCACAATCTAATCTGGCCGGGAGTCAAAGGGGAGAAAAATCAAGTCCTAATGCAGTGACTACTTTGAATGGGGAATTGAAGCCAGTCAGAAAGGCATTATTGATTCCTGCTCAGAGCACCTCGGTCAGGGAAGGGAAAGCCGCGGGCAGCCGCAGAGCTGCCCACCCCAGCCAGCCGGGGCTGCCCTGCCGGGGCTGCCCTGCCAGGCCTGCAGCTTTCCCAGCGCTCACCTGGGCTGGGAGCCGGCGTGAGGGGGGAGCCAGCCCCATCCAGCACGAGTTCCCTGCCTGTGCGTGTAGGCAGGGAGAGCACACACCACCGCTGTGCCGGCACTGGCAAGCGCCAACGGCGTGCACTAGCCCACGGCATGCACTAGCCCACGTGTGTGCGAGAGCGTGACCCATGTGCTACCTACCTACCGCCGTGTGTTTGTGTGCAAACATTTCTAGTGTGCATCGCTTTGGAGTGGACCCATCTGCGAGAGCAAGGCTGCTACATCAAATGGTGCATGCACAGCAAGGGCTACATGCATTTAAGCAGTGTTAGTGTGGGGCAGCTCTGCGCGAGAGCCAAAGCACAGGCTGCAGGGCAGAGGAGGGGGTGTGCATGTGTATGTATGTGTGTACCTGTCCCCCCCAGCTGCCCGCCTGCGTGACCCACAAGCACAATCCCTGCAGCAGGCAGGGGAAGGCAGCGGGGTGGCTCACCCCAGGCAGTGGGGCAGGTGCGGCAGAGGACAGGGAGCAGCCAGACGGGGCTGGGCTCAGCTCTGGGCATCCCTGGGTGACATCCTGATGCTTTGGCCCGCGTTAGCGCTGGCTACACGCTCCTCTGCCTTATGTAACTGCAGCAGGGAYGTAGCGGCAAAGGGGGAACTGAGACCGGGGGGGAGAGGAGCTCCCCACTGCAACCCCCCCTAAAGCAAAGGGGGTCGGAGCAGAAGCTGGATGCCCCCCGGGGAGGGTAAATCCAGACGCCAGGCCGAGGCAGTTGCATTGGCACCGGCCGGGCTGGGCCCGGCTCGGGGCTGCCCCGGTGCGGGGCTGGTCCGGCCGCCGGTCCCGGTCCCCGCCGGGGAGCTGCCGCCCCGCTCGGCAGAGCCAGGGCACGGCTCCCGCCGCGGCGTGCAGCGCCGAGCACAGCCCGGGCGGGCCCAGCCGGCTGCCGCCCTGCCCGGAGGGGGCTGCCCCGGGGAAGGGGCTCAGCCCGGCGCCCCGCAGCTCCCCCGGAGCCAGCGGGGCGGCAGTACCGGGGGCGGAGGGGGGGGGAGTCCTGGGAAGTTTGGGGAATCCCACATTTTGCAAGGAGGCAGGAGGGAAACATCCCCCCTAAAAAAAACCCCAAACCCACGCGGGGTCCCGGTGGCTCCCCCCCTCCTCGGGCTGTGCCCCCCCAACCTGCCAGCCCAGGCACCGCGCGGCCGTGCGGCCACCGGCACCTCCTTACCTGCCGGCGTCACGTCTGCTGCTGCCTGCCCTGCTCCGGCTCTTCTTCTTCTTCCTCCTCCTCTCCTCCTTCCTCCTCCTCCTCCTCTCTCCCTCTCCCTGCTGCTTGGGGCTCTTTATGGAGATTCATTCATTCATGCCTTCCCATCGGTCCCTCAGCGTTTCCCTGCCTCCCGGAGGCAGAGCGTGTGACGCCTCGCCCCTTTCCAGCCACTTTCTGCTGTCACAGAGCGGCGCTGCCCCAGCCCGGAGGGGCGGCCGGGCTGGGACACGCGTGGGCAGCGACGGGGCGTGGGAGCATCCCCCAGCGTGGGGGGTGGGCGGCGTGGGCACGGCACCGACCCGCCCTGGGGGGGTACAGGCGGCCTTCGGCGCCCGTCACCGGGGCGTCGGGTCGCCCTCCGCCCGCCCCGTCCCACGCCACGCCACTGCCCATCGCCGCTCGCTCCCAGCCGGCCCTTCCCCGGCCGCCACCGAGCAGCGGCTGCCGCCGAGAGGGCACGGGTGGGCCCGCACCCCACGGCCGGTCCCCGGGTAACCCCCTCCCTCTCTTTCCCTCTCTGCTCGCCCCCTCCCCAGCCCAGCCCGTCCTTCCTCCCCCTCTTCCGCTGCCTCCGCACCCGCGGCAGAACCGCAGCCCGCTCCGCGGAGCGCTGCCCGCTCCACGCGGCTTACAAAAGCGCTGACTCAAGCCCGGAGAGGAGCGGCTGAGCCCGGCGTGGGGAGCCAGGGCTCCCCGGCCAGCCAGACCCCGGCCGGTTCCCCCCTCCCCGCCCCGGGGAGGACGCCCCCATCCCCGGGGGCTGCTCGCTCCTCCAGGTCACCGGGCAAAGTTCATCCCTACCCCAGCCTTCCCCAGGACGGGGGGTCCCTCCGCTGCCCAGCGCTGCCTGCCCTCCCGCTGCACTTCGGGGGAGCTGGGGACACGCTCCCGGCCCCACCCCCCCCCACCAGACAGCACCCCGCTGCCCACTGCCCCCCGCTGCCCGCCCACCCCGCCAAGCCGGGGCAAACCCGGGGGGTCTGGGGGGTGTAAGTGCGAGGTGCCGGGCAGCATGGCAGGAGGTGCTGAGGGAGTGTTATTTTAGGTGCTAAACTTCAGGGGGATTGCCTCCTCTCTGCACAGGCACAGGGTTATTCTTTCCAGCCAGGCAGGGCGGAAAAATCCGCTTTTTCCCTTAAAGACACCGTCAGAAATCTGAAGAGCAGCGTTTGGGTTTGGGCGCTGCCGGAGCCTTCAGAGCGACTAACCGCTACTTTGGGGTGAAAMCCCTTAAAAATGCTCCCCGAAGGGCCCCGCCCGCTCCCCGGTGAGCCGTGCCGTTTCCACAGGCGGTACCACCCCCTTTGCAACGTTGCCATCAGTTTCGATTAACGATCGCTTTATTCACCGCTGCAAACTTCTAAATATTTAATACAGTGCAAGCCGGCACCGAAACGCACGGAGCTGACGGGCGGAGGCGAGTCCCCGGCTGGGGAAGGCGTGAGCGGCCGTCTCCGGCTGAGCCCGGCGGCCCCGCTGCCTCTGCCCCGGGGGAGCCTGTTGATTTCTGTCGTCCCGTGTCGTCCCCCCGCTTCCCCTCCCTCCGCTGGGCTTTCCCGGGGCTGCAAATCACAGCCTGGACGTGGGCAGCATCGCGGTTCCCCCGGGCTGCCCGGCCCGGGGAAGGCAGGGATGAGCGGGGATGCGGAGGTTTCTGGCTGGGAAAAGCTGGAGGAGGAGAGGAGGGTGCGGGGGGACACACACCGACGGGCCGGCATGTCCCCAGCACCGGGACGCTGCTGCCGACCGGGTCCCGCCGCGCACGGGTAGAGCAGCCCCGCTCCACATGGAGCGGGACGGGGGCTGGGGACCGCCGGGGGTTTGGGCTGGTTGGAGCGGTCCTGCCCGGGGGAGGCGGGGGGGCTGCCCCCCACCGCCCTGGCATCCCCGGGCACAAGGGCATCGCCTCGCCCGCAATGTCAGACGGGACCCGGGCGGGGGGGTCCTTGCACAGAGACCCCCCCAGGGAAGAAGGGGAGCGTTCCCAGCCCCACGCTGGGGAGCGGACGGGGCACCCCTCCTCACGCCGCCCCGCGGGCCCCCAGCCCCGGCCGGGCTTCATTAAAATGCAATCAAGAAAATTCTTTGGCAACTCCGGCCGCGGTTTAACACCGGCTCCGCCGACTGGCGAGTGCTCCGGTCCTCCGGGTTCAGCCTGAATTTGGGAACTGAGACGGAACTTTACAGCAACATCTGTCATTATAATTAAAACTGCAACACACCCACCGGGCAGAAACACGGTCCCTTCCCCCCTTTAAAAAAAAAAAAAAAAAAAAAAAAAAAAAAAAAAAACCCAAGCGAAAGCGGCTCCAACTCATAGACAGGCATCTGCCCCCCGCCTCCCCGAGCCATCAGCGCGACGGCAGCCGTCCACCCGCCCGGCCCGCAGCCGCACCGGGCGAGGATGCGGGGCCGGCGCTGTCCCGGGCTGGATGCGGTGTGTCACCGTCCCCGGAGCACGGACCCCCCCAGTCCCCCAGCCACCGCCGCCCTCTTCCACTAATTTTCTTTAATTAAAGCCCTATGTGCGGCACGTTTCGCGGGGACAGAAATAGCCGCTGGAAGAGCGCATGTGGGGAGGCAGGTCCAAACTGCCGCCGTGGGAATGCAGAAGGGATTGGGGGGGGCAGGGGGAGCAGAGCCGGGGAGCCGCTCCACCACAGCCCCCACCGCAAGGCCCGGGGCCGCCGGGGTTATTTGGGGTGGTGGGTGAGAAGCCCCCCCCCCGAGCGCTCCGTGCGGCGGGGAGGGGATGCGGGCGGAAGGCCCCTGCCCCCGGGGGGACACTGCTGCCCGCGGCACCGGCTCTTCCGCCGGAGCACAGGGGCTTCCCCGCTGGCAACAGTTGCAGCGGCGGCAGGCAGGGGCTCCCCCAGGGCTGCTTCGGCTCGGGCGCACCCCGCAGGCGGTGGGGAGACCGCGAAATGGGGATCCCCCATGGGCCGGGGGGGGGGGACAGGGGCCGGGCGGCCGGCGGGGCTCCGTCGGCTCCGCGCCCCCAACCCGGCGGGGGGGACCCGCTCCGGGCCCGACCCCTCCTCGCACCTGGAGGAAGAGGGGAGCGGCTCCAGCTGAGCCTGGGGACCCCCCCGCCCGCGGAGGGGAGGGCGCCCGGCTCCCCTCCGCCGCCTGCCCCGCGCCCCCCCCCGCCCGAGTCCCAACCTGGGTTGCAGCCGCGAAAAGTTTGGCGACACGGAGCGGCCACCGGGGGCTGCGCGGGGCTCGCCGGGCACCCGGGGCTTCCCGGGCAGCGCCGGGCGCCGCCGCRGCGGGGAGACACCGGGCGGGGACCGGGGCGAGCTGGCACCGGGCGCGGGGCCGGTGCGGGGCAAGGGCGGGGGGCTCAGCCCGTGGTCGGGGTCGGGGCCGGGGAGGGGGAGCGGGCGGGCTGCGGCGGGGGCTGCGGGCGCACCTACCTGCTTCGGCGGCGGCTCCCGGCGCTCGGCGGCGCGCCCAGCCGCGAGGCGCGGTGATGGGCGGCGGGCGCACCCGCGGCTGCGGCTCCCCGCGCCCCTCCAGGCGGGCGGGCCGGGGGCAGGAGGCGGGCAGGGAAATGCAGCCGGAGCCGAGCAAATCCCAGCGCTGGAGCCGGCCTCCGAGAAGAGAAGGGCTGCAGCTCCTCACTGCGTCAGGCGGAGAGCCCTGCCCGTGCAGGCGGCGCCGGGCAGCGCTGCCAGGCCCGGGGGGCTCCCCTCGGCACGGCTCGGCTCGGCGCGGCTCGGCTGGGACGGGCACGGCTCGGCTCAGCGCGGCGGAGCGGTGCGGGCCGGGCCGGGCGGAGGTGTGTGCTCGGCTCGGCTCGGCTYRGCTCGGCCTAGCACGGTCCGGTTTGGCTCGGCTCGGCACGGCCCGGTTCGGTTCAGCCTGGCCCGCCTGGGCTCGGTGCGACCCGGCTGGGTCCGGCCGCGCTGTCACGGCACGGAGCGATAAGCGGCTTGGCCGGGAGAGCCGAGCTGGCACCGGGGGAGCGGGGGGGGGCGTGTGTGTGTGTGTGWGAGAGAGACACTGTGTGCATGTGTGTGACTGCATGCGTGACACTGCGTGTGACACTGTGTGTGACACTCGCACGAGTGTGGCAGTGTGTGTGACACTGTGTGTGTGGCACTGTGTGTGTGTGTGACACTGACACTGTGTGTGTGGCACTGTGTGTGTGTGACACTGACACTGTGTGTGACACTGTGTGTGACACCTTGTGAGAGTGGGGGGGTGAGTGTGTCGGGGTTTGTGAAGATGTGAGTGTGCATGTCGGGGGTATCTCTGTGTGTGTGTGACACTGTGCTTGTGTGTGCATGGTGACACCTTTGGGGGGGTGCAGGGGTGAGTGTGTTGGGGGGGGTGTATGTTGGGGGGTATCCGTGTGTGTGTGACAGGCCGTGGGGGGGTGCAGGAGCCTGGGTGTGTCTGTATTTATGCACACGTGTCTGTATCTCCGTGAGCCCATGTGAACATCTCTGTGTGTCCCCATGTGTGCATGACAGCCCCCCCACCCCTCACACCAAACCTGAACCTCCATGGGTCAAACTGGGCCCAGCTGGGCAGCACCAGGTGATGCTGGGAGCACGGGGGCTGGGGTGAGCTGGCTGGGAGAGCAGGAACAGTGATGGGGCTAGGCCAGGACCCCTGCCCTCAGCCCCCTGGGGTCCCCAACCCCTGTGCTCAGTCCTTCCCAGGCATCCTCCTGCCCCAGATCACTCCTCGCCTGACCCAGAGACTGCCATTCCGCCTCCCTGTTTTTGTTTTTTTTAAATGCTGTTTTAGCAACACAACACACAACTTCAGGGTGATTAAAGTGTGGCTGGCACTGAGCCTGCCCTCAGAATAAAAGTGCTCTTCTCTCTCCCCAGGCACTGTCATTTGACGTAAGGACTGGCCAGTGTGTTTCTTGTGATGGCCCAAGGTGTCTCAAGCCATCTCCAAAACCATCTCTGAGCCTGCGAGTACCTTTTGCAGCCCTGCAAGGAGGTGGCAGGGGAGACAGAGAAGGTGGGGTGCAGGAGAGAAATTTCATTCCTTTCAGTTTAATAGCAACAACACCACCACCACCATCACAGCCAAAAAACCTGAAGCGTGGAGTAATAGAGCTGGGAGACAGCCTGGGAACAGGCAAGCCATGGCCCCTCTCCAAACGGCAGCTGGCAACCTGGCACGGCGCTCGGCTGCGTTAGACACACAGCCCCGGGGAAGCGCCCGGGGAAATGCAGGAGACACCCCTGTGTGATGGAGAGGGCAGGGTAGGGAGAAGGGCTCGAGCATCCTATGCACTGCAGCCCTGGCCTGGTCCCTGACCTGCTGGGGAGGCTGTGGGGCTTGGTCTCTGTGTGATCTGGTTGCTCTGGTGTCTTCCCTTCCCCTTCCTCTTGCCCTTCCCCTTCCCATTCCCCTTCCTCTTCCCCTTCCCCACCACCACCTAGGCTCATGCCCTTGAAGCATGGGAGAACACTCCCTCCCTGGAGCAGGGATATCTCATTTCTCCCATGTCCCATGGGATGCCCTGAAGTCAAGGAGTTCCTGTTGAAATTGCTTTGGACTAATAAATGTGCAGACAGTGACATGAAATAGGCAGGGGGCCACCATGAGGGTGGCTCTGGGGTCAATGTCTTCCTGGGGAGGCTGGAAATAAGAGGTCCCATCCCTCCTCTGCCTTCGCTGGAGAAGGCTGTCGAGCCCACGGCTTCTATCAGCAAGCTGTCACGTCTCCCTGGCACTGCCAGGTCCCTCCCAGTGCCAGGAGCAGGGTGTCCTGGGATGCAGGGCACAGTCCCCTCCTCATGCCACACAGCCCGCGGGGCAGCCAGAAACATTGCGGGTTCATGGCAGCCCTGGAGCTGGATCTGGCTCCTGGCAGCTAGAAGAGGACTCGCCTGGAGGGGACAAGGATGCCACCGGCACTGTGCTCCATTGCAGGTCTTCACCYGTGGAGATCAGCAGCGAGGAGAGGGAAGGTTTGCAAAAGGCTCTTTGCAAATTTGCTGCCCACTGGCATACAGCGCCCAGCTCCCCAGGGCTGCTTTGGGAGAGGCAGCCCCCCCAAACCTCGAGCCTCACCCATGGATCAAGGACAGGCTCTAAAGCAGCATCATTCCTACCAGCTGCCAGGCCAACGGGGGGGTGGAAAGACTTGGTACAATCAAACAACTTTGCAAACCAAGATAAATTAATGAAAGAAGTAAGTACTTCTGAGCGAGCTGTTCCAGTTCGTCTGGGTGGAAGTGATGCCAGGCCAGCCTCTGGCCCTATATTTAGTAAAAATCTAAACCAGATATTGATAATGTTATTAAAGACAGGAAGGAGTAAAAGAAGACGTAGCCTTGCTGGGATGACTGATCTATTTACGTGAGACGGCTGGAGGAGTGCTGTGAGAAAGGTGTCTCGGGTCAGGAGAGCCTCCGCGGGCCCTTCCCCTTGACCAGCAAAAGAAGACGTCTGACACAGCAGGTTTGAGCAGTCCTAACCCAGTTTAGCAAGCGGTATGGGAGGGAGAGGCGGTTAATAAAACATTGGCTGCTTCTCCCAGCGATGGATGGTGGTATGGGAATGAGAGTTCTGCTGCTGCCTTTTGTAGCATCACCTGGAAGGGAAATGCTGGCCAAGGGACAGACCGCTGGCTGGGCAGCACTCCGATTGTCCGTGCAGAACGGGGAGGTATTAATTTAGATAAGGACATCAATGGCTCTGAAACACGGTGTGACCTTGGGCGAGCGACGTCCCTCCTGGCCTTGCTCGGGGCAGGGACCAAGCTGTCCCCCATGCGGTGCCCACAGCAGCAGGGCTTGACTCTGGATTCTTTTTGTGTCACAGTGATGGTGACAGCCTGGTGTCCTCCGAGAGAGGAAAGCGCTCCCAAAAATAGGGGAGTCTGGAGGGAAAGGTGGCTGGCTCTGTGCAGAGCCTGGGATAGAGTCAGACATCCCCACCCTACCTTGATGGGACTCCATGTGGGGCGAGGGATGGAAGTCTGGGGTCTTTTGCTCAGTTACACCATTTCTCTCCCCCCAAAAGCAATGGCTTCAAGTGTCTTAAAATCACAAGCGCCTGAACCCCTCCTCCAGTGAGACCCATAACAGCAACGACCCACTGTGCACAGAGGGTGAAAAGTCCAACCAGCCTCGCTCCATCCGGGGCTCCTGCGAGGGCTATGCCTGCAGCTCCCCGCTCCTGCTGTGGGCACATGCAAAACGTGCCATGACAGGGAGCTCTCACCAGCAAAAAGGGAGAACAAATCTTGTGGGAAGGGCATGATCTCCCCTTTTCACATCCCTACGAGACCGGCTGGTGTACCCCAGCTCAGAGGGTGAATAGAACTGCCCCACCACCAAGTCACCATCCAGCACTACGAGGGGACGCTGCCGTGCGGTTCCCAGCAATGCACCAGCACGGCTGTGGGTGACTCGCCATCCGAGGGATAATTTTTGCAGCCTGAGATGCTTCTTAGCTGTTGTTGTCAAATCCTATCTAAAAATCATCAGACTAATTACAAAACAAAAAATGACATTTTACGGGCTGTTAGTGCTGTAAGTGGACTAAGGCCTTATGGTATTTAAAGAATGCTTGGAAAACAACTGCGATATTTACATCTGGGAAAGAGTTACCRGTCTCAGGCAGAAGCTGCATTTCAGAACATTTTTGTTTAACATACTCAGCCTTGGTGATGACAAATATTACTGCACATCATTACCCCAATTTTTCAGGGTGCTAATACCTCATCCATTGCAAATCATATCTGCTGTAGACTTGGCAGCTTGGATGCATTTTTATAGATTCCCATGTGTTCTGATTTTCTTTTTCATTTTTGTCTTTGAAACTCTGAAGAAGTCWATTTTACATCAGCAAAAGGTATCAGCGGTGGGGACGGGGGATTTCTGCCAGCCCACAGCCCAGGTGCAGAGTGGTTGTGCATCATTAATTGCTCTGCCTAGGGCCTCCCATCTGGAGCTGGTGGAGACATCCAGGACTGGTTTGGTCTCTAGATCTACCTTTACTTGCTGGGCCTGGCAGCTAAGATGATGCCTGTGAGGACGGTGGAGTTATCATGCAGACACTCAGCTGCTCAACCACCTCTCAAAGCGGAGACACTTCCCTACACCATGTGCTGCTTGTATTGACCACCAAAGTTTGAAAATGGGCTCRTTTTGGTCCTATTCCTCCTCGTCGATGCTGATCACTATCTCCCTACCATGCTTGCATCCCTGTGGAGCATAAGGGATCCTACGGCTATTGGATTCAGCACAGCAAAGGTTGGGTGTCCTTCACAAAGACCCCAGGGGACTCATCCCACTGTTGATGGTTTCTTTTGGCCCCTCTGGATACCCTGACATGCTATTGTAGTGCAGATTACACAGCGCCTTCTACCTGAGGACCTCCAAGCAAGTAAACAGAGTGAGTAATTCACAATGAGTAATTTCTTTAAAGATTTTTGTCTTTTTTTTTCCCTCTCATACACACATTCTCCACGAAAAGAATGATAAATTCTCCAGTGCACTTGTTTGGTGTTATTCACAAGTCTCTCTGGTAAATAACTCTCGGCTTGCACGTGCTTTCAAACCAAGGAGTCTGCCATCAAATCTTCAAGTTGCAATTTGGGTCATGGCCCCAAAAACCACACATTTCAAACCATGTGCCCCAGGACAATGTCCAAAATCCACCCTGCATGCTTAGCCACCTCCAAACACCAGTGGATGGAGAGAAAAGACTTGTCTCTAGCCTTTTTGGCACTGCACAGACCAAAGCTTAGACATTATGACCCCCATTTTTACAAGTGGCCACTGATTTGGGGGCCTCATTTAAGACATTAAAGGCACGCCGCTGGTACCCAAGGTTTAGTCTCCTTTGGGGTGGTGATGGAGGCAAGTAAGCCTGGCTCTGAAGGTCTTCACAGTAAAACCTTTCCTTTGTTGCTGTGCCTTCAGTTCTCCTATGCTCCTGGTGTCCATCTGAGGACATCTCCAGTGACCTTTTGCTCGAGGAGTCTCGCCTTGTCACACATGAGGGACCTCATCTGTCCCTCAAAAGGCAGAGCTGGTTCAAGGTTTGTCGGTAGCACTGGACAAACCAAGCAATGCTATTCCAGGGCTGTCATTGAGATGAAGCTACTCAGCTTTGCCAAAGCCATCCCTGAAGCTGATCCCCAGCTAGAAAGCCTGACAGGGAACACATGCCTGCCTCAGAGACRTGTAGATGCAGCATGACTTTCTTTTTATTTACAGAGCATCAGATTGCACATTCCCTAAGAGCTCTGATTCATCCCTCCCAAACCCTAGAACAAATACTCCAAAATCAGTCTACAGCATGGGGACAGGCTTTGTTCAGTGCTTTGAAAGAGAGCAGGTAAAGTTATTACCCTCACTTTGCATAGCAAAAATGATATGCATAAAGCTGCATAGAACAACCCTGAAAAGCTCAAAGGAAACAAATGGGCGACTTGCACCATGAATTTCAATGGGACTTTGTGCCGCCAGGATAATAGTCAGCAAGACAGTGAAATATTGCATAGAGAGACATTGGGCACTAAAAACAAGTTCGACTTGCTAATGCGGTGGAATATCCCACAATATTGCATGGGGGGAGATTGCGGAGTAATTGCGCGGGAGCACGTGGAGCAGCCTGAGAGATAACGGAGTGCGCTTGGGCACAGGACAGGAATAATTTGGGATGGTGACCTTGGGGGGGCTGTCTTTTAAACACAGGGAATTGCCCTGCAGCTTCTCACTGGAGCTGCCCCCCTCAGCTTGAAGAGCTATTTATCCAGCTTGTCTTGGAGGCAGCACCTGGTTTGCAGGGAGGCCTCCAGCCAATTTTTCACATGGATTAGCTACAGTCTTCAGAGCACCTGACCTGCTGGAGGCCAGCAGTGGCTGTGGGATGGAAATCTGTAACCAGGTTTCTTATTATTATTCCCAGCAGCTGCCTTCACACCAATCCCTGGCTGCCAAACACAGCCCCACCTCAGGTTCTTGCTGTGCTGTGGTCTCAAGCAGGACAGACAAGGGAAAGTTTGCAGGAGAAGGCGCTGGACCCAGGGAACCCCTGGCCAGGGCTGCACCATCCATGGCAGCATCCCAGCTCCATGGGGACGGTGCCCCGAAGTGTMTCTGCCTCCTGTGGGATGCCCCGCAGGCCATGGGCTCAGCAAAGTCTCTAAATATTGACCAAGGAAAATCATTGTCCCATTTGACACCCAGAGAAAAGGAGGCTTCCACGTAGCTGGATAACTCACCCGAGGATGGAGCRGAGTGAATTAGCATCCTTTAAATTAAAGAGCTTTAAACAGCATCTTCTCCCCAAACTGCCACTATATCCATTTCAATAGTTACAGCAAACACTTTGCAAGTAGACCCAGAGGAAGAGGAAGGAGGAGGGAGAAAGCCAAGACAGAGAGGATGGGCGATGCTCCGACACGGCGGGAAAGGGGGCCGGGAAATGCCTGTTCGCATCAGGAGCAGCCGCTCTGTTACTGAGGCAAAGATGTTAAAGCAAGCGATTCCCTAAGGCATCCTAAACTTTTATAGATTGCTGATGGTGAAAGCAGTAAATGAAAGGACACCTTTGAGTGAGCACTCATGTATTAAACAGTCTCAGAGGTCGTCCCCTTGCAAAATAGAGTGTGTCTTTCAAGGCTGACAGCACAGCAGATACAACAGATGAGGGGTGCTAAATCCAGACAGGGAAACCTCACCAGGACCTTCAAGCTGCATTTTCAAGGTGTCCACGACAAGGGGAAATGGCAGTGCAATAGTCTGACTGCCACCATGGAGACTGGCTACCGGTTCCTGTGCGTGGCCACCTGGCTATTTAAGGGTCAATTGTGTTTTGGGCAAAAGGGAGATGGGGAGAAAGGAGAGAACAGTTGAGATGTGTAGGTGAAGCTACAAGACAGGATTGGTTAGGTCACAGCTGTGGCCACTTAAACTCTTTGGCTCTGAAAAGCAGAAAAAAACTAAGATGGGTGAAAGCAGTGGACAAACTGGAAATTCAGATGGGAATCCAGCTATCTGATACTCCAAATCTGGGATTAATGACACCATCTCCACTTCCTCTCTTACTTTAAGGCTGACCAGCGATCCAGTAGAACAGGAACGTATTCAGGAAGAGATTTGGAAATTAGTTCAGAGTGAGTCACGCAGTGCATCTCCTTTTCCTCAGGATCCCAGGAGTGGAGACCTCCAAGTCCTTCATCTTCTTTATCTGACTCCAGGCAGGCTGAGCACAGCCTTGAAATAAGAGTATGGGGAGCAACTCTCCTCCATCCACACCAACCCGCAGCGCCAGCACTCCGAAGGCAGTGCTGGGGTAATTTCCCTTTTATTGACACGACGTTCAAAATAGCACAGCATGCGGGGCCGCTGACTCAGAGGTACCCAGGTAAGGAAGGAGCCGCCGGGGAGGCTGCAAAGCTGCAAGCAGATCCCACGACAAGACCCGGCCGTGCAGTGACTACAGCCATCCAAAATAGCATTTGTCTCCGCTGAGATTCACAAACCCCGTGGGAAGGGAAGGACCTGCTATTCAGTGATGCCGTCAGATCCCGGGGGAATATTTTGGTCAGAGAATGGGAGTTCAGAGGATTTCTGCAGCTTCCTCTCCCAGTCTCAATTTACCTCGCCGAATTAAAAGCTGTGTGGGCTGGAAACGACGTTAAAAGGAAAAAGGAGACAGAAAAATCACGCTGAGCGTATTGTTCTGGATAAATAAGACATAGGCGTGTTGCGGAAGGTAGCTAAACCCATCCCACAAATGGTCTTCTCCTGCCAGAAAGATGTGACAAAAATAATTACTCGGGCTATACATAATTATTGTGCTGCTTTGAGCAGCCGCCTGCCCTTGGCACAGTTAAGGGAGCCTTCGCCTAATATTGGTTAATGATGTTAACCATTAGCCCGTTAATGTCCTGACCTGCTAAATGGGCTGGGATGTAGCGAGTGATGTAGCCGGGCACCCACCTCTGTGTGTGCCCACCCCAAGGGGGGAGCACCGTGTGCCTGTTGCAGGAGAAATGCTCCCAGTTGCCGTTCCCAGTTGCACCAGTGCCTGGAGATGGATGGACCTCAGTGCAACCCTGCATCAAGATCTCCACTCAGGAGATGCTGGTTGCCATTGGCAGGGCCAGGTTGGTCCCACAGATGCCAGCAGTGGTTTGTGGTCCTCAGGGGAGGTAGGACCAATGCTGGAAAACACAGAATTGGTTTGATGATGAAAAAAAAAAGGGAAGAGGTAATGAAATCACTTTTTTTCTCCCCCAGGGGGAAAAGCTCCAAATTCCTCCAGTTTTGGTCCAGCTGCCAGAAAGGGACCTGTTCCACAGGTCACTTGGGGAAACCTCCGTGGGATAAATTAAATGTTCTTCATTTAATTCTCTCAAAGGAGGAAATAAGAGTTTTACAACCAGCTGTCAAATGCTCTGCAGCTAAAATATCAACAAAGTATGACAGACGCAAGACGGAAAAAGCCTCTGAGGTTTCCTTTTATTGACTGGGAAGTGTCTGCTTCTTATCTTATTATCTTTCAAGCTAAACCGATATGAGCTGAACAATCAGGAAATTGAAGAGCATGATTGGCAAAGACCACCCTCTCCCCAAATAGCTGACAGTGATGAATATCTGAGAAGACCCATCGCTTTGGCACAATGGGATCTAACAAAACAGAGCGTTTGATCTCATCCCATACAACCCATTCGGCCAGAGGTAATGGAGATCCAAACGTCCTGCATCTCCTATAGGGTTATCTGGCAATAATCTAAAATTTGGGTCACGTGGAGCCAGGTCACAGATTGATAATCGCATACTTGAAGATCACAGGCTATGAAAACTATTGCTGTGCTGGCTGGAATAAATTATGCAAAGCAATGCGTTATCTGGAAGCCTGCAACGCGCACGCACACGCGCACACACACACTTCGGTGATCTATCGCTCTCCATGCAGATGTTCTGCTGCAAAGACATTTTAATTAATACATTGAAAATACGTTTCCTGCCTTGTCTGAGCCGGAGATGAGCAGGGAAATGACGCCGAGTGGGGGAAAAGCCCCCACTGCAAAAGAAATGATGAAGGGAAACGCAGTGACTTAAAACCAGTCAGAACTAAGTGGTGTCTGAACTGGGGCCCAGTTGTGCATTGAGCTGGTGATGGCGGGAGAGCAAGCAGCAGGGACCGAACATGCTCTCCCGAAGGCACTACAGGGCTGTAGTTGTAGCACAACTCCTCAATACTTACTACCCTTATTCCTCCTGCCGAGGACATCCCTGCACCCACCCTCCATCCCCAGCATCCCCGCTGCCTCCACGGGCAGCACCAGGGAGGACCCAGGTTAAGGCTCAGTGAGTCACCGTTCAAAGCAGAAACCAAACCTAATGCATGAAAACTTGGCTTTTCCAGAAGGGCCACCAAAATGAAAAAGCCCAATCGAGACACTGTCCACACCAGCAACATCTGGATATAAACGCTTCCTTTCCAGCAAGAGAGGTAATTTCAGAAAGCAATTTCCATCCCTTAATGCAAACTGAAAGGGTGGGACATTTGGCTTAATTAGGAAAAGGATTTTTGCCTTTCATGCTTTTCTCATGCTTTTTCTATTTTATTTTTACTGACTCTCCTGCCCCACCCATGAGATTCTCCCATATGGACCAGCAAAGGACCGTAGTAGCAGTAATAAATAAAAACGGGCAATGATTGCCCAGCTGTCCTCAGGGCCTGCCCCAAGAGGTGCAGCCCTGTGCTCCCATGAGCTATCCCTCCCCTGTGCTGCTGCAGGCATTAGAGGTGGCCTCATCCATCGCATCGCAAAGTGGAGGCTTAAATCACTCCATCAGAAGGTGGTTGAAGAGACCCACAAAAGGATGGGAGAGGAGATGGGGTGGCAGGTCAGCAAGGCATAGACCAAATAGCGGTGCTAATTCAAGTTTGCATCCTGATGGCTCGGGACAAAATCCCGCGGGGATGGGAGGGCAGAGGGAGGTGGGGAGTTGGGGCAGGAGGAAGGACGAGCCAGACAGCAGCCAGCCTCCCCAGAGGTGGCATGTTCATGGGGACACCACTCGGCAAGCATGTCCTGCCCGGCTCACAGCTGATTTGGCCACAGTGGGGTTGTTGCAACCATCCAACGTGTCCTTCTTGTAAAGCGATGTTTGGCCACGGCCCAGGATTAATCCTGGGTGGGAGAGTGGGAACCTGGAGCTGTTTTCCCCTGGGGAGGGGGATGTGCCTGCAAAGACACCTCATGCCAGGAGCTGAGCAGGGTCCGATGAAAGGAGACAAGTTACCACCCCAGGGTCTGTCCTCACCAAGGGGACGCACAGGCAGGTCAGTGTGTGGGATGCAGCGCAGCTGGGCACCTCTGTCACACTCCATCGGGACACATGGAGAGCGATAACCAAAACCTCCGGCTGAATCTAATCAGCATGGAGGGCTCCAGCCTCAAGCAGGGAGAAACCCAGATATATTCTCTGGAGAAAAAGAGATGTGAAATTAGCCTTGCCAGGCTAGGGAGTGCTTTTAAATTACAGCAGAAGTGTTTGAGAGATAGCTCTGCTCTCCACAGGAGCTTCTCCCCATCCTTGGGATTTAAGCCTATTAATAGTGGAGTATGATGATATTATCTGTTTGTATTGCACTTTTTATCACAAACGGTTCCCAAAGTGATTTGCTATCGTGTCATCCGAGAGCAGCTGAAACACAGGCCCTGTCGGGAAGCAGCAGCAGAGCAGCCACCACCCCACTTACAGGCGGGGGAAAGGGGGTATTTGGACCAAGAAAACCACGTCCTTGGTTCCTCAGATCCTCGCAAACCAGCAAGGATGTGGGATTTATGGTCCTACCCAAAAGATCTGTGTACAAGAAAGTCCACTCTATCTAGCTTGGTGGGATGACAGAGCAAACTCTGACCTTGGCCAGGTTTGGACCAGAGGCTCCCGGGAAAAGCTGTGGCTCCAGCCTCAAGCCCCACCCATCCCTCGCTGCTCTGCACTGGACCCACATTCCCCTTGGAGAACGCAGCCTGTGTTCACCCCAGCTGCCAGGCCTGAGCCACCATCCCTGGTCCTCACGTACGAACACATGGAAATGCATTTCTCCAGCCCTCCTTGTGGACAGACGCTCACACAGCAAAACCTGGGGTTATTTCTGTAACCTCTGCTCAAGAAACTGCCTGACCCACCAATGTTAGAGCATGGACGCGGGGAAGGTGGTGTTAGAGGGAAGAGGAGATGAAAGGTGGAGGGGCAGAGGAGCAGGAGGAGAGGAGGAGTGAGACTAGGAGAGGAAAAGCAAAGGAAAGGTTTACCCTCGGTGAGCAACAGCCAGGAAGGGTGGGAGAGGGAGAGACTTGTTGCAGCCACGTGGTCCCTGCGCCATGTATTCCCAGAGGATGCGCGTGATGTCTCTCCCCGAGGATGTCTCTCCCTTCAAAAGCTGCAGATGAGATCCCAGCAGCTGACAGCAGTGGCAGCAGGAGAAAATGAAGCGAAAGCCCTTTGCCAGGTGGGGAAACGCCTGCATTTCTCACCCTCACATTGACCCCGAGAGGCTAAGGTGTTGGCATCTGTTCTCCGGCTCCCAGCCCAGAAAAGGGAGGATCGATGYGGGTACAGATCTGCAACGGAAAGCAGAAGCTCGCTACTGTGTTTAGACACAAAATTGAGCAGCTTTCTCCCAAAGCAACTGATGGAGGAGCCCAAACCCTGCAGCCTCCAGGCCAAAACCCAAATAATCCACCGCACCCGGGTCCAGAGACCCCAACTCTGCAGAATTACCTGGGCTGCCCTGACCCACCCCTGGTTCTTGCATGGGTGTGCCGGGAGCCTTCAGGCAGCTCCCTGTGCCGCCGCTGCCACCGGCCAGCTCTGCTCAAGGTCTGGCAGTCCTCCAGCACCGTGCCACCGTCCCCTGCGTGCCTGCGAGGGTAGACAGCGCCTGCCACCACGCATTTGTCGCAGCACGAGGAACAGCAAAAGATGGTCCCAGGAAGCCCAGTGCATGCACAGGGGAGGCAGCGTGCCATGGCCAGTGGTGCAGGCAGACCTACCCGGGAGCACCGTCGCGGCTTTGCTCGGGCTGAAGCCTGGGGCTGTGGTGAGGGCGGCTGTACGTACAGCTCTGTGCTTGCCAGGACTAACAAAGGCAGGACCAGCTTCTGCCTGAACCACCTGGACATCCAGGTTGGAGGATTGCAGTGCAAGTCGCCTCCGATCATCACCTGGCGATGCACATAATTAGGACAAGTATTTGTGTGTGTCTTCCTTTGATACAGGAAGATGGACAGATACTTCGCAGAACTGTTTCCTTCCCTAAAAGCCAAGCGCAGATGCTGTGCCCAATTCTCCTTCCTGCGGCCACTTTTCAATCAGATGTACTGGGCACAGGCACGCAGACCTCAAGAAGCATTGTGGAGAGGCGAGAGCCTGCAGCTCTATGCTGGGAATGTCAGTGGAGACACAAAGCGATTTCACTCACAGCTACATCGTCGCCTGATTGACACCCTGTAATAAAGAGATTCTCCGCATAATTACCGTGCATTTGGGATGCAGCACCAGTATTTTTTTTTAACCCGGTGACAGCTTTAAACAGTAGTTAAAGTACATGTTTATATTAATGTCATTAGTTATTTTTGTGTATTTTACAGAAAAGGCTTTTCCTTGAAATGGCAATACAGTAAACAACAGCTCAGGTGTCTTCCGGAGACATCTCTACCTCTACTTTCAGATGAACTGTTGAAGTGAATGGGAGGGGAAGGATCTGAGCTGAGATTAAACAAGCAGCAGCTTGACTTGATGAAAACAAGGGGTGCAGGATCAGGCGCTGCTGTTGGGAGCCTCTCACCTCTCACTGCTACAGGGTAAATGCAGGATCCTTAAAAAATCTCTTCCACGCTTAGTGTCCTGCCGTGGCAGCAAGGACTTGCCACGTCTTCACACGTGACACGCTGTTGGTGGCTGAGACCTGACCTCAGTTAGCACACCTACAGCTGGGTACAGCCAGGATGGGGGCACAAGTGCCGTCATATTCAGGTATCTATCCCAGCCTTGCCAGAAAAGATGTTAAACTAGGCTTATAACAAATGAGAGAAGGAGCTTGGCATTTACTGGTAGAGAGAAACAATAATAAATGATGTTTTTTATTAAGAAATATTACCTAGAAAGTTTATTTCTATTCCAAGGGCCTCTAACAGCCAGAAATGTAATAAAGAGGAAAAAGATGGGAAGGGGAAAATTAGAATAATGAAGATGATTAAATAAAAACACACGCATATATATGCCTTAAGTCAATAACACCTAGACGTCACGGTTGGGTTTGTGTTTTTCTGCAATGAAAGAAAGGCTACATTTCATAAACTGATACAAATTATCCTGGAATCAAAATGAAAATGGGTACAAAAGAGGTGGTGAAATATTATCAGTCAGGAATGGGAACATGGGTCCTTCCATCACTGTCACCGGGAAGTTGCAGCTCCAGCAGGTGCATAGAGCTCAGCCCCGGGGCCTGCTGCTCCACTGCGAGGGTTTGGGCTGTTACCAGGAACTCTGGGAGATGCTGTGGTCTCCCCTCCAGCCTCCGCTTGTCTCCAAACTCGCCTGGGTACCACCTGTGGCTGGGCACAGCAGCGTGGGGCAGAGGCAGGCTGCCCTCCACTCCCACCAGGCATGGGGGCAAATCCCTGTCCTTCACAATGATGCATTTTAAAGACTCGTTTGGGAGTTGGGGGAAATCCAGCTACCAGCTTTCACGAGGTTCCTGGACCCTGCTCCTCAACCTCCCACTGTCAGCAGCAAGCCTTTGTAAATCAGAAACACCATTTCTTTTCTTCCAGAAGTGTGATCCTGCCTAAGAGCTCCTCCTCCCACAAATATGCGCAGCACGGATGCAGCCGGAGCCATCAGAGGTGCTTTGTACCAGCTCTGCTCTTTCCACAGGGCAATCCCAAAGAACCAGATCAGTATTAAGCCCTTCAAGGTAACACCATCGCAGCCATGCTGGGACTTCACTAATAGAGTACTGACAGAGCATTTCTCTGAGTATTTCCAGCAGCCAGCCACTGCCCCATTACACCACACTCTTGGAGGTACTGATGTGGTGGCTTCAGCCCTCTTCGTGAGCCTGGTACAGCTCCTGGTGGTGCCCCTCCATGCCATGGGGGTAACACACCACCTGGGAATACTCCTCTGCCTCCTACTTTGACTTATCCACTTCTTGCTGTGATGCCATGTGATGGGCATGACAGACCCGTCCCAGGGCTGGGTTGCATCTCCGCAGTGGGAGTCACCCATCATTAACTAGGTGACTCAGGCATTTTTCCTGASCTGCTGCTCAGTTCCCAGCTGGTAGCAGAAGTTCTCGTCATCTGCCCTTACGCATGTGACCTTGCACTGCTGGCACTCTTAGATTTAATCACTTCTCTTCTACTCATGTCAAGATCACCCAGGCCTTCTGGTATGACATTACGTGCCTCTGTATTAAGGATACTTCCCAACATTGCGTCTCCAGAGCATTTCATTAGCATAAGACTAATTTTTATACCAAGGTCATTAATTAAAACATTATATGATGAAAATATTGTCATCCCTGAAACCTGTCCTTGAGAAACTTGGTGAACTGTCAGCCCTTTGCTCAGTGCTTAACACCAGCCCAACTTTTATCCCACTAATTCCTACCTCCTCTGGTTTAATTAACAGGACATGAGATAGGTGAGGCAGCCAGGCTGTGAAACTGCCCAGGAAGTGAATTTTGGGATAATAATGGAAAAAGATGACACGGCTTAGGGAAGAGGCGGGTCTGCATACACACATCTTGCAAAGGTGACCCAACTCTGAARTGTGCATCTCGGCAGCCTTGTCTCCATGGGGAGGAGGGGGCCACACAGCTGCTCTCAGGGACAGACCAAAGCTGTCTGCGGTCCCAGCAATGGCCTGGCACAGAATGACTCTCCGTTCCCACCTCCTGCTGGTCACTGCCTTCTCAGGAGCTGGAAGAGGTGTCTGGATTTAAAGGTCTGAATCTGAATTCACTTAGGAAACACCTTGAAACCTTCCTCTTTGCAGACACCCTTCCACGATGACACCTGCACTTCACAGCAGGACCCTCAGCCCACTCCTGGAGCACCACAAACCTTTCCCAGCAGATTTTACCGTGGTAAGGAGCAGCATTACAGCATTGCCACATCCCGGAGGGCTGTCACTATTAGCACTTACTGGATGTGGATCACCAAAGTTAATAATTGTGTGTGTAACAAAAAGGAGGCCTGTGGAGAGGATACTGAAGTGCAAGGGACAAGAAAGAGAAGGTCCCCAATGGATGGAGGAAGCCACGGTATCCACGAGGAGCCGTTCTGGAGCTCAGCCGACGGGAAGGGCAGCGCACACGTCCTTGTGGCCCAAAGTCTCCTTAACTCTTCCCTCCGGCTGAGTGGCAGGCAAGAAGTAACCTCAGTGATTGCATTTCTTTGTATGACCCCATCTAAAACTTTCGGCATCAGATAAACAACTCCCAAGGGTCAATTAACATGTCTTGAGATGATTAGAGTCTGACACTGATGAAACCCAGCAGTAATTAGCAAATTAAAAAAAAAAAACCCTTTTGATTAGTACTCAGCATAATTCCCTCCAATTATTCAAAGTTCATGACTACAGGGGGTGGAATATCTCCAGGAATATTTATTTATATCCCTATTTTTTTCCAATCAACTTTGTGAATCTAGTTAATCATCAGCACTTGAACTTGTTAACTTGGAGAGTTTCAGAGCTGTCACTCTGTCTGATTGCTGGAGACAGCCTGGGGAAGAGTTTGGGGAGAACAGAAAATCCAAATACCTGTCTCAGGCAAAGAAAAAGCAATGAAAAAACAAGAAGAAAGCAAAAAAAATCCCAACTCACTGCAGCAGCAGAGAAAATAAAAATACAGTGTTTTCCCTCTCTTTGTTTAGAGTCACAGCTTGGTGCTGGCATGTTTTGCATCAGCCTGTCAGACGGTGCTTTGCGAAGGCAGGCAATACACCTCCTGCACACGGACAAAATCCTCTCTGAAGAGATGCTCCTGTCTGCAAAGCCCAAATATCAGGGCAGGAGCAGCTCAGGCAGCCAAGCTTCCCCTGAAAATATGCTCCACGGTAATGTAGGCAAAGAATGGCCTTAAGCTATTAAGCTCCTTGGCTGCAGGTGCAGTAAATCAGTCCCCCAGCCAGCCCCCGCCATTGCGGCTGGGGCAGAGCTGACCTGCCCACCATCCATGGGAAGCAAGGGCAAGCCACAAAAAAGCCAGAGTTTCTCTGGAAGTCATCATTGCCTGCAGGGAAGCTTTGCTAAAGCATTTCATGCCTGTCTTCAGATGGTATGAGAACAGTTTTCCTGCCCTAAATCCTCCCACACCCTTTCCAGCAGGAGGGAAGGGACTGGGGACCATGAAGCCTCTCCTTCCCTATCCCTCCCCAAAGCTGCCCCAGTGACCAGTGCTCGCGGCTGCATGAACGTGGAGGCGGGGTGGGGACCAGCATCTCCACACTGCCATCAGGGGACGGTGGATGTGCGACCCCATCCCACGGCCCCATCTGCCCCAGAACTACTGCTGTCTCCTTGCTCTCACAGATGCTTCCAGACCTATGGGAGAGGTAGATGAATGGGGAGCCACAGATGCCGCTACCTCAAAAGACCAAGGTGGTCAGAGCACTGTGGAGCTTTATCGGGAAAACCCTGCAATGGAGTGAGTGCAAATCTTCAGGATTAAAGCTACACTTTGCAGAGAGGACAGGCACCCTCTCGTCTCTTGACACAAGGTCTCAGCAGTCCCATCTCCACTGGCCCTTGCCTCCTACAAGCCACATTGCTTGGGCAGAGTCACTGTCCATCCTGGTGGCACGCAGCGACTGCCCTTGCTGACCTACATGGGCAAGCACCGGGGGCATAGAGATGTGACCTCCTGGAGAGTGGGTTTGCCAGGCTCTGAGCTGCAACTTCTCCACCCTCCACTTCATTAAAACCTTCTTCCCTGCCTGAGCGAGCCCTGAGGGATGGAGAAGACTAGTCCCAAATAGGAAGACATACACTTAAACCTTTCAAAGCCATTTTTCATTGGACTTTTCTATATTCATCACTGCAGACTAACAGAGATTTTCTCTCTAGTTTAGATGATTTTTTTTTTTTAATTTAATCCTATCTAGCGAGAGCCCTCTAGGGAGCTCCTAACCCTGCTTTAATAACATGCTCATTAGTGAGGTTATTCAGGGAGTGGTTTCTATTTGACACTCCAGCATCCTTCCAATTAATGTTGCTTTAAAACAAGCAAGCCTTAAAAAAGAGGGAATATCAAACAGCTCCGAGTCAGCACTGCGGGAAGACAGCAATTTCCTCTGGATTTTCACCTCCCTTCTCTCCAAAATTTGGTTCTTAGTTTCTCAGCCATTTGCTGAGACAGGACTAAATTAAAAGACTACAAGGCCTTGCTGTCCTGGCAGCTCACGGACCTCAAACCAGCTGCCAGCACACCAAGTGGGACACCAAGGATGGTTTTGTTGATTTGGATTAGGTCCTGCATGATGCACACTCTGAGTCACGCATGTGCAAGGTTGTACTAATGCACACAGGCACTTCCATGGGCCAAGGGACAACAGATTGACACTCCTTGCCATCTCTGCAACTGGAAATCCCTCTGTCAGCTCAACACCTCCCAGCACAGGAGGCCTTTCCCTTGGTCCCTCACTTGAGTATGGCAACATCTGTGCATGGCAGCGTGGGCTGCTGCAGCAGCCAGCAGGATCCCAGGTGGAGAGGCTGTGTGAGCAACGSGATATTGCCACAGTTGCTGAAGCAGGGACACAAAATTTTTCCAATACCTCTCCAGGTGATCTGGCTTACCTATATATTTACAAATTGACTTTTCCCTTTGGCTTAGTTATTCCATAATGGGATGACCTAAGGGCTGAAACAGCTCAGAACTGAGCTCTGAGCTCATCTCCCTCCAGTGACCTCACACATGGCATTTGCCAGGCGTGTGCCTCAGTTTCCCTTCCATGAAGGCGAGCTCTGGACACACATCCCACGGCCAGGTGCTGATGCCTCTTGGTGACCAAGAAGAGGGAGAGCCTTGCACAGCAGCTGCTGCAGAAGGTGAAGCATTGCAACATCAGGACATGAGTTACTGAAAATGGTAAAACATGCTCAATTTACCCACGATAAGCGGGACTGAAGCACTTCCTTCGCTGCCCACCACTTTCCCTGCTGCAGTAACAGGACCTATTAATTTCATTTTAGATGTAGAAAATTGAAATTTGCGTCGGAAGCAGGGAAAGCAGAGGCACGCACGGTACACAGCCAACTGCAAAGAAATACCACCCTTGGCAAGTCAGCAGCTGCAAAGGGAGTGTGACAGGGACAAATTCTGCCCCGTCGGAGGGCCAGCACTGCTCCACCAACCAAAGAGAGCTGCAGCCATTTGCACCCCGGCTGAGCTTGGCCCTGAAAGGCTGAGAGCAAGTGCTGCTTGGGCCAGGAATGAAATCAAAGCAGTAAAACGGCAAGAGAAGAGATAAGAGGGTTAAGGGCCTGTGAATTCCTAGAGCTGGTAACAATACCAGGAAGAGATTTGTGCAGGGCTTTCCTCTGTGTTGTCCTCAAATCATTCCCCATGATTTGGACTAAGTGGATAATTGTGTTGCCTACCACAGCTTGCCGAGCACATGTCTATGCCTGTGACGCAGGGAATAATGTCGGTGTTACCCGGTTGTGTGAACAGCTAAACTCTGAGTAAGTCTGCTGGCATCCTCCGCTCTCTATTATCACGAGTCCCCCTTAGGCTCTTCTCTTTGCCTTCCCCAGTCTTACACAGAATTTTGGCTCTTTCCTTGTTAATTAAATGACAACCGTCTGCAGCCAGAGCTTGAATTACACCTGCCTAAAGCGATCGACAGTGATTGGAATTGTCGTATCATTTTGATTGCAAAGATTCCCACGCAAGTCAAAACAAGCAGGGAGCGCAGGCATATGCTGAGCACTATTACCAGGGCTGTGAGACGGCTTTCCTTCTGCCGACATGCACCCAAGGCCTATCCTGAGCTCCTCTTTGCAAGAGCTTAAGAGCAAGGCTGAGCAGAATGATTTTTTTTTTTTTTTCCCTTAAGCTGTGGCTCCTTGCAGTGGTTTGCAGCAGGAGCAGAAGATGCTGCCGCTGGCCTGAGCTGTTTGTGGGACCCGAGGTAGTGCTAGAGATGAGGCACAGCCCATGTGCATCCGGCTCCACTGTTTCAGGATTATTTCTTTACATCAGGCTTGCAGCAGCTGGTGTTTCCCCAGCTTGTTTTATGGCTGTGGTGGAAGAAGAAAAGCCAATGAAAGGGATATAACTGAAATAGTGCAACTTAGAAGCAGTCACATAAAGATGAAAGAGTACAGATCAGTGAGGCTATATGGAAGCTCTCCCAGGCAAGCATCGTGCCAGGATTTCCCTGGGGATTGTCCACTCCTCTCCACGCTGCACTGCGGTGCTAATGCCGGTCCTCCTCTGCAGTTGCTCTCCACTCCTCCATAAAGTCCTGATGGGATGCCCAAGACTTCCCAGTATGTTGGGAAAAGTCTGTCCCTGTTTGATATAGGCAGAGTTCATGGGAGGCCGTGACGGCACAGCTATGTCAGGAGTGCTGGGAGAGGACCTGCGAGCAGCTCGGGGAGCGGAGGGTCAGGCATTGGCTGAAGCCCTGATCCCCTACTTCCATCGGCTCTCCCATTGAACTGGGCACAATGCTTTCAGTAAATATCAAACCAGCCAGTAATGGACAATCCAAGAAGCAAAATCATTGGGGAAATCAGGCTGAATTTGGGAAAATTGCAATGAAAATCCCTGGGGGAGTGAGGCAGAGGGAAGATGTTGCCCTTTTGTAAATGAAATTTTCCACTGTGGTTTCGAAGGGCATTTTTTTTAAGACCAGACCCCACTTTAAAAGCAAAGCAGGGAGAAGGCAGGAAGAGTTTTTGACAGGTCGAATAATATAAAGCAAAACATTTCAATTCAGGTCCAGTGAGACAGCTGTGGTCCCCAGCTGAAAGACAAGGGGAGAGGAGAGGGGGGGACCTGAACCAAATTCTGCCCCCCTAATTTATTAGATCAGATACCAGCCAAAAGCCCTCTGACTCACCAGCTCTGCTCTCCAGCCCAGGACCATGTTGGGGCACCCATGGGACACTGCTGGGGGAACATCTCCCTCCTGCTCAATCCTGCTACGGTGTCATCACTTGGTAATTGTGGTGGCCTTTCTGTTGCTACAGAAACAGCCATGATGTCATCCCCGCAGATGAGGAGGTAGCACAGGAGCTCCCGGGAAGGGCAGAGAGGTCACACGGGATCGCATCCTCCCGGTGCTGAACCCCAGGCACCCTGTCCCCGGGGACGTGGAGGTGTGCCAGGGAAGGCAAGAGCTGCAGGAGAGGTGAACGGCTTTGTGTCCTCAGGAAGCACATTTTAAGCTTTCCATACTGAAAAGTCACATTTTTTGGAGGTCTGGAATAGATTCTTCAATGTATTTGTTTGGAGCAATAATGACATCCAGTGGCTGGTTAGCTTAATTCTCAAGGGGAATCATCCATGAGCATCCCTTGTCCTGTCCCTGTTCAAGGGTGTTAAAGTGGGACAGGCTGGAGCAGACAGACTTGTTTGCAGATCACTCCAGGCTTCTGTCACACCTGGAAGGAACAGCACTAGGATGAACCCTACAGCTCCTCCAGCAGCCAGAGAATCTGCTCCTAGAACGTGCTCCCACTGAGTCCTCCCCGGCGAGCCCCAAGCCTGCTTCTTTCGAAGTTAAAAGTCTCTTGATTTCAGGGAGGGAGCAGAATGAGATCCAAGAGCTCTGCTTCTTCTGGCCTCCTTGGGCATACCCTGGGCTTATTAGAGGAGCACATATGGTGAACACCAACCTACAGAAGTGAGTCAGGCAGTGTGAGCACTATATGCTGACACAGTTTGTGGCATTGAGTGACAAGAGCTGAGACATATGAGGCCAGGCTGAGCTCTTTCTGTGCCCAGGGAAACCAGGGAGCCCTGGAACACTGGGGCACCATGACAGGGTACATGGGCTACAGGATGCCAACGCAGGCCAACTCGGTGGGGTGTTGCTGTGCCCATGCCAAGGGTGACACTGACTGCTGTACCCCACAGCTTTCTCAGCAACTGCCTTGAAAGGGGTCCCCAGGCACGTACACCACGGGGAAGGGGACAATGCCTGGGGCACATCTCAACTCCAGTAACCTCAGCATAGGAGAAGCACCTTTGTCTGCATGGTGGGCAGGAGCGCATCTCCTTGGCATCAGGGGGATGGTCTGGATTCAGTATCTCCTCCCAGCCATGTTGCTCCTCCATCAGTCCCGGCCAGGCTGCATGTGTGTCATTTGCAGAAGCAGCAGCTGGAGATCCCCTTGGCAGCCCTCCTCCTGCAAGGTCAGGCTCCCAAGCAGGCACAAAGCCAACCCCCAAAAAACAAGCAGCATCTTAGGGCCTTTGGCAAGACACAGGGAGTTCTTGTCCCTTTTGCCCAAAACAGGGGCTGGGACAACACCATTTGGGGATCCGAGGCACAGCATAACAGCAGGATTTACAAGGGATGAAATGAGACTCAGTGTCTGGGGCTCAGCCACCACAGTGGCTTCRTCACATCCCCTGATGACAGCAAAGGCAGGAGAACGATTTATTTGAAGCCAGAGCCCAGCTGTTGGGTCTTTAAGGTCTCTGAATGTGTCTCTTGCAGAAAGCTAGGTTCGCAAAGCCTGTCAGGAGCAGTTTCTCCGCTCACTCCTGCCTATGATTACTGGGTCAGGCAGAGGTTTCACTCCAGAGCTGATGACTTTACATGCATGGATGTCCCCGGTTCCCCTCAAGGCTCCAGCAGCAAATGCAGCTCAGCTCACGTGCGCCTGCCCAGACCCTGAGCAAGTCACTGAGACGTGAAGAATACAGTTACGCAAAGGGAGCAGCAAGTGCTAGTGCCTCTGCCCCGGCAGCTCACAGGATGGGCTGAGCTGGCAGAGGGGCTGGCAGAGACCGGGCTGCCAGTGCTGCCAGCTGTGGCCGAGCATCCCACAGTGGCTGCACTCGCCACAAGGGCTCTGGCACCCCRCATCACTGCCGGAGTGGACTGGATGATTGGGATTGATGTGGGTGCAGGCCATGGCCATGGCACAGTCTCAGGAGCCTCTCACCAATGCAGCAGCCATGACGCTCTCCATTGCATGTGCTGTGATAAGAATGTGAGKTTTGCACCGTGTCTGCTTCTCATCTGCTTCTCATCTCACCTGTAACTGCATCTCAGGAAGAGCTGCCTTCGCCCTGGATTAGTAGATGGAGCCATTCATCTCAAAGGAGCCTGGGAGAATGCTAAAGTCAATTAAGCCAGGGGTACTAATTGCAGAGGGTCAACAGGCATCTCTCACTGCCCTGGAAGATGTGCAAAGACCCATGAACAGTCAGGGACCCAGAAGATCAGCTGATTTAAGGAATCACCTCTTTAAAAAGCCACCTTAACAGTAAGGTCACCACTTTATTGCATGATCTGTGCTCTCCACAGTGGCTTATGTTTCCCCAGCATCRATAGCACCAGTTTCTATCATAGTCTACAAGTGCTGATATACCTTCATTTCAGTGACCCAGTTGCTGTGATGGCCTTGCTCACACTCCTCACTCCTTGGAGAGGATCGCTGCGGGTGCCCTGCACCCAGGCACGACTGCGGGTGGAAGGTGCCTCCTGCCATTGCTGTTAGCAAGGCAAGTCCATGGGGACTCTGTCAATGTGGTGCTTCTCCACTGGGTGTTTCACCTAGGTGATTAATGAATAGGTTTCTTGTTCTTTTCTGCTCTTAAAATTAATAGCAAGTTCTCAGAATTGCACCTGCATGGGAGATGCACTGTAGAGTCCAACATGTCTCTCTCCTGCTGTTTCTGACAGGCCACCAGTGTTTCAGCAATGCCAGGAGAGGAGAAGCCCTGAGGCTCTCCCCTTGAAGTGCCGTGTGCCAGTGTGACAAGGAAACCTCTGCTGAAGCAAGGGAGAGATCAGCCACAGCTGGTCCAGGCGTTACCTTGGCCAACGCATCGACTGGATGGGACACCTTTGTCTTCGCAGAGCCTTGGCCAGACACTGCCTGGGCCCRGGGAGCCTGGTGGTCTCAGCCAGCTCTTCTTGGCCAGCTGCCGGTGCACGGAGAGCAGGAGGCAATCCAGGACCAGCCCTGCTACAGAGGTTTCTCCAGCGAGGAGCAGAAGAAAGAGATTGTTGCACAAGTGCTGGAAAAACTCCTCAAATGTTTGGTAGGGATTTTTTCTAGGGGAGACGTGAGGGAGAGCCAGCCTTCATGAGCGTGCAGTGCAGTGCAAGAGCAGGGAGGCAGGACGCAGGTCTGACCCCAGCAGTAAGCAGGTGCATGGCCACAGGCAATGCTGCCAGCTGGTTTGCAATCTCATTTCATACAGACGCTGTCTTCCCTGCCTTCAGTTCACTGCTGTTGCCCATTTCTTGTCTGTAGGGAAGGGAAGGAAGGGGAAAGGAAAGGAAGGGGGAAAAGGGAAAAAAGAGAAAAGGAAAGGGAAAAARGAAAGAAAAAAGAGAAAAGCTATTGCAGACCCAAAGGACCCTTCCAGCACAACATTTAATAGGCTTTCTCCTGTTATATTAGCACTAGACAATCAAACTGTTCAGCACAAGGTTATTTCCCTCTAGGATAGAGCGGTGACTTGTCGAATGCCTAAGGAGATCTAACAGACATGTTATTGCACCCCTGAAGGCTGAGGGATCACCAACAACCCATGCTGGTCTCTAATTGCCTCTGTGCTGCTGGGCACACTGGATTTGGAAGGAGACAAACCGGAGCTCTTGGCTGAGGGAAGTCACCCCACACCCTGCCTTTGCCCTGGGGAGGAAGAGACCCCATTCCCTGGCCAGCCTCCAATATTTGGCATTCCTCTCCCAGCTCACCTGCACAGACACGCGGCTCCACTGGGCTTCCCAACGCGCTGTTGCCAGCTGCCATCGAACAGCTGCCACTTCGCCCCCCTGAGAGGTCTGTTTCCTAATGCCGGCATCAAATCCTCCCTCACTTTGCAAAGTGCTGTGGGAACGAATACAAATTGTATCAACAGCGTCCACCGATTACCCCTCCTGCCTGCACCAGAGACCCGCTGAGCACACCAAGTGCTGTGCACTGAATGATCCGCTGCCCACTTCCACTGCGGGTCCCAAACCCTGGCCAGCCTTACTGCTAAAAAGTGGGTTTTGGTTATGTAAACTGATTTTTTTCTCTTCCAGCTCATGCCCAAGAGGTACAGTTTTATCAGTCACTAATTAAGGAAAATGATTTCTTTCCTTCCTTTAGTCAGTGCTACTTACAGCCCTACATCTTAGCCTGAATGTCCCCTAGTGTCCTCCACAGATTTAATTTCCTTTTAGTCTCTTGTCCTGTAACTCCTCACTGCAACTTCCCACTCTGGTGCCTTACTGCCGTGCCCCAAGCTGGATGGGATTCCCCTGTGATCTCCCCTGTGCTGTACAATGCAAAACAGCTCCTGGGTCTTACATGCAGAACCTCCAAGTGGCACATCACCTGCCACAGGATCTTTTCTCACTCTTTCTTTCTCTCACTTTTTCTTTTTCTTTTTCTTTTTCTCTTTCTCTTTCTCTTTCTCTTTCTCTTTCTCTTTCTCTTTCTCTTTCTCTTTCTCTTTCTCTTTCTCTTTCTCTTTCTCTTTCTCTTTCTTTCTTTCTTTTCTTTCTTTCTTTTCTTTCTTTCTTGCTCTGTTTCTCTTTCTCTCTCTTTTCCTTCCTTTCTTCCTTCCTTCCTTTTTTCTTTTCCTTTTCCTTCTCCTTTTCTTTTTTCTCTTTCCTCTTTTCCTCTTCTTTTTCTCTTCTCTTCACTTTTTAAATCTTTCTTTATTTCTCTTTCTTCTTCTCTTTCTTTTTCTCTCATATCTCATTTTCTTTGAATGCTCTGATTTCAACCTACAGTCAGCATTTCTGTCCTATTGTCCTATTGCCCCCCTATTACTACATTTCATTTTAGGCCTCTCATTTACCCAGATCAAGTTATTCAAGAGAATAAAAATGTCCATGTAGTTAAAGCTCTGGATCTGAGAGATATGGGTTTAATTCCCAGTCCTGCCTACATTCTGTTTGTACAGTAAGGTGCTTAGATATGACAGCAGCAAGTCCCACAGAAAATGCCTCCTAGGCTTATTTGTAGAGGATGGTATGGAACATCTAGTCCCTACAGGTGCAGAGATGCTCAATCCCACATTTTCCTAGTCCATGCAGCTCTTCTGGGGAGTTTAGAAACCTCAATACCTCCCCAGCCTGGCACCACTCTGTTGCTAGCMTAAATCCTAGCTCCCCTGTGCTGCAGCAAGCCATTTAAAGCGCTTTTAAATGACATTACCTTTTCCTTGTATATTTTTGATCCAAAGCACAGGAGAAAGCTAACAGAGGGAAATCAGCATTTTAACTTGGTGATGTGGCAGTTCATAAGCAAGTCAGCTTATATGTGGGTTTYGACGATAAAGAAATTGGCTAGTGGGAAGAATATTTACAGGAGTCTTTTCCCAGCTTTGGAATTAGAGAAAATAAACCTACTAAATTAAACAAAAGTGATAATAAAATAAGACAGTGCTTCTTAAACATAACAGCTTCCTTCCTTGCCAGCAACATAGAACTCAATGTTTTCAACACATGTATAATGCATTTTTAATGTAAACAGCGGGAGGCATAATTCCAGCATAGGGTGTGAAATAGAAAGAGAAATTGTTCAGGAAGGGAGCTGGGGAAATTGCTAACGCTGCACACAGAATGAAACTTTCTCTAAATCCCAAGCTCTGTCTGCGGGGCATTACAGCATCAATACCATTATCGCCACACACCATGGACAGCTTATTGCTATTAATTATGTTAGCAAAATAAAGGATCCTTTCTGGCCAGACTGGATGGACAATGTTAAGCCATGCTGGAAAAGCTGGATAAACCTCATTAAGGAGAATTTGGCACTGGGAGARATAAGGCTGCGCGCTCACCGAGTTCAGGATACTTCGAAGGGAAAAATGGCTTGTGATAATGGATTTCTCAGGAGTCAGGACATGACTGGGCACCTTACTCATCCTCCAGCCAACTGCTCACAGAGGAGGGGAGATCTTCCTGGGAAAGGGCCCTCCACTCGCCTTGCCAGCTTCTCAGCCACGCGCTGTAATGGTGCTGCATCATAACTGTAATTTTGGGGTCACAAGCCTCTGCCCCTTTGTTCTGGGGCTCCTTGGTTAAAGAGCATGTGGTGAAAAGGCTGTGGCCCCAGGCAYGCACACAACGGGATGGCAGATCCCTGGGAACCTGCTGTTTCCAACAGTTCCGTGCCTGTATGAATGGCTGGGCTGCACATTCTCCTGGCTCCCGCTCCATCTTGTGTTTGCATTGAAGACACAGGCGAGGGATGAAGGAGTAGGTTTATTATGGATGCAGACAAGAGCGATCAGGGAGGGATGGCAAGGACACTTTGGGGACAAGGCTAGAATTCAAAATTATTTAGACAAGTTAGATGAAATGGCCCCAAATACTGACGTGAAATGCAAACTGGGGACAACAGCAAGGCACGGCATTTCAGCAGGAGGCACAGACTCACACCCAGGGTGGGAATGAATGGAGGCATGGCCTTTCTTCCAGAAAGGAGCTGGGATAACAGCAGACACAGGGCAAGGGTCTGCTATGAGGAAGCATGGAGTCCTGCAGCTCTGTACCATATGGAGAATGGTCCCTCTCCTTACGTAGCCTAAGAAGTAGCAGAGGAGGGATGTTAGCCTCATCTCTCCCGCAGCTTAACTGCTAAGTCGTTAAGGCCTTTAAAAGATAACCTTCAGGAGGAAGGGAATGGTCTGTTCTCTGTAGCTGCGGCAGACAGGACAAGATGTCATGGGTTTAAACTGCAGTAAGAGCAAATCAGGTTAGACACGGAGGACTGTCTAACAGGGCCTATGGAGCAGAAAACCTTGGGGTGCTGGGGAGTCTCCATGGCGAGAGACTTAATAGCACGAGAGCTGTAAACTTTTCTCTCCTCTTAGTGTACAGGTCTTTTCTCCGTTCTGTGGTGTCTAAAATGCCATCTGTGTGGCAAGAGGAATTTGGGAATTTTACTCATCCTCGAGGAGAGGAGCTGGTCTGGATTCCCTTGAAGCATTTTCCCTAGCACAGGGGAGGCAAGGCCAGCTCATCGTCCTATGTACTAATACTGCTCTGAATATTGGGAAAAGATAGAAGTGATGCTATTTTTGAAGGCAATATTGAACATAAATAGACATGGCAAGGTGCCAGCTTCAAAATATAACTGCTTCCAATAGAGCTGGGCGAGGCATTCAAAGAGTCTTTTGAAAAATCCATGAAGGCTCCATCAAAACAAGGAGCTTTTCAGGATGACAGACACATAGGTGCCTCCTTCAGCTCATTCACTGAAATAGAAAAATCAGGCACGTTTTCCCCTCATTTTCTTTCATTCAGATTTAGCCCCTCCAGGGAAAAAAAAAATCACTAAAGTTTCTGTTGCGGGGAACAAGGCAACACCATTTCAAGTTTTAACAGATCTTCTATTGATCAGGCTTAAATCTGCTGCGCGCTGCCTCCAGTTGAGCTCTCAGCTCCGCTGCACTGCTGCTGAGATGGAAGGGGCTTAGCAGGCAAGCGGAGAGCTCACCAGTCTGCGATACTCAGCTGGCATTCAAAGCTTCAATATGCAGAAGCCTTTCAAGGCTGAAAAGCCCAGGCTTTTGCCTTTCCACCAGTAGGTCTTTGCACACCTCCGAGTCTTCATAATAACAGCGTCTGCTTCATCATTTCCATTTCTGCATGAGTCACAGTTCCCCTCTTGTACTACTTTTCCTTTCCTGCTCTGCCTCAGAGATAAGATTTCAGTGTCTCAGAGCAGAGATTTGAGAAACCTCAGGCAATGGATTCATGTCCAGAAAAAAATGAATCTTATCTATGACAAAAAGGGAAAAGGAAGGGGGGGAAAAATGGGTATGTAGTAAAATTGTTAAGAGACCAAATTGGTGCTTCCTTAGGAAGTCCCTGGGATATAAAGTACCAATTAACGTGCACATGATTTGAAATATGAATAGGCCAGGGTTTTGACTCATCCCCCAATACAAACCAAGTGAAGAGCTTGAGTCGGCAACACAAGTAGCAATTTGAAGAGGGAAAAAGAAAGCCTTTCATTTCGATCTGGATGTGCCTCCAGCCATAGCAGAAGGACAGAGGAAGAAATACAAGTTAGGAAATGCCATGATGTGGAGACATGAGCCGAGGGTGCCTGAGGTCTGCCTTGGACACATGCCAGATAAAAGCCCCGGGTCAACACAATTCCTTCCCAGACATGAATCCAACAACCATTGCAAACTTGCGCACATGAGCAAGGACCTCAGACTGAAAAGGAACAATACACACTTCAGCTGTGGATCCCCAAGCACTGGGTCACGCTAATCAACCAACCCACTCAGTGCCTCTGGCAGCAAGGTATTTTTAAAAGACTATTTTAGGAGACAGGACAAGGACCAAATTGTTGAGAAAGCCACCAGAATTGTTCATGGGATTAAAGAAGATGCTTGCTCTACATGTTTGCAAGCGAGCTGAAAGCTGGAGAGATTAGGCCTTCCTCTAGGAAAGGTCCTCAGGACCTATCCTTGGCTGTGCCCTCAAACTGTCCCAGGCAAGACAGCATCGGTGCCCATGTCCTGCCTGGCTGATTGATGTTCTGGACCAAGCAGGGCTGGTGCTCAGGCGCTGAGGACAAACCAAAGCCATTTTTGGTGCATTCTCTATTTACAGCGGCAGCACAATCAAGTCCATCAAATGGGAAGAGGAGTTCAGTTGTCACTGTCACATCCCAGAGGAAGGCTGGCCTGACTCAATTAGAAGACGTACACAAGTACTGATTATTGCCAAGTACAAATTCTCTCTCTCTCTCAACTATGTGGTACACTATTAGTTTATTTGCCCCCTCCAGGTTATTCTTAATTTCAAAACAATGTGATTGTTGTTGTTCCAAATGTACAATACAAATTGACAAAATAATATAGCTTGTATTACCACAGTCCCTACTGGCCTCTGATGAGTTAGTAATTCAGCCATCTGATTTCCTCTTTTTTTTTTTTCCTTTTTGCTTGTGGATTCCACGCTCTCTGAAAATCTATTTCTTGCTTATGTTCAAAGCAAAGCCACCTCGCAGCCATAGGCTGTCTGAAAGATTTTTCTTGCCCTTCTACTCCACCACAGAGGCCGGATCTGTTCCAAAGATCTCCTCCTGTAATAGCAGCCATCAGTCACTTATCTCATTCCCAGGGAAACTTGTGCCCGAGGCATTGGTGCGTGGTGAGGGCAGGTTCCTGGGAGCCAACCCCTCTCTGTATGCTGGGACAACTGTTTTGGAGGGGACAGTAGAGCCTGTGAGCCCCCTACCTCAGTTTACACACAAAATGCATAGGCTGGCACTAAGCAAGGAATGGATGTAGCAAGCTAAGGTCTTCCAGGATAAATAAAGTGTTAGATCCTCACTGAACACACCTGCCTACAGAATTGTTTCTTCAAGTGGGAATTCATCACCTCTGCCTCTGGAAATAAAGCCATTTGAGTACCTTGCTATAAACTTATGAGCCTAAAGAGGGTCTCCTGTGGCTGAAAATGGAGATCTCAAGGTCCTGCAGCTCAGTCAGAGCAACCAGAAAGGTCCAACTTTCTATACAAGCACCGTCACTCTCCTGTCCTTGCAGTGCAATCTAGGAGCCCAACTTATCTCGCACGTGCAGTTTCTTGCATGGAACTGGCAAAATGCACTGACTGCGTTGAACAAGGCTAGGGACTTAGAGGTCCCATGATCTCACCAGAAGATATTAAAATTCTCCATCTTCCTCTTGCTTGATGAAGGAGGGATGAACTGTGCTTGGGCCAGTTAGAAATTAAGCTATTTCAAGTGCATAACATCTATTGCTCTCCTTGGGGATGACTCAGGATGTGAGCTACACATTTCTGGTGGAATGGTACTGGAGAGGGCAGCAGGGCCGGCACTTCAGCTCTGTATTTATGGGTATCATCAGAAAAGCTTTATTGAATACATATTTTGCATCCCTCTCTCTGGAGGATCCAGCTGACTTTCACAATATTTTTGTTCTTTTGCTTTCAGTAATTGATTTTATACATGTATCTATATACATATATATAGATATGTTATACAGAGGGGATTTTGGTAAGAATTCCTCAAAGTATGGAGAAACAGTAGTGTTTCCCACTTGACATAGGGAGGGAACATGGAACTCCAACATTGAGTGCAAGGCCAAAGGGGCTGGAGTGGGTCTGACCCTTCTATCTGTTACTGCATCATGCTTCCCTCCTCTAAAGGAGAACTGCAAAGTGCTTGCCTTGCACAAAGGCTACCTGCCAAAGCTGCTTTTTCTTCTGGCTCCCTGCCAAGAAGTGCTGCTTTCTCCATTTAAGCCACCTATCAAGGGCACCCGAGTGCCCTCCCCAAGGACTAATTGTGAGAAGTGCCAGGTTCCCTGGAGGCTAAATGCCAAGATGTACTCCTCCCGTCAGTGATCCCTGACAAGGAGCCCTGTGTGGCGTTTCAGAGGGTATGAAGTCTTCAGCACGTGGTCCCAAAGGCCTGCCTGCCAAGTACTGAGCCCAGCTTCCCCCAGGAACAGCATTCACATGGTGGCACAGCTGAAACACGGGACCACTACATAGCTAAACAAGAGACCCGTCTGCATTCAGATGTACAACAGGGTGATTCAGTACCAGCCCTGGTTCAGCACCTTGATTTTGGCCTCTGTACTAGATGCCCTCATCAGAGTGCATTCTCCTTTCTCCAAAGGGTGAGAGGTCCTAGGATTTCCTCCCAAACAGGGAGAAAGGATGCAATATTTTGAAAGTTTTCACAAAAAAAGCATGTTCCACAGGTAGTTTGGGTCAACCTAATGTTTTCTTTTGCTCTCTTTTCCCATGCAAGATAAAATGTGGATGAAAAATTGACATGAAGTGAAATGACTGTAACTTCATTTGAAAAATCATCAAAGCAGAACACTGTAACCTAGAAGTTACTTTTGAAAAGGGACTGATCAAAACAATATGGCCTGATGTGTCAAAATAACATTTCCAACAAAAATTGCTTTGACAACATTTTTCTCAAAAGCTCTTCATTGCACCATTCCCAAAAAGACCATTCCTGRTGATAGCATGAAGAGATCATCCAGGAATTTTCTCCTCTTGTACTTCCTTTTAAGGCAGTGGCAATGTGCATTGGCCTCTCCTTCTCTCTTCCTGTACTGTCTTTGAGACTTTTAGTCTTTTGTACAAAGGTCTTGTTATTATTGTTGGCCATGGGGAGCATGCATGTGAAGATATACAACATTATAGACCCTTGCAGATTTCACAGCTGTATCATGTTTGCCTGCAATAACAGGGGATTGGTCTGAACTGACACAGATGTCCCCAAGACAGCAGTGACTTATCAGAAGTGCAGGCACATGAAGGAAAGCGAGCCTGATGTGAAGGTCGCATTACACATTTTGTCCCATTCATATTCATAAGTCCAATATGCATCTGTTAGCTGATGCACATGTATAGAGCAGATATTTAGATAGGATGGTGTGTGCTTATGCACTCGTCAGCATAGCATTGAGATGTCCGGCACGTAGTAGAAATATATATAGGAAATGATAGTTGGAGCATGATTGTGTGATCCCTCAGCTCGAGATAGTACATGCTGAACTCTGTCCATACAAGCAGGATGGTACAGACCTGAACAGAGCATAATGAATGCCCTTCTTCTTCATGCAGGTGTCACTTCTCCTGACTCAGATTCAATTACACTCGTGGAGCTGATTGCAGATTTCAGCCTACTCTTGCATATCAAGAGCATATTCAATGTTCCAGGGACTCGATGAAACAAAATGTCAGCACGTGGTCTTCCTTACAGCCCCTGGGTCTTGTTCATCCCTGGTGGAGCTACATAAAGAACGAGTTTGGCCTATTTTGTTAGATGCAGGGATATCTGTGGAATAGTATGTTCAATCCTTTATGTCAGGCCATCTATCTCTTCTCAGCAAAATGCATCTGTGCATTACTTCTGCGTTTGCTGTTTTTTTAAAATACAGAATTATACAGTAACCCTCAAACAGAAGGAGGGCGGCATGAAAAAGTTTAATTTAAAAGTTTATCTAGTCAAAGTAAAGTTAGGGAAAGCACTGAGCATCTCAGGTGCTGGTTAACCTATAAATGAAAAATAATGACGACAGGGAAGAGGAATATTAAATGAAGTGAATTCTTAGGGGAATTGTATCTTGGCTCATATACAAGTCTGAGCTGCTGCAGGAGAGCAATGGGAAGGCTGGGTCGGGGGAGAGGGGACAATCAGTGTCTTTCCATGGAAAACAAGGAAAAACCTCAGTGGGGCTCCGGTAGGATGGAAAATAGCTCCACTTACAAAACAGTCTAGGTCAGATTCACACCACATAACGGTAGTGATGGGTTTTGCCCTCAAAAACCAATAGCAAAGCAAGTCCCATGCTCACATACAACTTAACCACACATGCAGCTGACATACAGCCCTGTAAGGGTTGTTCCCTTTGCATGGGGCTCCTGCCTTATCATAAAGAAGGGGTTGCAGTACCAGGAAAGCGCCCCAGAGATGGAGTTGCACACTGCTCTTTCTTCTCCAGACAGGTATCCTGTCTCTTGGAAACACACAATGGCTTTTTGCAGATAGAGCCCCCTTCATAATTTATGGCAGGCTGCCTCGACGTGGTCCCTGGATGCTCTCCTTTTACCCATGCAGGCATATGAGACCCAGGACCAGTGCAAGCAACATCAAACCCTGCAGCAGGTCACTTGTCTGGAGGCAAAGGTGGGTACTGACACATTTTTCTCTTAGTCCTGCTCTCTCCAGATTCTCTGTGGGAGCTGATGCTGCAGGACCCATGTTGCATTGTTGTGTAGATAAGTAGAAACTCCTCTCAAAAGCTCTAACTTGGCTTCCAAGTCAACAGCAAATAAACTTCTGCAAAGAATGCTGAGTTGTAATGCGGGTCCCAGCTGGTTTTGGGAACATTGTTCTGTTGGAAACCATATTTCACAGTATGTAACTGTGACAGGGTTTTCTGAAGAAGGCCAAACATGTGGGAACATTTCTCACTCCCTGGAAGCTAATGGTTGTTCCTCAGTACAGATTTACAATTTAATTGAAAAATTGAGAGCAAGAGAAGAAATTTTGATTAATGCTGCTTTTAATCATCAAAGCTTTCACTGGGCACCACCTGGTTCTGCCAGCCCAACCCATAACGTGTATTAGAGGACTAACAGTAGAAACATTCAGAGAGGAGAATAAAACAAAAATGAGGCAAATGATGGTCTTGCTTGCTCAGGAGTAACTCCATGACATAAGTAGCTATTCCACATTCATGTGGCTGCAGAAGCTCAGCTTGGCCCAGTGCCTTCTTGACACTGAACATTTTTTCTTCCTTCTAATCTTTAGGACCTTTCCCCAACAAGCATCTCTTCAGGCTCCTATTTGTAATGTTTGCATGATGTATCAGGAAAGACCTCTAAAAAGAGACATCAGTCTATGGCATGGAACCCTCTCTGGGAAATTATCTGCTGTGCTGCAGGCTGCAAAGGGGAGATCTGTTACCATTCAAGAGCTGCCCCATTCAAAAACTGCTGAAGCAAATAGCAAAAATTCTCTGAGTCAACCCTGAACCAAAGTCCCAGCCAATATCAGGGAGCCCTTTTCTGTTAGAAGAGCCTCTTTTCAGATAAGACTTTCATCCAAGGTTATCCGAACACTTGCAATCAAGTGGCATTTTGTGCTAACATTAATCCTGGTGTCCTGGCCATGTTCCAGTTCGAGTAACAACGTTCTACCAACCTAAATTCCTCCAGAGGTTTCAGCAGGATGCAATTTTCTTCTTCCTTTTTTGTCTTCCATTTCTGAGTATTTAATTCTGGACAGTGTAAAAGACTGACCATGTTCCACTCCAGCGCTGGCTGCATTTCACTGATGGGGAAAGTGGACCTTGAAGTGAGCAGGACCAAAATACTGCGTGAAAACACATTATTAATAATAAATGGCTTTTAAAAACCATTTGTACTTTTCTTTTAAATTCTGGTATCAATCTAAAATGTAGAGCTGGAATACTACTGAGATTCCTGAGAAAGATTATTGGCAATCCCAGCAATCAGAACAGAGAAGTGCATTTTAAGTTGTAATCAATACACTTATGACACAAATGAAAGGGAGATGTTATATAAGGATTTTTTTCCACTGGAGAGAGCCCTGACAGCCAGTTATTGCAGTGAAGAAAGGAAGTCATCCAGATGGACTCTCCGTCACACTAATGAAGCCGTCTCATAACTGTAGCAGAGATCTCATGTATCTGCTGTGACACTTAGCAAATCCGGGCATGAATAAATAACCAAAGTCCAATTGAATTAACCTCCAGCTGATCAGCACTACTAAACAAATTATCCTAAACTCTGAACAAGATTAGAAAGACTGGCACAGGCCAGAATCATGTGGCAGGAGTGTTAATTCAGTTTAACAAGTTTAAACCTAATCCCCCAGTGTTCTCTGATCTCAGGGTTTCAGGGCAAACTGGCTCCAAAATGCTCTTGGAAGAGATAGGAAAGGAGGCTCACATGAAGTTAAGAGCAAAAACATGAGCTCAGCCTAGAGTCACCTAGAGAAACAGAAGAAGAATTGCAAGTGCAGAGCAGAGAAAGACTTAGGCAGAGCATTTCTTACAGAGACAGAAGAGAGCAGGAAAATGACATTGATTTCCTCATGGAATATTCCAACCTCATTTCCTGGATGAAACTTAAAAAGTTGATAGCACATCTGCTTTTCTTGATTATCACGTTTCTTGTACAGAAAGAGGAGATAAGCACCTGTGAAGTAAGGGACAATACTTTATTTTAATGCCATTCTCCTCAGTATATAATTGTATTTTTCTCCTAAGAGTACATTTCTACTGTCCATCAGATGCACAATTCAATTTCCACAAACTTCAGTTCATTACTTAGAATGGCACTAACAAACAATTTCAATACTTAYTTCTTTTTATGTTGATTCATAAAATTCTTTATGTGGTCAGTTAAAATTAACTTTAAACTTCAGCTTTAACAGACTCAACATTTTGCAGGTTTCTGAAATGTCATACCTGCTTCCAAGAGAAAGTATTTATTCTATTACTCTCTAGAGACAGGAGCGGATGTAGTAAACTCTACAAGTTTTCTGAAATTGAGATAACTAGGATTTGAAGGACTTCTAAATACCAATTCCTGCAGCATATGCACGTGCCTCACAAAACCTTTCAAACCACAATATTCCTCATAAATGTATTTCCAATCTTCTGTCATAGGTAAGTCCTTCAATATGGCTTCCAGCTTCCTAAAATCTCATGCTTTTTCAGAGACAGCAAGTGAATCAGGTTAGTGTAGGTGGATGAAGACCGAGATCCGAGAGCCTCTACAGCCTACTCAAGGGTATCTGCTTACATTCTTTTGCCTTGTCATGGTATGTCTTAATGCAGGTCYGACTTTGATTCTTTATTGTGATCTACAGCATAACTAATGTTTTATGTGCTAAGCTTCAGCACCAGAGAGGATTTTAATTTTGACTAGATGGCAAAAAAATTTAATGTATTATGAAAGAGGAAGCATTCAGACACCAGGCATTTCCACCATCTCCATCTTCAACACCTATAAAGAACTTAAAAATTAGATGGGGCCAATCTTCATCTAATATTCAAGAGTAATTCGTAATACCCAGAAATCATTTTGTTATTGTTTCATTGGCATGGCACAGAGTTGCCCACTTTGTCAGGAAATGCCTCAGTGTTTCCACATATTTAAGTTTTGCAAAATGAATACCTCCTGTAATTCTGAAACTTTTGTTGCATAACCCTCAAAATCGAATCATGACCTGTCTACTGCGTACTTTGCTGTTATTTATGCAGTATATAAATGCAAAGTAAATATTTATTCTCATTTTCCACTGTGTGCACTGACTGATATCTCCCAAAGTTAACAGCAGCATTATGAACTGCAAATGATGATACATTGTCAAAGTTGAAACCGTTTGGTTATATGCCTCTTAAATTTTCAAATATTCCCAATGCAATTTCATAACTGTCTTGAACATAATGAGACAATGGATTTTTCCTCTTTCAACTGTGTAATAATGAACAACTATTAGAAACACTTTATTATTTCCAGAGTTTGAGGGATCAGTGGCCACAGAGAAAATATGCCCTTTTCAACCAAGTTTTTAATTGTTGTCTCACTTGAAAGAGGAGCTAATTTATTACTGGCAGCGCACAGGCATTTGTCTCATCAAGATATATCATTTTAACTATGGGTGAATTCTAGACAACAACACTATTTAATTTGCTGTCACAATTAAGTGATTTATACAACTGACTATACTATTAGTATCATACCAATACTCTGACATTCTCTTGTTGCTTCTGCAAGAGCCATGTTGTTATTTTCTGTGCTTTCGCACTTCTTAGGAACAGAGTGGTATGAGTTTTGTTCGTAGAAGCTATGCTACAATAATTTTTACAATCCACTCCATTTGCATGCTGTCTTTCATCTGACAGACCACCACGAGCAGCTGAAAAACTCCTGCATAAACTATAGTGAGCTTTATGGCAATTATTGCTGCCTTTACTGATCCATGGAAATAATTTCTTCAGCCATTCCAGTAATGCAAAGCTTCTGCTGTTCACAGTGTGGATCTGTTGATGGATGATACCATCCACAGGCGCTGTCATGGTCATGATCTATGTAGGGCTGTTATTTGACAAATGAAAATTATGTAAACAGTACTCAAACTCAATCTTGCCTCATGATGACTCTGTCTGCTCCATACCCCCTGGCTACAGTGTCCAGTACAGCCAGCTATTATCTCATGATAAATATCGGGGATAAAATTATCATTAGACAGCTCCAGGTTGACTGCATGATGTAATCCTGACTCTTTTAGGTAGCTAGAGCTCTTTTAGCTCTCTTAGGTAGTCTGGAGCTATTCCGGAGATGTATTTCACACATTTCAAGAATGTCATTTTCATTTCAGTGGTCATTGGAATAATTTCTGGGTATTTTTTGCAAAGAAATGTAGGATCTGCTGGTTTTAAAGGTACTGAATATATGAAAACTACTGCTGTTCAAGATCAAGCTCCCAAGAAAGCGTTTTCGGCAACATCCTTCTGTAGGTATGACTTGCCTCACTTTTGCCAGGGTCTGCAAACTCAGCAGTAGCCCCCTTCTGAAATGCTCCCCCAGCACCAAGGGAGCTCCTTCCTCATCCCAGCCCCATGGATCTGAAGTCCTCCTTCTCCAGCCTGCACAGCATCTCAGAAAACACAAATGACACAGCATAACAAAGTCCTACAAGGGCTGGAGTACTCCTCTATTTATAGGTCGCTAAATCTGACTACAAAAAAATTTCCAAAGAGCTCCAGTCAAATTGCTACCTAGATGTTTCCAGGCCCAGCCAGAGTGTGCTGGCTTACCGCCATATTTTTAAATCCTACCCTGCACATTGAGCTTTCACAGGAAAATATGCTAGTGCTCATATGTGTGCAGTTACTATTTACACAAACATTAATGAACATTCCCATATTGTTTCCTTACTAAGTTGCAAATACAAGAAAACAAAACAATAGCATGACCTGACAGTCTCAGGCATGCAAAGACATCCAACATTTCCATTTCAGATGTGCAGCTGAGTGCAGCTCACACAGAAAGGGAACAATTTGGTTTTGAGCTTTATGTTTATTTTTTCTTAAAAGACTGTGTTTTTTCCAGCTGAATTCTACACTGGAAAAAAAAAGGTTTAATCAACAACTAAATAGCTTAGAGTGGTTCTGCAATGCCTGATTGRTTGGCTTAGCCTTCCTGGTACTCATGCAACGAAGGAAATAAGAGATGTCCCATACAATAAGAGCCATGTGGACAACTTAAGGACAAAGCAAATCTCTCAGACTTGTCTCTCAGAATAAGAAATTATATTACTTGTTATCCTAGGGAGCACAGAAAAGGGACCAATGCACAGGAAAGCCAGAATCCCCTCATCTTCCTTCAAAATATGAGCACATAAAATGAGACCCTCAGAGCTTTAACTCTGAGAATGCTGTTCAGCTATCACCTAATCCTGGACACGTCTGAACTCCTCAGCTGCTCACACTTTAACCTCAGGCTTCCCTGCAAACCTGATGTCCTGTTTCTGTCCATGTGCAGAAGCAGTTAGGTTTTGGTCACGTTTGGCAGGCCCATACCTACGTCAGGCTGAGATCTAGAAACCAGGAGATAAAACAGACAACTTCAGCCGCAGCAGGCTTAACTCCTGACTGTGGATAGCCAGGTTCAAAGCTGTGTTTCCTCTTTGCACCAAGCAGTGACAAAGCCTCTTTTCACTTACTGCAGAGAGAGCCAGCCAGGGAGACCAGACTTCTGGGGCTAAAGCTAGTCTTTGAGAACAGCCCCAGATGTGCTCCTCTACCCGCTTCCCCAAGGGCCTCAATTCAGTAGTATTTTCTGAACACCGCATCTGCCAGACTCTATTTAAATGCAGTGGGAACTGCTTGAAAGCACCAGGAGGTGGATTTCTGCCATCCCTCCTACCCCTCTGACACAACGGCCCCATGGAGAGAGCGCTCACGCAACCCCGCACCACCCACATCCTCCTGACCTTGCTGTGACAGTAATAAGGGGAAGAGGAGCACTCTGATATTGTCTGGCCAGAGGAATGTACTTAAAAGCAGCTCTGCTTCACGTACCTGATTTATAACAAGGGTCAGAATAATTCCCAAGCAGCTCCTGCATCAGGGAGCAAACTAATTCCTTTCCTCTCTCCTTGGCTGCACAGCCCAGAGCCCAGCTGCACCTGAGGTTCCAGCTCACAGTCTGTATTCTGCATCATAAAAGATACAAGAGAGAAATCTAAACTGGAGAAGTAATAACCTGTAAACTAATAAACCAACCCAGCACTTTGATAGCTAGGCACTCCCAAGAGCAGGGATTATTAATGGATGTCCTGAAACACTGTGTGTCTAGTTTTCGAGAGAAGTGGGAAACATTCCTGATGCTCTGTGGATCTTACGCATTTGCTCTATAAAATCAGTTCAGATAAATGCAAAGATTATTATAAAAAGCAGCCTCCTTCCACTCTACACACACACAGGCACTTAAGCAATTTWAAAAAAAGACTAGTAAGAAACTGCTGAAATAAATAATAATAAAGGTATAAAGCTGCAATATTATGGGTAGTTTTTCTTGTCAAAGTATGGGGCTGCACAGTCATTGATTTTCTCTGGTAATTGAGATRGTGACATGCACGACTTATGCTCCTTCAGCAGCAAGTGCATGCGAGTGGAAGAAGGGATCCTGAAATCCTGCAGAATCTCCAGCCGAGGACTTGATGGCTCTGAATTGCTGTCTCAATTCTTTATTTCCCTCGGACCATAAAATGGGGTATATTAATAATCTCTTATGTCGAAAGAGAGTTTATGAAGCTAAATGTAATAATGTTTGCAATGTGATTAGGGATCTTTGGAGGAAAAGTGCTATAGATAACGGGAGTGTAAGTAAGGRTACACATCCTTCTCAGCCAGAAAATGCTGGGAAGCAGGTGGCAGGCAGACAGACTGCTCGGGAAAGGTGCCGTTATCTGCCACAGTGTGTATTCTCAAATCTCCATCCCGTGCCTCAGTCACACAGACAATAGGAGTCTTCTCCTTAGTTCATTTTTTTTTAACGTATTTACTTTCAGCGATGAAGATTCAGTGCTCAGTTACCTCCTGCCATCTGCTTCTCGAGTTTGCTATATCCTAGCTCAGCTCCATGCCAAAATGAGATACCCAATTGATTGAAACTCTTAAAGATAACTCTTTCTTCCCAAACTAATGAAAAACAGTGAAGTACAATCTTTCCATGTAAATCTGAACTAGAGTGGACTCTCTTTGTCCTCCTGTCATGTAAAAAATAAAACGGAGGCTGGCAAGGATGGCARGAAGAATCCGGTCCTTTGTGTTTCCTGAAGTAAAATTATTCTCCGGAGAAGGCAGAGCAGGAATAAACTTCTCAGGAGGCGTTACTGACAAGAGCTGCTATTATCTCCCTCAAACAGGCAAAGCCTCGAGTGATTGTGGTAAGCAAGAAAGAGGAATGTTGGKTTTTTGCAGTGCTGGAAAACAAACTATTTGCCAGATTGCAAGGAGTGCCGAAAAGGTATCAAGCCTCTCCGTTTGAATTAACCACAGAATAACCTCCTGAATTAAAAGCTTTTCCGTGGACCTCTGCTGCTCTCTAACGGTGCCTTAAAGGATACTCAGCACGAAGTTTACATGCTCTTGCTGTAACTGTAGTCAAGATTTGTTAAAACTTTCAATGCAAAACAAAAAAAAAATTGTGAGGTCCTTAAGAGGTGTTACCTGAACAGATACAACAGTAGCTACAACTCAGGTAGCTACTGCTGCAGCCACAGCCGAGACATTTTGTGTGTGGTGGGAATGACAGTAAAGGAGAGCTAACACATAGAAATGAAGGTTTGGAGTGTATTTTAGACGCAGCAATTGCAGAAGTCTGGAAGGGTGCAAACCTCTAAGAAATCCCAATTTTCAGAGCTTTGTATAAATTAGTATACATAACTATTATTCATGAGTACTAGTATTTCAAAGAAAAAAATTAGCACTGAATTAACTGTATGCAATTAACAGAAACTAGTGTTTGCACATATTGCTYATGGGACATAAACATTTCTTTTTGCACTCTTCACACGGATGTCCTTATCTCCCATTACAGCACCATCGGGCAGCTGCCATCATTCCCTCAAGCCCCACGCTTTGCTCATGAAGGAGCTGGGCCACACGTGAAGGAGTATTCTGGCGACGAACACGYCGCCGCTCGTCCCATCAGCAGGGAGGCACGACGCTGGGCTGCCTGCCTGTGACAGGGAGGGCAGGGTCGAGGGCAAGGTCGCTCCAATGGCCCAAAACCAGCCTTATTTTGATGGGAAAGCACACTCGGGGGCTTAACGTGTGGCCCAACAACACCCACTGGGTGGGAGCAGTCGCATCTCATGTAGAAACGCGGAAAAAAGAAAAGAAGATCAGAATTAGCAGCCTCTCTACAGCCCTCTAGTTCACCGTGTCCCCTCACGGGCCTAAGGAGGGGCACACGCCACTCCCTCACGGCCACGGGTGGGGTTCCTGCCGTGTGACATTCCCCCCCCCGCCCCCGCCACGATGAGAGCCAGTGTAAAACGGGCAGAAACCGGCCGAGGAGGCCGGGCCGCGGGAAAGGGCCCAGGCCCGGGGCCGGCGAGGGGCGATGTCCCCGAGGAGAGCGCAGGGTGCTGGAGATGGCGCCTCCCCGGGCGCGAGCGCGGCGGGCGGGCGCGGGTAATGGCGGCGCGGCGCTGAGGGGAGGGAAGGGCAGCGGCCGCCCTGCGCCATCTCCCCGCGCCGCGGGCCGGCGGAGGGAGGAGAAAGGCGCCGCTTCCGCCGCGGCGGGGCGGGCCTGGGCGGAGAGCGGCGGGGCCCGGCGCGGGTAGGGGCAGCAGGGGCCTCTCTTCAGCCTCGGCCCGACGGGAGAGGCGGGGGGGCGGTCGCCTCCCTCAGGAAGCGCCGAGGCCTGCGGGGCCCGGGGTGGAAAGCGGGGCTCGGGGGTCGCCCCCTCGGTGACAGCGGCCGGGAGGCTGCGAGGGAGGGCACGGCACGGCACGGCGGGTCGGGCTCGGGGGCGGCCTGCTCCATAGGTGCGATCACTGTTAAACCATGATTAGCACGAAACMCTATAAATGGCAGCTCGTTCGTGCGGGGGGAGTGCAGGCCGTTGCTGCGGTGCCATTAAATTTCCCCTCCCAGTCAGGGATGTGGGATGTTGACCGTTGTTCCTGCACAGACACACACCTCCAGATGCTTTTGTGCTCTGAAATCAACTCAACATGGGTATTTCAAATGAAGGGAAGGATTCGGGCTTTTTATAGCCCGTGGTCTGTTTTTAATCTAATGTTATTTTATTGTTATTGTCGTTTTATTCTTCTTTTTCCGCAGCAATGGAAGCRAGTCCCATCGTGACGTCCAAGCAGCGAGAGGAGGTGGTACACGGGGTCCCGACGGAGGTGGTGTGCACGGCGTTCTCCAACTCCGTCCTCGTGGTAGTCACACAGTACGGCAAGATGGGGACAATAGTCTACGTGGACCCCAACACAATCGGTGACAACATGGGCAGGCCCTCACTCACCACAAAGGTGCTACTGGGCAAGGACGAGGTGAGAGCAGATATACAGTGCACAGGCAGCGAGGGTAAGGGGGAAATGTAGTAGGCGGGGCTGTGCAAGTTGCCAGGGAGTTGATGAATCACAGCAGTTAAGCGGTGTTTGCACAGTGGTAAGATTAATTTAAAAATCTCTTCCGAGGGAAGAGGGGTTCATCAGAAAAGTATGCGCGCTCATCTGCTCTTTGACATAATGAAAGTTTAACTGTGAGTGGTTTGGGGATCTGTTATTTTGTGTCCTACAGGATATGGATTGCTTTGCCGTGTTTATGGAAGGTTTGGTAAGAGCTCCTGTTGATTTAAGGGTTGCAAGATCAAACATGTAGTCTTTGATAACCTTTTTTGGGTTTCTGTTCCAGTGACTTTGTTTTCCTTTTCAAGTCCCTTTTCTCGCCTCCCCTCCCCAGTCTGCGCCAGCCCCATAATGGACTTTAGTTGCCCTCTCCCAAGTGTGCCTGCCAGCACCTACCCTTGATAAAGTTTAATTTGTTTTGCTTCAACAAAATGAGTTTTTATCGACCATTTCACAAAGCTGGAGAGAAAACAGAAGAAAATGTATTTTGCAAAGCATCGACTAGTCAAGCATTAAAACAGAAAGTTACAGAGCTACAAGATTATGAGGCTTTCCATCAGGGTTGGAGCTATCAAATATTACTTGCTAACCTTAACTAGAAAAACTCCAGCAACACAAGTTCCTGATTCTATCTGCAGCTTCCCCTTACCGAGTTCTCGTTCTTCAGCAATAGCCTTCCTTCTCTGGATGGGAGATGTTTTGCTTTCCCTGGTGTGATATCTGCTAATTCTGACCACCTCCACCCCCAAGCTGGTTTTGTGTTTTATTTGGAAATGGGAAGTGCCTTTGTTTACTTTGTTACATAGTATTTTTAAATCATTTTACCAACTTAATCGATCTAAACTTTAAGAAAAGGCTTTCACTAGTTTGCTACCTTCCTGCTTGTCACCATTAACGTCACCATTTGGGATGGTGCACGCTTCCAAACCACACCGGTAGCTAAAATCAAGCAAACTCATCCTTCTGGTAAATATGTAACTGTGGGTGTAAATAAAACCTAGACAAGCTGAGTGGTTCAAAGCTGCACCAGGGGAGGTTTAGACTGGACATTAGGAAGCAGGCTTCCTAGAGAGGTGGTCGATGCCCCAAGCCTGTCAGGGTTTAAGAGGCATTTGGACAATGCCGTTAATAACATGCTTTAACTTGGTCAGCCCTGAATTGGTCAGGCACTTGGACTAGATCATCGTTGTCGGTCCCTTCCAACTGAAATAGCCTATGCTATTCTATTCTAGTCTATTCTTGTTAAAGAAACCTCATTAAGAAGATTATATCCCTTTTCTTCCCTCCTTCAGCTCACTACTTATTTCTGTTTTTCGTTATTCTATTAAAATCAAAACCAACATGTCTTTTATACACGGCGTGCAAAAACTCTGTATATAACACCATTTTGGGGTCTCCGGGAATTGCAAAAATAACAGGTTTTTTCCAGAGCTTGTCAGTGGAACATGCCCTCTTCAGCAACAAGTTTTTAAAAGAAAATTGTACTTGGAGACTTCTTCAGAAATCTGGCTATGATGGAAATAAAGGCATTTTGATCCATGGCATTTCATATAATTTGATATTTGGTGACGTAGTTTGGGTGGGAGGATTAGCAGAAGGAAAGATTCTCCGTACCGACTTTCCAAGTTTTCCAAACTGGTGGAAAACTTCATTCAAGTGCAGCTCCAGTTAGGTTGTTTCAGGGTGGTTTGGGTGGCTGCCACTCATGGGTCCAAACTCTTCCCTTCTAAGCTGGTTGAGAAAGTGCTTTCTAAAGTTCCCCATACTGTGGCTTGGCTTTGCTGACCAGCCAAACTGCGTGTCTGTTCCCAGTCACGTTGGAACCGCTCAGCAAACTGCACGCTCAGTCCGAGTCCAGTACCGACAGGTTCTCAGCGCGCTCCATGTCATTGCAGGACTCTTCCTCTCCTAACTCGTGTGGGAGGGCTCTCCCAGCTGTAAGCGCATACATGTGTATACCTTTGCTTTTCAGCCCCTCGTCCATGTTTGTGCCAAAAACCTGGTGGCGTTCGTCTCTCAGGAAGCTGGGAACAAACCTGTTCTTCTCGCCATGGCTTTAAAGGACAAGACCATGGAAGGAATACAAGCTCTACGGGAAGTGATCCGAAGTTGCCAAGTGTGGTGAAGTTGTGCCATCTGGATTCAAGGAAATGATCTTGAGTCCATGACTCATCACCACTTATTTAAAAGGACAAGAAATGAAAATGATGGAATGTCTTTGTGCTGGTTTTGGACGTACTGAGGAATTTCATGAATTTTTCTCTACTGTGTAGAACACTTGTGGGTTTTGTTACTGGGACAGGTTTGCAGTCCATATAGTCAGTGATGAGACGAGAACAATTGTCTCAACGTACAAGAGAAGTATTATTTTTGTCACATTGGGTGGGATGTGTATTTGGGAAACGGCACCACTCGGCGTTTGTGTCCTGAGGAGTGATAGATGCCAAGCTCTGTAGCTACGCTGTACCGCAAAGGGGGAACACCCAGTGCAGAGTGAATAAAAGAAACATTGACAAATCTAATTTTACCTGTTTTCTTTTTTGCTCTGTGAAAATCACTTCAATTGAAATACAAGCCTTAGTAACAAACCCACAGCAATTGCATAATAGGAAAGATTTTCTTGCCTGTTTTTAAGGAAATGAGTCCTATATGACTGCTTTTGTCCTTATGTCAGTCCCTTTCCTGATGTAGTCTGAATCCATTTTCCACTTTCACTCCAATTTTAAAGAGAGGCAGATAATTATGCTCTGCAAATTTCATGAAAGCTGACATCAGGGTGGAAGACAGGAACCTAAATTAGTGGTGAGAAAATGACAAAGTAACAGCTGCTTATGGATTACATGGTACCAGCACATCGGAGAGGCAGCACATACATAGCTTGGACCACCTGCAACGAGCTGTCCCTCTCCTAAAGCACCTGTCATAGGAGACATGGGGACAGAAGGGTTTGGGGAGTTACACAGGGATGTTTCTTCTGAGTCTGTTGAAAAAAGTGTTGGGTGAAGTTGTATGAGTTGATGCAATGCTTAATAGCCAAACTTTTGCCATTTGCTTGGAAAGCACATTTGTTTTTACCTCTTCTTGTAACAAATAACACCAAGTAGTAAATTTTTAAGTGAGCTGTTACACACTTTTGTCACTTACGAACTTGACTGAGCAGACAGAGGCCAGGTCTTGGATTCTGGGCAGGGAAGACTTGTGCTGTGTTAAGACCTGCTGGTATCAGCACAGAGCCTGTGCCGGCCCCACATAGATCCAGTTGCCGGGTCATTTCTGTTGCTAAAAAAATCCTCTAAAAGTAGAAAAGCAGAAAATGCATTTCGAAAGGACTCTTTTCTCTGAAGTAAGGGTTATTTACAGTATTTAAAGGATTATGAGAAATGAAACTTTTTTAAAAGTACATCCAAACACTGCAGGCTTGCAGCTGCCCTTGACAAGAAATTTCRTCTAAAAATAATTTTCCGAACTATGCTTCCAAGAATCAAAGATTTGCATCTGTCAGAACTCCAAATTTTCCCTCTTTTACACTTTTTTTTTTTTTTCCTGTCTAGGAGGGCTGAGAGAGGCATGTGGAATTTGTTAATGTCGATCCTGGTTTGCTAGTAGGGATTCTTTCCCAACACAAAATTCAATGTATTTCCCAAATCCTGGTGCTTTTATGGTGTCCGTAGCTCCAGCAACTTGTGGAAACCATACATTAATTAGCAAATTGAATGTAAATCACATCTTCCACCATGGTGATATGGTGGCATACCGCCGCTATGCCCCAAAGACCTGAGTGTTGCTATCTAAAAGTCAACCACGAGTTAACCACCTTAATTTCCTGGCTCTGTGTGCCACCAGGTCTGCGCAGGATGGTGGGTAAAGAAAGGACGTGGAGCTCTCTCCCATTTGATGCTCAGAGCCAGGACAGACTTACCTTGTTGCCTTTCCACAGGCAATAAATTAGACCACAAGCAATCGGTCCTTCGACTTTGCTCCTCTCTGCTCTGCAGTAAACCAGGGGGAAGACCTGCCCCGAAAAACATTCACAAGTCTGCTGGTACCACCAGCTGTCTGCCTTTTAGTCATTGCTATTCTCCAGGTAAGGATTAATTCCCAATTGCAAGAAAACCTGCCTTTGCCGCCCAGGCAGAGCTCTCACCTACAGCCACAGGACATGCGCCAGGCTTGGGGCAGCAGCGTCGGGCTGCACCGTGGCTTTCCATCCGTGTTTGCTTTCCGGGCGTGGGTGCCAAGTGTGGCGGACTGGAAGGGTAAGTTTGGTAGCTTTTCCACAGGAGGCAAAGCCCGACCTGCTGCTCCAGCTCCCACAGGGCCCGGCGTGCGGTGAGGGTGAGCAGGGTGCTGGCAGGGCCCACTGCCAGTGGGCAGGCAGGGCTGGGAGGGTGCCCGGAGGAGGAGTCTCCCGCGGGTGCAGGTGGAGGAGGGCGCAGGGGATGCAGAGGCAGGTGCACGGCAGCCAGACCTGCTCCCGGAGGAGCCCCGCAGGGTGAGTAGGGCCCTGGGGGGGTGCGCAGCAACTGGGGGCACCCCCCTGTGGAGCAGAGGTTGCCCCAGCCATCGGTCCTGAGCACCCGTGGGAGCTGCTGGGAGGGCAGAGCCTGCTGCAGAGCCCCGTGCGTGCGTCACCCACTCCTTCRGACAGGCTTTAAGGAGGGCTCGATGCTGCCCTGCCTTAATTTATAGCTATGTGCTATAGGTCCTTCCTCCTGGGTGGCCTGGGAGGGGTATGGAGAGGCTGGCTGGGTAAATAACCCCTGTGCCCTGGCTTTATCTGAAAGCAATCAGGAGGAAAGGCATGTCTGCTGTGCTGGTGGGGCTRAGCCTGGATGCTCCCCTCCCCAGGATGGGGGTCAGGGATCTCTCCCCCCTTACCGGGGTGCACAGCCAGCACTGCAGAGGCACTGGTGGGGGGCTGCAGGGGCTCGCCTTTGCTTTCTGACTGCCCCAGCCCCACGCGGGCTGCCGCTGAGGTGGGGATTTGTCCCAGGTGCCTCAGGACACTGGGAGGGATGTGAGCTGGGAGTCTGGGCTCTGGCAGCCTGCGGATGGAGGGGAATCCCTGGCAAAGTGAAGAGCCCCGTTTGCAGGTGGCCTGCCTGAACACAGGTTTCACTGCTCAGTTTATCTTCTGCTCAGTGCTCACTTAGCATCTCTAATATCCCAGGGAGTGAACGTAACAGGTAGACACTGCATGGCAGGTACCTGCAAGGTGTCTGAAAACAGCCAGACTGTGGCTGTGGATGTAGCACTGGCGCAGTCCCGTCGAGAAGCTCAGTTTTGCAGCTAATATTATTCTCTGTGTCTCGCCGCCTTTGTTTTGGAAGCAAATGGCCTTCTAACTGCATTGAATTGCCCGGCTACCTTGCACAGCCGGGATCTAATTACCTCTGGAGCTGGGAGCCCTGTCTCCAAGTGGCACCGAGGCTTTTGTTTTTAATGACTTGCTCCGCCGCGTTCAGAGTGTGACAATGTAGGGGAGCCTGCCAGGACCGGCTGCTGGTGCCACCGTGCTTGTACTGCAATGGCTGGGAAAGCTAATAGGAGTTGGGATGTCTTGGGCCAAGCATCTGTGGCACGGCGCTGGGTCAAAAACAGAATAAATGGGTCTAGCAATGAGCACAGCTCTCCGTCATGTCCTGGGAAGTGAGCTGGATCACGTCCTTCCCTATTGTGATGCTCTGGTAGAGGGAAAGCATGGCCAAATCCAGCTGTAAGGCCCCAGCCTGTGGCAGGGCAGCCCCCAGAAAGAGCGAGGAGCTGCAGGGAATGGGGCACAGCCAGGCTCTCGCCTCCCTCCCTGTACCATGAGCTATCTCTGGCCTCCTGTTAATGTTTACAAGGCAGGTCTGGCGTCGTCTGTCCAAAGACCAGATCCCTCCCTGGCTCTCCCCAGGATCTGCTTCCTGCTGGCCAGGGCAGGGCCACGGGACAGTCGCAGGGAGGAAAAACCCGGCTCCCCACTGCCTCCGTAACACTATCGGCACCACTCTCCCTCCAGCCATCTRCGGCTCCACTTCCCCGCTCGCAGGCGCAGGTACACCGGGGTGAGCTCCTGGGACCTCGCCAGCACGCCGCTGCCTCGGGCATCTCCGCTTACAGGCGGCTCCTGCCAGGCAGAGGGGGGGGAAGGTATTTTTAGGGCTGTTGATCTGACACCAGCTGAGTTTCCTCTCTTGTGAGGCTGGGGTTCAGGGAGAGGGCAGGAGAGGAAGCCGCCGGGCGAGCTCCTGCTTTGGGTTCTGTGTTTAATTGGACCGAGGTCGTTCCCTACCACTCTTATCTGTGGCAGATATTTTCTTGCCTCTCACCAGTTCATGCTCACAGTTTTACTCCTAGGCCATAGCTACCCAGCAGCTAAAATCTTTGTTTATTAACAATACACTGAGAAGCATCTATATTGTTAGAGCTCTGCTCGCAGGTTGTTGGTTTGCTTTTTTTAAAACCGCTATTGTTATACATGGGAAAAAGCAGCTTTCCATAGATTAGCAGAAAGAGAGGCCAAACATGGCAGTTTATGCATCTGTTGGCCTTGAGATATGAAGCTGTCCTATAAATAAGAGCGTATTATTAGATTGGTCCTTGCTGTCTGGAGCTGCAGGGTACACGGTGCCCATACGCCCTGGCTACCATCTGCACTAGGAATGCTCGGCGCCTTGGAGCGACCGGCTTTGAGGGGGACAGATCCGTCAGGGAGATGCCGGAGCGCTTCAGCATCCCCAAAGGGCAGCAGCTCTGCCTGCTCTGCCTGCAGCATGGCAGGCTTGCTCCCTTGTGCTTAATTTGGGTGCGGGAGGGACCGCTGGCTGCCCGTCAGTTCTCGGGATTGGCATTGCCAGCACACCGAGACCCCCATGATCCCAAAATGTCTGAGGCTGGCAAAACGCCCTGGGTGATGCCAAACTTCTGGCTTCTTGGGCAGCCCCAGGGTTTGCCCCCAGCAGGCCACGCACGAGGAAAGGAGCCAAATGTGGGGGGAGGACCACAGGGATCCCAGTGTTTTCTGGGCTCCCAAGGAGGACGTCATTGTCCTGATGGCTCGTTGTTAAGGGGCTCGTTATTATCATGGGTGAGGGATGAGTTTACCTTAAGTCTCTGGTTCCTAATGGAAAAGGGTCCTGAGCCACAAATGTGAACTCACAGGGGCACAACCGCAGGCAGGTCTTTCCTTTTCAAGCGGGATAGTGACCCCCGAGAAAACTAGAAGTAGCAAGGCTGGGAAGGAGAGCATGTGTTTTGGGGTACACAGGGACTGCATACACCTCCGTGGAGAAAAGAGGGTCCATTCTTGAAGGACGTTTGCATTTTCCTGCTGGGAGAAGCAGACCCAACCATGGTGAATGGCTGGTTTGGGTGAGGGACACCCTGGAAAAAGCCTGGGGAGGAGATAAACCTCACAAGAGGTTTGTCCACACTGTGGGCTGGGAAAATCTGCCGGGACCTTCCCCTTCACCAGCTTACCTTGGTCCTGCCTTCCTGCATCTCTCCCCTTGCCTCTCCCTCCCTGCAGATGAGTAATGCCACACGTGCCTTGCCCTCTCCCATGGCACCCAGCACCCCGGGGCCCGGCACAGCAGCCAGGCTGGCCTCGGCTCCCCCATCCTCGGCCCTTGTCCTGCTCACGGCCACCCACAACGACTCTGAGGATGGCCGGCAGCTTTTCCTGACCACAACAGCAGCACAGGTCATCTCCGGCATCTTCGTGTGGTCGGCGCTCATTGTCACCTTCCACCAGGTACGGGCTGGAGTGGAGACGGGGCTCAGCACTGGGATTGACACAAGGGCAAAACTATTGATTGCCCCCAAGTTCATTGCAAATCACTCAGCTCCAGATAAATATTTCCTCCTGTTGCTGCTCAGAGGGGATATCTCTGTTGTTGGGAGCCCGGTGCTGGCAGCTTGGGAGGGTGGACTTTGCCCATGCGCTCCCCAGGCAGCTGCCAGAGCCGGGAGAGGCTGCAGGGCATCGGCACTGCCCAGAGGCAACACCCAGCGGGGTTTCTCATCTGGCACCCTGGGGTCTGTGCCTTTAGGGTGTGCGCCGCCGGCTGCCTTGAAATGTACTGCCAGTGGGCATGTTTTTGGGTGCTGCACGGATCCGTGCTGCTGAAGGCAGCCCTGGGGCAAGCTGGTGCCTCCGAGCACTGGGACAGGGCTGCACAGGGGCTGGCAGGGAGGAGGGCACACTCACACAGCACCAGGGAAGGGACCCGATTTCCACATGTTTTTGTGGAAGGGATTGCYCCGGGGACCGGGATGGAGCCTGTCTCACATGTCTGTTCACTGTGGTGGGTCTGTGGTGGAAAGCCGGCRGTGCTTTCATCCCCAGGAGGAGGGTCAACATGGGACAAGCCTCCTGCAGCCCCCCGGGCTGGGGGCACCTCTGGTTCCCCTCCTGAGCAGTGGTAGCCACAGCTCTGCATGCTGGGCACTTTGCAGATCTATACGCACCTGAGGAATTACACCATCCCCAAGGAGCAGCGCTACATCATCCGCATACTCTTCATTGTGCCCATCTATGCCTTCGACTCCTGGCTCAGCCTCCTCCTCCTCGGCAGCCACCAATACTACGTCTACTTCGACTCGGTGCGCGACTGCTATGAAGGTGAGCGCAGCCTCTCCTTGGCAGGGAGGCTGATGGCAAAGCAGGGCTCTCATCTCACTGACCTGTGTCTCTGGAGTGTCCTGGATTGCACAAAGTGGCAAATCTCCGACTGTTTCACTTCCCACTCTCCCTTCCTCTGTGCAGAGGTTTTCCCCTTCCTTCTCCATCGGCAGCAGGGAGGGGATGCCCCACGGGTAGACACGAGCTGGTGCCTTTCTGCCGCCTGCCTGCAGGCTCAGAGGGACCCCAGCATCATGTTCCTGGGGAAAGAGGTTTTCTGGTTGCCTTTGGGGAAACTGGGGAGTTGGGATGTTTTGAGGTGTAGGGGAAGCTCATCAGGGTTGAGGTTGCTCTTCCACCTTATTGTTCTCCCCCTAGGGAACGGAGGGGTGTGGGCATGTGTATTACTTCAGGTTTGGAGTATATGAAAAATAAGTGATGGGGATATTCAAGAAAACTGTTCAGGACCTGCTTCTTGCTGGCCACCAGCCGCTTGTGCTGCCCCTTAGCAATTTTGAGGTCCTTCCATGCAGATGGTCCCTGGCCATTGCACTCCTGCCTGGGCTTGTCTGGGTGTGCATAGAGGCTGGCTCCACGAGCACTGCTGGGACGTCCGATTGCTGCCGCGTGCACACAGGGTGTGTGTGTGCACGGAGATGCTGCTGTGTCTGCAACGAACCCTGTGCATATGGTGCGGTGCATCTGACTCTGCTTGGAAGTCAGATGGATTTGACCTGCTGCTCCTCTCGCTGGGCTCCCACCCACCAGTGTCCCAAATTCTGATGCTGTGCCAGGGTGGATGAGAAGACACTTGAGCAGGAAGGGATGTGAAATGTAATAACACCCCCCTCCTGGATCTCCATCAGCCCTGCTGATCGTGTCTGCCCTTGCCTTGCCAGCTTTCGTGATTTACAGCTTTCTGAGCCTGTGCTTCGAGTACCTCGGAGGGGAGAGCACCATCATGACAGAGATCCGAGGGAAGCCCATTGCGTAAGTCCCAGCATCCCACGAGTTCCTCGGTCCTCCACCCGCTTTCCCCATCCAGCAGCCCCAACGGCATCTCCTCGGCTTCTGCTTCCAGGTCCAGCTGCTTTTATGGGACCTGCTGCCTTCAGGGTATGTCCTACTCCATCGGGTTCCTGCGCTTCTGCAAGCAGGTGGGTACCCGACGGGGCGCATCGGCTCCGCTCCCCTCCGATGAGGGCTCTCTGGGCGTCAGGTCCCTTCCCCACTACCCTGCCAAGAGGGCTCTGCTTCRCCGTTCTCCCGAGATGCTCTTTTTGGTTCTTTTTTCCTCCGAGGAAGGCAGCTCACCCAGCTCACCGGCACCTGGCCAGCAGCAGGGTGCYACGCTCGCTGTCCTTGCCTCTGACTCACTGCTGAGTCAGGGTCTCCTCCCACTGCAGAGCTGAGATTGCCATCTCTGTCCAGTCCCAGGTTAGCCTGGACGGCTCTCTAACTCTCCAGGGCTGCGCTGCAGGCTGAATCCTGGCACCGGTCTGTCCCCAAGCCACCCGGTCCTCCCCCTTGGAGTGGCTACGCTGCCTTTCAGGAGCTGCCTTTTGAGAGCCCTGCTCGCTCCCATCTGCAGACCTTGAGCTGGTTCATACTTCACCCCGCAGCATTGGTCACTCCTGTGATGGAGAACTGCACTCTCCTCTGTGTCTCTTTCCTGGGAGCAGAGGGGTTGGCTCACGTGGAGGGGCCGGGGGTGGCAGGAGCTGCAGGGACATCCCTGCTGCCTGGGGTGCACTGTGTCTCTCCCCTCTGCAGGCTACGCTGCAGTTCTGCATCGTGAAACCTCTCATGGCGATCATCACCATCATCCTGCAGGCGTTCGGGAAGTACCATGACGGGGACTTCAAGTGAGGATGCTGGGTTGGGCTGGGGAGGGTGAAGGGGACAGGACAGGTCCCTGCTCCATCACAAGGGACAGGGTGTCCTGCCAGCCCCCCCYGGGGAGCTGCTCCACGAGTAGGGAGAGCACAGGGAGCCCAAAGCGCTGGGGAACAGAGACTCACTGCCCCCAAATAAGGGGATGAAATTCCTGTGAGCCATTATAAAAGAGGTCCCACCAACAGAGGAAAACCTGAGAGTGGCCCCCTGCTCCCTGCTTTCTCCCTGCCTCTCCTGGGCTGTGCTCTCCCCCATGGTAAAGCCATGTACTTCTCCCCGCTCCATTTCTTCCCTCCTTGCCTCCGGTTGCACTCACTTTGCTTCCCGCAGCTCAGGGCAGCAGCTCTCTCTCTCTCCCCGCAGCGTCCAAAGCGGCTACCTCTACATCACCATCATCTACAACTTCTCCGTCAGCCTGGCACTTTACGCCCTCTTCCTCTTCTACTTCGCCACCATGGACCTGCTGCGCCCCTTTGAGCCGGTTCTTAAGTTCATCACCATCAAGGCAGTCATCTTCCTCTCCTTCTGGCAAGGTGGGTCCCACCACGGACGCCCAGTGTTTCTCCTCCTGTAGCCCCACCTGACCCAGGGACGCAGGACCAGAGCTGATCTCTCTCCCTTCCCCTGCACAGGGACACTGCTTGCAATCCTGGAGAAATGTGGGGTGATCCCTGAAGTTCAGATCATTGATGGGAAGGAGGTGGGAGCTGGGACGGTGGCTGCTGGCTACCAGAACTTCATCATCTGCATTGAGATGCTCTTTGCTTCCATTGCCCTGCGCTACGCGTTCACCTGCCAGGTGTACAGAGAAAAGAAAGAAAACTCAACAGGTAACTCTTCCTCTCTTCTTCCTTCCTTCATCGGTGAATAAGGAAAGAGGAGACTCCCCCCTTATAGCATTACCAATGGCATGCTAAAAGCCACCAGAGGAGTTTCTTTCTCCTGTGCTCCATGAGTTCCTTCTCCCTCTTCCCTCATGATACCCACGAGCCACAGTGAATGAATAGGAAAAGAGACCTCGGTGTGGATGGGCAGAATTAGGGGATTATAGTATTATAGCACATACTGCTCGAGAGGTTCCATTCTCTTTGAAACATGGAGCTGGGGTTGCCTTTCTTCTCCTTGGCACTTGCCACCGCAAGCTGACGTGGCCCACGATGAGGCCCTGATCTTGAATTTCTAAGGAAAAGTGTCACACTACTCTTGGAGCACTTGGGCTCATTGCCTGTCTACCCTCTTGCTCTCCCTGTTTTTCAGCAAACCTTGCTCCGATGCAGAGCATCTCAAGCGGGCTGAAGGAGACCATAAGCCCCCAGGACATCGTGCAGGATGCAATCCACAACTTCTCACCCGCGTACCAGCAGTACACCCAGCAGTCGATGCAGGAGGCAGAGCGCAAAGCACCAGGGGAGAATGGGCACGTAGCCTCCAAGGTGGAGGGACCGAGCGGCAGAAAGAGCAAAAACATTGAGAAGCGAGTGCTGATCCTGTCGGACGAGGAGCTGTAGGAGACATCAGAGGGGACAGTGACACTGGAGAGATTTAAACCCATGCAAATGGGAGCTGTCTCAAGGCTGAGACAACCTGGTCTAATTGGAGTATCGAGAAGCCAGGAACTCTACCCAAAAAGCCAGTCTCTCGAAGGGAAGATGCAATAACYCAGGGAAAGGTTAAATCAAAGTGCCAGCTTCTGCTGTCCCATCTCTACTGGTGTTAGGGATGAGGCTGTCTTTGCTCCGGTGACTAAGCAGCCCTGAGTTGCGGTCTGGGCTTTGCTGCCCCACTGCCGGTGTCTCGATGCCAGCCCCGTGCCCGTGCCCACGCTGGGGGATGCCAGGCAGGGAGGGGAGCCGGGCTGCAGGACGGACCAGCCGCCCTCGCCCTCCTCTTACCTGCAAGCAGTGCTGAGGCCTGAGAGAAATGCTTTTCTCAGCACAGTTCTGCTCTAGTTTCTCCCGATTTGAGTAAAAAATGATCTCAAAGGGCCCCGTGGAGAAAACCAGCCCAGGAAGGTGACTTCACTTCACCTCAAAACCCGGTAATGGTTGAAAGACGTCATTCCTTATTTTTACATCTCTTCCCCTCTCCTTCCCCCAGAAAAGCCTACATAGTTGTGCAGAAGACCTTTACCAGGGAGGAAGAGTAAGTCATCCTCTTCTCCCTCCAGATGGGGATGCAGCTGTCCGAGTAACTCCCCCAGGAGCGGCGGCAGGACCTCACTCGGGGCTAATGCGCGGTCTCACAGCTGCATTTCTGAGAGCTGCCGGTGACAGAAGCACTTGTTTATGTCTAAACCGACTTATCTCTGAATGGATCAGAAGTTAAAAGGGATTCCAGCTTCCTTATCAGTGCCTTTATTAGGGAACCAGACTGTGACTGGCGGTGGTAGGAATGCGCTTATTGGGAACTGTCTGTTCCTCCTAACCCCTCGCTATTTACCATCCCTGGGCTTTGCCCACACTGTGGGAAGGCAGGCGGGAGCCGAGCCCGGCCGCGTGACGGTGGCGGGGATGGAGCCGCAGCTCGGGGCAGGACCGCTGGCGGGGGAAGATACTGCATGGGGGGATTTTCCCCGTATCAGTGATGGAGAGCGTGCATCCTTCTGTTAAACTTCCTCTCTGTTTTTTTTTTTYCCCAATTTTTAGTCCAATTTCTATTCCCCTGTTAATCAGATGATCCCTGGGAACTTACTTAGGCACTGGCTGGGCTGTTGTTTGGGAGTGGGAGCTGTAGTGAAAGGACGAGGGCAGGTCTACAGCCTCAGCTTTGCAGTCACGTGGCAAACACCGATGGGTGAGGCTTAGAGCCATTTTACACACAACTCCTAGTGGGTTAGTTTTTTTTCCCTGCTCTTAAGCTGCAAAATGTAAATCACAACATGAAATTATTTTATTTATGAATTTTTTTCTAATAAACAGCAATTTCTTCCATGGAGTGAGCAAGTGTTTTCACTTAGCTCAGTAAGCAAAGCCTACGATCTGCCTGTTCCTGCTCTAATGCTGATGCTCTTAAGCTCAACGTCCTCCCTGCCCCTCGATGCTGGCCTAGCAGAAATACCTGCACACGCAGCATCCTGCACATTTTGGCATTCCCATGGGATTTGTGCTCATCTTTTTCATTCCACAAAGAGTGTGTGTGTCCCCCGCTTCCTCTCCTTGCACTGCACCTCTTCCAACCCTCGCCTAAGCTGTGGATGCAGCAGTTCAGAGCTGCTGGATCCACTTTAGCCAAACTAAGCCCAGACTCCAGCAGCAACAAGACAACCTCTATTTATTATTATTGGAGAAATCTTATTGTGCTGGAAGCCCAGACTCCACACGAGCAGCCTATAGCTAAGCCAGTCTTAAAAGTCCCTCTGCTCCGAAGCACCCCTGCTCATACCTGCTCAGCCGGTGAGACCGCTGCCACTTTTCCTGCAATGAGGTCCATAAACGAGAGCCATATGCTCTGTGCATCCAGGCATCCATCCAGGGTCCTGCGCATCCTGGGAGCAGGACCCTCCTGCCCACAAAGTGCGGCCTTGATGCTCAGAGACAAGGCTGCTTAGCTTTGTAACGCAGCCAGCACCGAAGCAGGGACATCTCCCAACTGAACATCTTGGTCTTCACCACCCCTCTGGGAGAGGGCCGGCTACAGCTGCAGAAACAGAGGCTGCTCCGGCTCCCGGGGTGAGGACAGACTGCAAAGGTGATGATGGCGCATCTGTCGGCGCGCTCGCGGCCGCTGAGATAAAGACTTGCACAAGAACACAGCAAGAAACGTAGTTGTACTTCATTGCACAAATGATCGACTCCAGTGCATAATGGGCTGCATTCATTGCTCTTGCCAGCAGGTGCAATTCCCACTGCAGACAATAACATTTGCCTATTTATGTCAAGCCCTGATTACTGTATTATATGTAAAACAGGTCTTTCTTGCAAGCAAAACAAGAGGGGAAAAAAAAAGAATCAGCTGTGACTCATCCAAGTCAGCAGTGTGATACCAGCCTGAAGGAGCCGTGCTGGGCTGGACACCAGCTGGCTGCTGCGCCGTGCGACAGCAGGCAATGCTCCCCTCTCCAGCAGGCGCGAGCTTGGCCTCCTGATCGTCCTTTTTCTTGGGGAGGGGAGAGAGGCAAGAGCTCACAGCTCAGGCTGGGCGCCGTCACGGCCCTCAAACCGTTACRCTGTCAAAACGCATCCACGGAGAACAGAAATACCAACGGTGGTGTGGGCTGAAGGCAACCCCCAGCAGACACGGTCCTGTGCTAACGCGTCTCCTCCACCTCTTCAACAAGGACGCGGGGAAAGCTGGCGGTGAGCACACGGGTGACCTACACAGGAGCCCGGCTGTGCCTGGAGCCACGCCAGCAGGCAGCTTGGGAGGAACAGGCTTTTCTCACTGCCAGCAGCAGGCTCCGGTGGTCGGCAGATTTGTTTTCCAGTTGTCGCTTGTCCTCGGGCTTTCCCCAAGGACAAGGCTGGGCTGCGGCTATCGGTTCTCCCGGTGTTTTTTGGGCTTGCGTCAGGCAGGTTTACAACCTGCTCGTGACGGGGATGCATCCTCGCGGGGCCCGCCCTGCCAGCGCACCCGCGAGAGCCGGGGCTGACCACGCTTCCTACGCGCCGAGGGGAAGGAAGGTGGCTGCTGGTGCCGCAGCAGAGCCAGCGCTCTCACGCACGGCTGCTTGCCTCGCAGCACCCAGTCGGAGGCAGAGAGACTTCTTTGTTTGGGTGCTAGCACCTACCAGTGAGTCCCTGGGCCCAGCTGACTGCCAGACCTGCATCAGAGAGCGGGATTCGTGCTTTTGCAGCCCTGTTCACAGAGACTCTTCTCCCCCCAGCTCTAGGACTTTCTCCTCCCCTAAGCATGGTGAAGGTTGAATTTCCTCTCACTGCTGAACCTCCGCCTGGCCCATTCCTGACGCTCTTTTTCCTCCTGAACTAATGCTCCTCCATCCCTCCGATAGACACAACTGGCCCACCTCCCTCTCTTCTCCTCTCCATCGTCACCAGGTCCTCACTGCTGTCTCTCCAGGCAGGAGCTGAAGCAGCTGATGATGATTTTCTTGCTCAGCACAGTGACTGCAATCACCCCCCAAGGCTTCACTCATGTCCCTGCTCAGCCAAGCCTGCCTGGCCCCACCTCTGGCACCTAATGACCATCCATTACCTGCTGACACACAAAGCCTTTTCAGCCCTGCTTCTCTCCACTTCGCCCTACCTCTAATTCCAACTTGGGCCAACACACCCGTCTGCCTCCAACCTATTGCCTCAACCCAGCACAGGCCAAGCGTTTTCCTCCTTCAGCCGTCCCCTAAAGAAGATCGACCACTTGGAACAGGGGATTAAAGCTAACGTGGCCCCTAAGAGCTCACTGGCACAAGGTACCACCTCTTTAAAGCCCAAACAGGGAAAAACAGAAAGATGAAATATTGATGTAAGGGGTTAAAGCAGTTTATTCACAAGCAGTCGCACAGGAAAGCGGTGAAGGGGTATTTCACAACCCAAAGGAGAGGGCAGCGTCTCTCTCCAGCACTGTGACCTGTCTCACAGCACAGGCTCTCCAAGCCAAGAGCAGCCTTGCGCAGCCAGCTCTCAGCATCACGACTGCAGGCAAGTGCCTGCTGAGCTATCAGTCCCCACCTGTGCTACCACAAATACCCACTGATTATACGTGAAGGGTTAGAACAGATATACGTGGTCTGAGCATGGGATCTACCAGACAAGCAGCTTGGACAAGAGCTATCCCTTGAGCATGGTCTAAATACACCAAGGAAGCACCACAGCAAGGCTGGGAGATGGGCAAGCTGGCTATGCCAGGCCGGGTCAGATGCTTGCAAAAGCCCGAGCAGCCGTCACGCTCGCCTTAGCCCAGCCTGCCTCCTGAAAACACATCACTCGCCGGCAGCGCCACAGCCGACAGTCAGCTGCATGCTGCACCGGGGACGGGCAGGCAAAAAAAAACACCCAAGGAAAACACTCCACTGAAGATCAATTCAAGCTCCAAAACGCTGACCATAGACCAGGGCAAGTCTGAAACCAGAAAATGCTTTATTGGAAAGGTACAAAAAAACCAGTCACTGCAGCTAAATTTACAGCAATAAATTACGTTGTGGCTGTCAAGAGAAAGTAATGGACACATACACAGGGCTATTCGCCTTACAAACAGGAATCCACATTGCTTGGTATATCAATAATTTATTTTATAATAAAAAAGCAGCACAAAAATAAATATTGAAATGAAATTACTGAGTAACCACAGAGGATAGAATGAGCTGGTGATAAAAAACAACTTAAAACAGAAGACTTCTATCATTAAAAAAATGAAAGCAAGTATCCACCATCTACGGAAACACCCCAGCAGACTGAAATACAGACGAAGGAAAACAAATCCACGTTACAAAAGTTTTTCATTTTTGTTTTGTTTCTTTTTTTTTTTTTTTTAAATAAAAACAATCATGACAATGAAGTTTAAATGATTCGAGAGAGAAAAAAATGCCACCTTCTCCTCCTCCCCRGGTCTGAGCCGTCCAGTGGCCTGACCGCTCCGCACTCCCGTGGCATCGCGCCCGGCCCTGCCACAGCTCGCCTCCGCACCGGCTCACCCGCCAGCACCTCGTCCCCTCCCCGGCTGTCCCTGGAGCTGCGGTGTCACCCAGGGCTCTAAGCTTGCGCTTTGCGGTCTCCTCTGGCAGACGGTAGAGTTGGGCAAGAGCAGAGACGCTGACTTGCTTCAAAGGGATCTGGAGCTGCCCTGGAGGGAAACGTTCCCCACTCCCARTAGAGAGCACAGCAAACACGTCTACAAGAACAGAGATGTCCCTCCCGGTCCCTGCCCAACGCTTTCGTCTTCTCCTGCCTCCCGCCCAGCCCGCAGTTCCCACGTCACACTGCGGATGGGGAGCAACCAAAGAAAGGCCAGGCCCAGGGGAGGGGATCCCAGCACTCAAATCCAGAGCCCCCGCTCCTCAGTGGGGCGGGGGGGGACACAAATTAAGAGGGGCAGAGAAGGGAGCCCCGGCATCCAAACTACTGCAGCAGAGACAAGCGAGAGGTACGGCTGCGGGGGAGCGCTGCCGGAGCCGCCTGGGCGACTCTGCAGGCAGCAGCCAGCTCCCCACGCGGCGCTCRCCCTGGGTGTCAGGCTTGCAAGTGCAGGACGGAGAGAAAAACAAAACAAAACAAAAAAACAACAGAAACAAACCAAACCCCAGAGGAATGCAATGCGACAACCCCAAGCTGGAGGGCCCTCCAGGGCGGAGGGTGGAGGAGCTGGGTCTCCAACGCGGTCAACAGCTTTCGGGTCATTCCTCCCTCCACGTTACCTTGCAATTCTGATCCCTCTGTGGAAGTTTAGCCAGGACATTTCATTCCCCTCCAGGTCACCACCCAGGGAGCCCTGGACTGGCAATTTCTTTTAATAAAGATTTACAGTATCAAACTTGGAAAAAAAATTATTTTTTTTTTTTTTTTACGAAAAATCTGTACGATAAAATGTATATAATTATATATTTATATATATATTTCTCTCTCTTTAAATATTTCCACGTGGTCCTTATGGATATCCAATATGGATTACCTACCATGGCTATGGTATCAACAGCTTTAACAACACCCAGGCCTCTTGTTCTTTATCGAGTGACCAGAGATTTAAGTGCCTACCAGCACTAAACTAGCAATCACTTGGACAAGCCTTTGGCACCCTTCCAAGAACTGGAAAAAAAGGAATACTTGACTGCAAGGGAAGTGCCACGTAAAGTTATGTTTCTCAACTCATTCCAACAGCAAGAAGACCCCACGGAACAAAGTTCGACCTCCGTCCCCCTCGCTGCGACTGGTCTGACTTCCCCGGCGGGGGGGTCAAGGGCAGCCAGAGGGTGTTCCTATCTAGCCAGGAATGTTATGGAGCTCTGGAGCTGTTTTAAAGACTGGAAGCATTTGGGCATTTTCAAGTCAACTGGCCTTTTTCATTAAAGTTTTCATTTAAAGCCCCAACAGTGCCAGGAGTCTCCATTTTGCCTGTTTTCGGAGGCACCTGTAAGGTCTGGGAAAGTTTCCAATGTCTGTGAGCTGGAGAACATAAGAGGACCAGGAAATGACAGTAACATCTTTCTCTTCCTCAGCTTCTGCTGTGGGAGTCAATAACTGGTACTGATACACAGGACATCGATCTGCCTGTTCGGAGATAGGGAGGGAGTGGAGGAGAAATGAGGTAACGCTAAGTGTCATCCAAACTCTACGTGTTGGAAAATCACTTGAAGGAAACTCCCTGCTCCCCTCCATAACATGTGGATCTGGCAGGGGTAACGAGCCTTCAGGAAGCATTTCACTTAAACCCTTTCTGGCTCAGTAAGGTCACGGATGTCGATGTTGAGGACTGAACGAGAACCAAGTCTGAGGTTTCTCTTTTCATTAACCTATTTCACAAAGGACCCTCCTGGGAAATCCAGAGACTCCGATGACAAGGTGAAAAAAAAGAAAAAGCAAGCTAACAACTTCTTCCAAAGACAAGTAGGGCTTCACTAAATTTCTACAAACTTACTGCCATTCAAGGCAAGACAAAGCCTCAAACAACAAATTATACTGGGTGTCAGATGCCAGTTCACTGTCCCCTTCACAACAACAGTGGCACTTGATTATTCTCTTTCAGTCCAAAACACTTGTGAATTCACTATGATCTTTGTTTTCTGTTCTGGAGCCCAAATCCACTAAGCTCTTCTCCTCATCTTAAACTTCAGCAATCTCATTCTCTTCTCACCTGCGTGACAACAGGCATCGTCCATTCCTCAAGTCTCTGACCTGCCCTGCAAAACTCACAGTCCCTTTTCTTTCCTACTTCAAAAAGAAAAAAAGAAACAACAACAAAACACACAAACACCAACATAGCTATTTTTTTTTTTTTACAGTGACCTGGAAACATTTGCCTTTTCAGCGCTGCTGCGCAACAGCAGAATCTCTCCTTTTGGCTTCCCACCTCCTGCCCACTGCCGAGCCAGAAATCCCTCTCCCAAACCATTGCTCAGAGCCATACGAACGACTTCTCGATCCCAAATCTTCTGTCCCCTACACACACACCGATTTTCCATCCTGCCCTCCGTGCACCTCTCAGGATAATTCACCCATTCCCAAGAGTCAAGTCAAGTTTCAGGGTCACATTCACACAGGTTGTCTGAACACTGAGGGTTGTTCACTGTACTCTTTGGATCCCGACTTCAGCGCCTGACATGCTACGGAGAGGAAGAGACTCTTCCAGCTCCCATCCAACCTCCCCATAGCCCTTCTCTGGTCATCAAAGACTGGTGAGCCCAGCTCTCCAGCTGGGATGTTCATTGCTAACCTACCAATGCTTTTGTCAAAGAGGAGGCTCTATAACTTCTCTCCTCCCGTCTGAATGCTATTGCCCTCTAGTTACACTTCAGTGCTTTAAAAACATCTTTCCAAAATACTCTGCACAAACTCCTTCCCATAGTGCTGATCCCAGCAGAACTGTCCCACCTTCTCGCAGCCAGTTCTGCCTCCACCTGGTAATGCAGCATTTTTCCTCCTCGTCTCCCCTTCTCCTCCCCATCACACAGCTCTTCACAGCATTTACTGTGCCTCCTTCCCTTAAGCTTCAGGGAATCCAGAGAAAAAAAAAAAAAGCCGCTACTTCAAGACTGCAGATCATTTGGAAGAAATAAACTGCATAAATATACCCAATTCACAGGCACACTTTAGGGAAGGAGCTGTCGGGAAACTTGGGCTTGGAATAAAGGAGGCTGCAATGTAGTTTTTATAGGCCACACAGGTAATGGGGCATATTAAAATATGTAAAATATATATTTTTCCATATTTTAACAGCATGGATTGAAAACAAAAGGTTATTCCTAATGGGTGTGGTCAGACCCAAGCATTAGTCTCCATCGTCCTCCCACTCCCATCCACTCATAGCAGGATGAAATCTAATCCAAAAAGCCTATATCCCTGCCCTCATAATATCAGATGGAAGCGGGGAAGATAGGGGAGACCCTTCTTACAGGGAGTAGAATGCCACTAAAGGAAACTCTTTTTTCCATACATTCATCTCACATGATGATTTCTACGGTCCATCTGTTTCCTGGCTCTTGAGCATCATTCACGAAGACTCTGGAGACTCCTCAAGTTATCTTCTCCCAGCTGGAAAGCTGCCCACGGCTGAGAGAGGTTTGGGGAGGCAGGTGGAAGGAGGAAGCAGATCTTGCAACTTGTACTGCATACAGAGCTCAATCCTGGACACGAGAGGTTGATGGAGCCACCGAGTCCAGATAGAAGCAGCCAGTTAAGTTCCCTTTGTAGGTTTGGGGTTTTGTTTTCTTTTCTTTTTTTTTTTTTTCTATTTTTTGCGCTTTTGGAAGAGAATTGTTAAAATGCCAATTCTTGACGTGACCAAGGACTCCGGAACAATGCATGAGAGCCTTTTCCCCTCCCCGCTGAAAGGCTGCTAGTTCCCCCCACTGAGGGCACTAGGATGCTGCTGAAAACGGCACAGAACTGGATGAGATTTCGGCTGATTTCACAATGGTGATGACACTGGTGGTGGCAACTTTGGTCGGGGTAATAGGCCCTCGCGCCACAGTACGAGCAAAGGTCTGGAGTGCTTCGTACTTGGAGCGCAAGGCGTCCAGCTCTAGCTTCATGCTGCTGTTTTCTCTGGCCAGCTTCTCCACCTCTTGCTGCAGCTCAACCCGCTGCCTCTCTAGCTCCTCTTTCTGAGTCACGCGCTTGATGCGGCAGCTGGCAGCGTAGCCCCGGTTCTTCAGCGTGCGCCTCCGCTGCTTCAGACGGATGACCTCCTCTTTGGTGAGACCCCTCAGGTGCTGGTTCAGCTCCCGTACAGACATTGACACGAGTTCATCATCACTCAGCACTGGGGCATTCTCTCCTGACTCCTCCTTTACCTGCAAATACCAACAGCACAGGGGTAGCAGCAACCCTTACGTGAACAGCTGTTCTGGACAGCAAAAAGAGACAGGCCACCCCTCAGCAACGTGACACCCCTACCTGGAAAACACCCCCGAAGCACTGTAGAGAGCACATGCTCCACTAAAACATCTGGATAAAACATGGCAGAGATCTGAGCACTGCTGTTGTCCAGGTTTGGGTAACCCTCTTAAGTCAGAGAAAGCAGTGAGCCTTACACACCCAGTATGCACTGAACAGCAAGATTTTTAAGGAGATAAATGTAAAGCAGACTGAAGCCCTTTGTGTTCCTTTGTCAGGACCTGGAATTCACACTGAATGCTAAAGATAACACCTTTTCCCAGCATTAGGCTGGGACACCAGTGCAACATCTCAAAAGCAGAATAGCCACTTGTATGCAGTGTTTAATTCACCATTTTGTAGCTTTTCGTTGAAGATTGCTCATCCAAGTAGTGAGCAAAACCAACCCTGCTTGGCTTCAAGGACCACAGCCTGATCTGGTTTTCCTGGTGCACAGGTCAGACTCTGAAGTTACATGAGAAAGACACCAAGGCCTTGTGCCTTTTTCTCAAGCAGGTTCACTGCCACAATTATTTTCAGAATCATAGAATCATTTAGGTTGGAAAAGACCTTTAAGATCATTGACTCCAGAACCTTTAAGACATCATTCTTTTGTCTCTTCAGAGGCTGCAGGACATCCGGAATGAAGAGCTAAGACACTGGAAAGAAACTGTGACAATGCACGCACAACCCATGTGCAGACCGCCACCAAGCCAGTATGTCCAAGGCATTTACTGCCTCACAGATCTGAGACACACCAGCTGAACACGTCCTTTCCCCCAGTGCCTCCCACTCCTGAGAGCAGAAGTACTTCATTGACAGGCCTGGGAGCACTGGTTTCAGGATGCTGCCAATACCTGCTATAGTCAAAAGTCTCTTGGATAGCAACTGGGATACTCTAGCCTCCACGCCATCCCAGAGACTTTAGACTTCTTTCTGGGTATCGTCGCTATTCTTCTATCCTAACCTTTCCTGTGGATAGTGGGAAATTGTATCGGCACCCATTTGTAAGAGTGTCTCAGAATGAAAAAGAACAGTCACGTACAACCGACGTCGCACAGAGCATGGTTCTGCGACAGCCTCCCCTGCCACCCAGCATCGCCCACTCGGCCTTCTTCCCTACCTTTAATGCCTTGTTCGGTTTGGGATTAGTCGTCATAACCTGAGCACAGTCTTCCGGACAAAACTGCTCAGAAATTGCAACTGGAAAAACAAAACAAGATTTTCAGGTTACAGTAATCTCAGAGATGAAGGTAGGAAAAAGATACCCAACACACGGTCCAAACCCCCAACTCAACCACTATTAAAAGAAATAACCACACAGTTGTTTAAAACACTGGGATGGATTCAGACATCAGTTTACCCCATTCAGACACAAGAAAGAGAAATTTGTCTTGATAAGCGCGTTGCTTTTTAACGCTAAAGACCTCATATTTTGCTATTAACGATGCTAAGATTAAGCAATGAAGACAGGGCAGGTAGGCGGGGAAAGGACACCAGCTCCTGTCTGTAAACAACAGTTATGCTAACCACCATACACCACCTTGCAATATGCCACCCCTTCAAGGGGAGCGCAGAGCGCGGCCTCCCAGGCCCAGTCACTCACTCACCTCCCTCCAGAGGAATCCTAGACGCTCGGAATGGCCTATTAGGGACTGAATTAAGAGTTACCTCTGCTCATAAAAGGCACTGAAAAGCCACAAGACAACAACTCCCTTCATTCTTATTTTGATTATTATTAACCCGGCTCGAAATTGAATCAGCAACCCAGAAAGAAGCTGCCTGGTTTGTAACCTGCTTTCAGCACCATCCCCACCCAAAGACGCTACCAGAAAACCCAAACAACAGAAACAAAAGCCCCCCGATAACAAAGCAAGGCAGGAGTTCGCCTCTCCCAACACACCAAGACTGTTGCTTCCCAATCCCCTTGGCCTCAGGCTGTGAGAGCTGACCTGCCTGATATTTCTAGTGACGTGAAGGCATGTCCACCGACAGAGAGACCATCCCCTGCCGAGACGCTGCCCTTCACTCTCACCTTAGCCGGCGACTACACCCCTTCCATCAGCACCTTGCAGAAAATCCACCTGCCCGCACCTCCACCCAAAATCTTCACCCCGCGGTGACGGCAGCACGGCGGTCCGTCAGGTACCTACCGTGAGAGAGGCGACCGCAGCCGTGCCACCATCACAGCCTCTGCCTATCGCTCCCCCAGCGGGGAGGGTGCGAGGTGCCGGTCCCCCCCCGACGCACGGCAGCTTCGAGGGTTGCACACCCAGCGGCACCGCAGAGCGCGCAGCCTGTCTGGCGGGAGTCCTCGCTCTCTCTCTTCCCCCCCCACCTCCAGCCCAGCCCAAACCCTCCCCATTTCCACGTCTGCATCGTGTCACACATCCTAATCATTCATGAAAAATCCAGCCAAAGCATCCCAAGCATGATTCCCTTCTGATAGTTGCCATGGTGACCTTGGGAAAGTAGCCAACCCGGAGACAGTCGCCATGGAAACAGAGAAGCCCAAAAGCAATAATGACTTCAGGTCATGTCTGTGCAAAGACATCACGAGGTCGTCGGAGAGTAAACAAACTCATTCATATCTGCAAACAGGGGGTGGTGGAATTCGGGGGGGCGCAAAGGTGGGGTGTGGGGACCAGCGGGAGCCGTGTGGGTGAAGGTGCTGGCTCAGCCCGCGCTGCTGTCACTTGAATTTTAACAGTCAAGACATCTCATCGTCACACGACTTATGTAAAAATCAAGATGAAGAGCACGGGGTGGGGGGGGGAAATAATCCCGTAAGTGCAAAGCTGCGAGATACTATCCTAGATATTAGGGAGTGTATTTAGGCACCTCCTCTATTTTTAAGCCCGAGACAGCACAGCTCTCCATGTCTGGAGGAGGGACAAGGACAGCCGCACAGTGCACAAGCCAAGATACTCTGTGATGAATGGACCACTTACAGCAACTGGTGTGCACTGCATTTTCTAGAGCATCACCGAGTCCTTCCCTCCTCTCCTCTGGCACCGAACGCCACCCCAGGCACACCTCCAGCAGCCCCTGCCTCACCGGGGCCGCAGAAGCAGCCTAGGCATGGGGCAGGGGAGCAAGTCCCAGTCCCCAGCAGCCTCCTCCGAGGGACAGGGATGCGGCTGACCTCTGGCTGCTGCCACACTGCGTGTTTTGCACAAGGGCTGACTGCAGGCAGGCAGGCGGGCAGGATCTCCTGCGAGCACAGGCACCTCTTCAGCGCCCAGCGCTGCCCTTTTGCCATCCATCGCTTCCCCTCCGCGCTGGGCATTCGCCGCCCACCCCTACCTCCAGGCCGGAGGCGCAGACGTAGGCGCTAGCACAGAGGAGGAAGGAAAAAGCTCCTCGTCTCGGCCAAACGGTCCCGGCGAGTTCAGGAGAGCAGAGGCGCTGCCAGTGCGTAAAGGAAACGGCCGGCAGCCCCCTCCCTGCAGACGCACAGCGCCGCGGGCGCGCAGGCAGTTGGTGCCATAGTTATGCAGTGAGTCACCAGCTGTTTACAGAGTTTGAGAGCTCACATTCCCACAGCATCAGAAACTCTTCCTTCCCTCGGCATCCCCCCTCCCTCACCGCCCCCGTCCCTACAAGGAAAGGGGCACGCTGCCGTCCCGCTGGCGGCACTCCGCGCTGCTGAAACCGGAAAAGGAAAGTCAAAAAGGAGGGGGAGGCCGACGATAGACCCGTCACACCCACCGATTACACAAAAACCCTTTTGATCCTCACCCAGCGCGTCTTCAAAGCACGTTCTACGCCAGCCGATGGAAAAACTGAACAGGGCCGCTYGGCTGCACGGAGATGGAAAGAAATGTAAAATATCGTGGCAAACAAGAGGCAAGGGGTGAGGTTGCCTCCGGTGGGGGTCAGCGTGCGGGCTCGCCTGCCACCCCGAGCAATGCTCCGGCTCCACGTGACGAAACCCCTTCTGGTCACCTGTTGCTCCATGTCGCCAAAGCAACATCTCCTCACCCTGCACATTCCTCGGAGAACGGCACAGACGCCTTCGTGCTTGGTACAGGGTCTTGGACTGCACGCCTGTCTCCCCCTGCACACCAAAGCACCCTGGATGGGCCAGCATCCCTCAGAGATGGGCTGGGATCCATCCTATTGCACCAGGGGCGATGTGCCAGAGCCGCTGCTGGCACAGAGATGAGCAAGGAGGTTCAGGGCACCGTCAGGAATTGTAATGCGGGGCCCTCTTCAAACAAGGGTGGGAGATGGGGATCTGCCCCGACCCTCAGGGCAGGATTTGGTAGTGCAAGTAGAAACACTCAAACAGGCTCAAGTCTCGCACTCAGACACGAGTGCCAGGGCGAGTCTTATCTCTGCACTAGGTGAACCCACAGGTGTGGTCCGGGCTCCGCTCGAAACCGATACGACACTCGCAACCCTCCCCAACAGTCCTCTGGGGCCTTGGGCTCCGTCTCCATCTCCCCACCTACAAAACCCTTCCCATCAGGGCTACTTGGGACTATTCAGCTACCAACAATAAGCAGCTACAATCAGCATGGCATCTCCCACAGTTAGATGGCAAAACCCCACAACAAAATCGTAAACCATCCTGCAAACATGTCATATCCAGCAGCATCCCCTAAACATGCCGCACAGGGGTCTTCTGGGACCCTGCCTGCCATTTGATTACTAGAACCCTTTTAGTCTTTACCCTATTCCTGCCCTTCTTTTCTTAATTGCATTTGCTGCATCACGTCTAAAATTAGGAGCTCAGCTTTTTGGAACACGGACCGCATTACATCTCTATTCTGTAAGCTGTACGACGCACTTTGAACGCTACATAAATAAAGCGGCGAGTAGTAATACACCAGCTGTAAGGGGCAAAGGCTTTTCCAGTGCAGTTCCACACTTGTATTTAAAGCAAGTGTTTTGACTGTGGGTTACATAAAGAGCCCTTGTAATCCTGCAATAAAGTTACCCATTGACAGCCTTGCCAACGCCCTCTCCCTCTCTCAGATGACTCCTATGCCCCTTGCAACATCCTCCCAAAAACCTGGAGGTCTCCAGCTGACGTCCCAAGCCTGACCGTCTCAGCTTGGACCATCTGGAGATCCCCAGCTCCTTTGCTTTGAAAGGGGAAGACAGCAGAAAGCCTGACTCGGGCAGAGGTAGGACGGAGCTTTCCACACAAGGCTTGCAATTAAGAAACAAAACATGCCAGAATGAGATTTCAGACTTTCCACGCTACAGGGCTTTCAAAATGCGTTACGCATTAAGGAATTACTATAAAGTCATTGCCGACACCCGACAACTGCGAATGAACTCAAATTTTAAAACTCTTTCTACACTGAAAGGCAAACCCTGGCCAGAACATGAGTGCCTGGCAGACAGCCCTGCTGGTGTTTAGCTTCCATCCTCAGACACATACAGCAAACTGAAAACATGCAGCCCTCACCTTCAGCCAGGCCAGCGATGACTTCCAGAGGGCAGAAAAACAGCATAAGGTTCAAGCAGCAATGGGGATCTCTGCCATCGCATCTCAATTCAGCACTGACAGTTACGCAGGGAATACTCTACTCATTCCCAAACGCGGCAATTTAATTCCCAGGCAGCCGTTTCAGTTAAGTTACCCAAATTTCTCATTTATCCACAAGTTATTCCCAGCTCCAGAGCGCTAGCCAAACAGATGTGCCTAGCAAGGATAACATGAGAGCTGACAGGTGAAGGGAACTACACATGCTTAAATCTTTGTCGCCGTGCCTCTGCCGCTCGGAGGCACGACACGGATTCCCAGCACATTGCAGCATGGTAGGCAGAGCACCATCCCTCTCCCCATCATTCAAAAAGGCATTCTCCTGCTCTGACAATCTTCACACATCCTGTAAGGCAGACTGACGCTTGTCACTCATTTGTAATGAGAGCGCGGAGGGACGGGCTGATGGTGTGAATCAGAGAGTAGAAGCATATGCGAGGCAATATATTTGACATGAAGAGAGAGAAGACACAAGGAGGGGGTGAGTCACTGTTTACTGTTCTAGAGGAGCTCCATGCAGCCCTCACCCAGCTGGCCAGCTTTCTATTTCCCTTATGGATCAGAACCAGCATCCAGCAGCAAAGAGGAGATTCAGGAACGTTCAGAGCGCATTTGAGAGCTGCCAGGACACGGCTCTCTGAGGCGCTCTCTGGGGAAGCCTGGACATGGATCAGACAGTCTTCAGTGGTTTGGTAAACAACCTAGTCAGATGCTGCAGAGAGCCTGTGGTTAGGAGCAGAGGATACAGAGTACCAGGAGGGTACACTTGTGTGTCACCTCAGAAAATTCATGGAGGAGGTGGCTGAAGGGGAAAGGCATGCGGCAGACAGCCCCAGTACTGACAAGCATACAGCGCTTTTTCCATCACACACTTATAAAACGCAGCGACAGAGCTGCACCAGAATTACGCCTCAGCATCACTAGCCCAGAGATGCATCTCCCCGAGACAGCCAAGCTGAGCCACTGAGCAACAAATAACTTGCTTGGACACACAGACGGATCCTGCGGCAGAGCTGGGATTCCTAACTTCGCTGCTCCTGACCCCACATGCCAGCCACTGAGTCAGACATCTTCACCAACTGCTAATAATGGAACGTAACGGCATCGCTATTCAGGGTCCTGCAGATGGTCACAGAGTGCTGCACGCTTGGAAGACTCTCTGCCCGAGTTTGAAGATAGCCTGAAACAATAGTTCAGACAGGAGTGGAAACTGCCTCTTCATCTCTACAGGGTGCTGAGCCTGAAACTTCCTGATAATTGAAAGTGCTAGCGCTGCTCAAGTATTTCACAGCTGGATGTTTACAAAAATGATCAGTGAGCGAGCTTATCCCACAAACCCCRACTGCCGCGGGGGCCAGCGCTCCCAGCTGTCCTTTCTTCACTTCCCAAACATCTCACACAGCTAGAGATTTWCAATACCAAGTTCTGCAGCGCATTCCACACCATTAATCATCCTCCAATGTTGATGGAAATGAGAGTGTATCAAGCTGATCTGTATTTTTCCCTTTCAGGAGGCACACAGCGGTATTGAACTCCTTGCCGCAACAGATTGCCGAGACGGGTGACGGCGCAGAAATGAGATAAAACATGACAAAGCATGCTGTCCTTGACAGGCAAGCAAAAAAAAAAAAAAAAAAAAAAAAAAAAAAGCTAACAAATTTCTGCCTCTGGTTCAGAAACACTTGCAAAGCAGGGCACGAGCCTGGCGTAATATAGCCAGGAACATTTAACACGGCTCAGGTACAAAGCCCTGACAAGCTCAGAGCCCGCAGAAGCGGGCAGGGTGTCCTGACGGTGAGAGTCACCGCGTGCCCCAATCTTGCGGCAATCGCCCCATTGCTGCCGGACCGCCGTCCGGCACCTCCGCCGGGTACGAGCAGAGTTAACTCCGGTGCCGTGCAGCCCTGCGCGCTGCCATTGGGCAACCACGGCGTCCATCACCTCTAGGAAGTGACTGCACGAGGAAGGCTTCTCCGCAGGCTGCATCCCGTACACACGGAAGGAGAGGGGGAAAAGCGGAGGAACGCACGCCCGTTTCATCAGTGAGAAAAATCACAAGGTAAATTCATTTGCTGCTAAAACCCTGGCAGTACCACAGCGCAACGTGCCGGGCTAGGGCGCAGGGCTGCGCTTCTCGACAGACAGGGCTTATAAAGACTGAAAGTGCAAGAAAAAGGCGTGCAGCTTTCTGGGGAAACACTTTCCTCTTACCGGCTCTCCCCGCCTCCGCAGTCCCAGCTCAGCTTTAGGACTACGCCAGCGAAGGAGGGGACGGCCAGGTGAAAGTGAAAATGGAGGCCTTTCCCTTTTCTGTAACAACTTTGCCCAAAGGGGGCTCGTTCCTAATTTGAGACCTCATGGCCTGCTTTTGGCAGAATCTGTAAAATAAATCCTCCACGGAGCAGCCCATGAGGGAGGGGAGCGGGCTCTCAGCCTGAGGAAGAGGAGGAGGAGGAAGGAGATCTTTCTCAAACAGACCCTGACACACCATGACAGTTTGGAGATCTCAGTTCCCCTCGCTCGTGGCCTGGATGTTTCCCCAGCTTATGCCACTGCCTTCACCCGGACCTCCTTAGAGGTTCCCCCACCCACCCCATTTCTGACTAAATCCCCAAACTGACCCGCGCCCACCAGACAGTCACGCGGCAGCACCCACTCCCACAATGTCACCGTCCCCTTTCCTCCCACCGGGCGGCTGCAGAGCACCCCATTTTCAGGGCTTCCCCCCTGCACATGCATCCATCCCCACAGGCTCCGGGACCAGCCCGAACACACCACACACCTCTCTCTCTTTTGACCCAAAAAGAAGCCGTGCTGGGGGGAGATAAGCCCCCCTCCCCGCCGCAGCCCTGAGCCCCCAGCCCATGCGATGGGGAGCGAGGAGCACGGCCGGCGTTTCCCACCGGCGGCTGCCCCCGCCCGATAACGCGGGGCGGAGAAGCGGCCCACCGAGGCCGCCGCCACGCCTGGCCACCACCGCTGCCACGCTGCCCGGCACCGGCTGCGCCCCGGCTCCCTCCGTACTACAAAAGCAGCTATTTTTAGACGGTGGAGCGCGCGGCGTCACGACAGGTTTCCTCACATGTATTTTAAGAGCCATTCAAAGGCAGAGGCAGGCTGCGCGCTCACCCTTGGGGGGGAGAAAATAAAAATAATAACAAGAGAGCGGAAAGCATCACCCGGGCGCAAACCCGCCGTCCCCTCCCGATGGGTCCCCGAGCCCCGCGTCCCCAGGGGTGCGGGGGAGCCGCCAGCCCCGTCCCGCGGGCGACGGAGCAGCGCTGGCCCCGCGCTGGGTTTGAGGCGGCGGGGAAGGTGTGACCGCGGGTCCCCGGGGCCCGCCGAGCCCCCACCCCGGCTCCCCGGGCGCTTCGGGGCGGCCGGGCCGAGCGGCCGCCCGGCAGGCGCGG